>JAMPIV010013664.1:0-417077 GCA_024509875.1 Oreohelix idahoensis
CGACTAAATTACCACAACATCTTCACTCGTAGACAACTTGAAATTCAGAACGTACGTTGAATCGACCTCGAGACTTTCCAAATTTGGGTGAAACTGCCCTCTGCCGTCCTCATTCATTTTCAATAATGACACAATTAGATTAAAATTAGACAATAAAATGCCTCTCGCAGCGTATAGAAAAGCGATATCACCCAAAGGATTCGAACCACACATGAAGCGTACACGCAATTTTTTTGCCATTTTTTTAAAAACCCCATGCCACATTTCGTCACAAAAACCCAGCAACCCCCTTATAATATGATGTCACCAATCTCGTCCCCACCCCCACTTTTTATCTACTTTTTGTTTAAACTATACCTAAACAAAGCAACAACGTTAAACAATGATACAAGATTCCAGTTACCTAGCCATCATCATGATGACCTTTCAACTTCCCATAAGGAGTATATGCTTTATGACAAGTCTTCCCTGTCACGTGACCATCCAAAACTCAAGTTCTTTCTATATCTTCTCATACTACTCCATGTCCGACTCAGTTCTCTTCTCCACGGATCCCATGAGAATTCTCTGCCTCTCTTACCCGGGAACCTCCAGAATAGAGTGACTCGCCTTGTAAATCTATCAGCAGGTTTTTTGCTCAACCTTTGTTGTGTTATATCCCATTTATCACAGGTCGTCTTCTTCTCATGTCTGTCTTCTGGCACTTAACAGGTATTCGTGTCATCATTTCCCACATTAAGTGGTCTTTTCAGTCAACATACCAATCTTCTATTTAGGTCGAAGCACCCATTTATGAGAAGCGTCCGTGGTTAAGAGCGCAGGGCATCCTTGCTGCAAAGTTAGCGGGTACACACACGCTATCATTACTATCAGCTGTAAAAGGCATATCCTGACTCTACTCTTGGAACTCATGATAAAGGCAACAGCACACATACGAGACGTGGAAAGAAGGCAGTGGTTACTTTCACATCTCGAAAGCTTTATCATCTAGCTAGTATGAAGTCTCTAACACCGGTCAACTCCCAATCGTGCTCTATCTGATCTGCAATGAAACTACCTTTTGTTTACCTTTATTTGGCTGTTGTTTTTGTTGGTTTCTGCCATGTTCAGGGAAAAGTCCTACTAATAGAACTAACTTGACATAGTGAATTGAATTCTGATTTTTGGATTATATCTTTTAATTCTCGATACAATTCTTTGATCCATCAGAACTGGTCACTTGTGACACCGATGGGTGATAAAACCTTTTACTGTTTCCTCTAATTTTAAACATAAGCGTAAAATCTTATTTTAGTATGGCATCTTTTGCGTTGTATAGGGTAGTAGTGTGCACAGTGCGAAGAACGATGGTGAGTAATAAAGAATAAGAACTACTCGATCGTTGTGTAATGTTGTCAGTCACTTCCACCTGTAGCCTACTTTCACACATCTCTTTCCGCAGTCACAGCCAAAACTCTTGGATGACAGGGGTAGTCCCCACTTTTATTAATGGACACCCTAGCAGGTAGCCTTTGACTCATACAGCAAACAATGAGTTTGTCCACAAGTTTACTTTTGTAGGTTAATTCACTCATAGCAGACACCATGATAACCAATTCTATTTAGGTATTTACTACGTAACACCATTTAAACAACCCAGCACCCCCCCCCCAAGTGCTGGTACGCTGCTCAGAAATAAAATCTGAAACACAATGGGGAAAGAGTAACGTAGCATAGTACAAATGAGTACAAACAGCGATCTAACGCTATACTAATAACATACATATGTGTAGAAACATATGCAAGTAACATGCACTTACGGTTTTGTCATGTGTGTGATGTTTGGATACTCTGTTTGTCTCTATGACTGTTTTCACACAAAGATGGCGTGGAAGAATATGCCAGTTGATGCGCATTAGAAAATGACAATTGTGTGAGTGTGTCTGTGGTGTGTGTTAACGCAGGTCTGTGTATATGTGTAATCATACATACAATAAACATATATCTCAGTCCAAACAATTAATGCCTTCATACTCATACTAAAATACTAACTACATCAACACGCGTGAGACAACATAAATTGAAGCACTTCTATACGTATGAGAAGAAAAATATTCCACCACAGAGCGCACTTGGTCCTAAATGGACAACATTGTATCAGTATCCTTAGAGGCCTAGCTGCTCAAAAAACAAGTTAGCTATAATACCTCAATCTTTACAGCTCTATACTAAATGTAATAGGCCAAAGGACTACTCACGGAGCTAGAAGGTACGCTAATCTTTCTCGTACAATAAGCCACTGATGTATAATTAACCACACTTAAACGGCTCACAAGAATGCAAGTATAGCTATTATACTTAAGCAAATACACACATTAATAATAATAGTAATAGTACTTACACAAGCCCATCTGTATACCAGCGGCATAGAGTATCCCGACACTAGAATATCCCGCTTATAAAGGTCTTCACTTTAGTAACTATTACAACATTTAACCACACAGTTCTCGTGGTTGAAAAATTCAGCAATGTGAGGAGTATACGTGAAATTACACCTTAAAAACATATAAATCGCCGTGATCACGCGTACTATCTCAAACTATAAGATTAGAGCAAAACGCTAAAAACAGCATTAAAATCCTAAACCTGATAAACGTCTCATATTACTTTGATGTTAAGTTGTATTATAAAATGTTCTCATACCTCATGTCTTTAGCTCTCTTTAGCACAGAGCAAACATGCTCTGACTGAAGCCTTCAACTCTTTTAGTTTAAATCTACATATCCACCCCTGTACCACATGATAGCCATGTCAAAATGTCAGACAAAGCTTTACCCATTCCTCTAGGGAGCAAATCATGAGTCCTATGCTCAGTTTGGATGACATGAGATCACAATTGAGTAAAGATTATCTTCCTAACCACCCACAATTCAAGTTCCGCCCACTGGTGGTGACATCCCACGATATCTCTTGCCTGGAGTCACACCTTTCACGGTTTTTGTGCTGAAAAAGGTGTTTTCTTCTGGTGTCAGACAGCGCCAAGATGTCTAAGGCCAAGAGCTGTCTCCCATTACATCTTCAGCGTCTCACACGTTTCAAAGATGGCAACGGTGTTTCATTTAGATTGCCCACTCCAGTGTGAGAATGCCACATGAGCGCAAATATACACCGTAGACTAGATCGACAACTAATTACTCAGTCTAAAATTACACCTTTCTGGCCACACGGTCACAGTATGTATTACATTATTTAAAAAAGAAATTAATAATTAAAAACAATTTAAACCAGTTAAAGGTTATAACAACTATCCGATATTTCCGCTGTGATTTTAATATTAACTTTTAAATAAACCCTCAAAATAATGACAGGGGAAAGTATTAAAGTTAAAGTCTTAATCTTTCAGCATCTCCAGCACATTTAGGAGACTGGGGAACTCATTTTGTTGATTCGGAATGAAGTTATTTTACCCAGTTTTGTAAAGTTTTGAAAAAAAAATTATCTTTATTCCCCCAAGGGATGTAATTTATCCTCTTTCCTTTCAACGGGAAACAAGAAAATAGAATAAAGTAATTACAACTAGTAAATATACCTGTCAAAATAATTGTCACGGGATTTACTCCCCTTGCTCTGTATTGAGCATCTACAGAGGGTCTTCAAAGGTGTCTACCTTTCGCTCAAGATTGCTCTTGGCAAAGATGTGAACTAAAGAATGGTGCTTGAATTCTTGGGAGCCTCATAGGAATTTAAAGAAATAAAGTACTACAGCTGATCGGATCAAGACCATGTAAACTTCTTATCTTTCCTGACCTTCTATGAGTTAGGATTTCGCTCGTTCTGATGAGCCCTCAACTGATTTAACTCAGTAAAATATTACTTAAATAGCTCTGTTATAAGTATTTAAAATGACTGAGACATACGGATGCAGTTCACTCAAAATGACAAAATCAACTATAAATTTGTATATTTACAGATAACAAAATGTAATAGTCAATTATCGTTAACAATTATAACATAAATAAGGGTGGGGTGAATTTATAAAGTCTTTAAAATTTCATCACTTGGGATGATCTGCGTAGGGTGTTTTCTCTTTCGACTATAAATTAAAAAAAAACAGAGTTCACTTAGCAGTTTTAAGTGAGTGCTTAGCTGCCAGTATAATGAAGGTTGGTTTCTGCTCCAGCCGATGCTTGTTCTTTGCAGGTAATGGACTGATTCACTTTCGTCACTGGTCAAGTCTGGTGGCTGCAACACGTTCCTCATAGTATCGTGGAGTAATTGCGAAGATGGTCCAGCGTCTGTTAAGACCCGTCTGCTGTAGCTGTCTAGCTTTGACTGTAAGGCCACTTATAACACTCACCATTTCCACAGATAGTATCGCCGATTGGTACCACCGACTCAAATTTCTTTGGGAATACAGACTGACTTTTGGATCAGAAAAATAGTTAAGGCAACTTGATTAAGATGCCTCTACACATGGTCTGGTGTTACTTTACAACAGACTCCCAGTATGACTTAGTGTTCAGATTCCTAGAATTCCGGGATTTCTGTATTAATGAAGGTAAAGTTTTCCTGGGATATAGGTCCACAAGATGCTCAAACATGTTGTCCGGTCCTTTAAAGTAGAACCCTGATCCTATTCCTTACTCTGGCTTGTCTGGCTGTCTTCTTGACAAGTTGAATTTCACAGTGCGGTAAACTCACATGGCTCTCAATTATAAAGCAACATTCGGCCCACATCCAGATTGCTACTATATGACAAGGCTCCAATCGGAAATGTTGTAATTTCAAAAGCCAAAAGTCAATAGCGTGCAAGATACGTATATTTCCCTTTCTCTCACGAAATAATTCCTGCCCAACAAGCGCAAAAATAAATGAGTTGTTTGCCATCACTATATATGGTATGTCAGCTTCCGTCTATTAACGATCACGTTTACACTCACGATTTCAAAATTTTCGCAGGTAATCTCTTTCAAGATGGATAATTATTCTTCCGACAAGTCTTGTCTTGAAACGATTACATCATTCATCCGGCCCAGTAAACATTGACAACAGGTTGGTCTGACAGAGACATTCCCAGCGATAAGATAATCGACTGTGGTCATCCCAAGGTTGTTTACTCACTAATCCGGTCGCTCCCCTGCACTCGCCTGATCTGGCAGGAAAATGTGTTACACATTAGTAAACCACACCTCTCCACAGATCCCAGGTATCAATATGGGTTCAAACGAAAGGGATTGACATCAGAAAAAGATGGTCGTTGAAGTCCCGACATAACAAGATTTGAGGGAAGGAAGTGCAAACAATGAATCGAAAATACCAAATACTGTCAGAGGTGGGAAAGGCTAAAGAGAAGAGCACAGAACGAATTATAGCATGGCACAGGAAAATGTGACGTTCGAAGTTATTCTGCCACAATAATGACAAGGAAAGAACTAAAGCTAACGTCTAAACCTTTAAGCATCTGTAGCACATTTAGAAGACTGGGGAGCTCATCTATTTATTCTGAATCAAGTTATTTTATCAAAGTTTGTAAAGTTTTGAAGAAAAAAAAACATTGTTGGCTGGTTTTTTAAGGTAGGTAATTTATCTTCTTTCCTGTCAAAAGGAAATAATCAAACGGCAAAAAAAAAAAAAACAAAAAAAAAAAAAATCATAATAATAATATAAAAATATTGTAGATTTTTGACATTTTACTATGTGTTTTCTATTTATTAGTTAAAAAATAACTGCAACTTTTATAGGGAAATAAATAACGTTATATTGAGCGTCTTGTAGTTTAATGCAGTTTAGTGCGCCTTGTGGTTTAAGTGTAAAGGCCAGAAACGCACGACTTTTATATAATTTACAGACTGCAACTTTGGTGGAAAAAAAGTTTGTGACTGACGTCCGTAACAGCACGCCTGAGAAAATTAAATATGTAGGGGATATAAGTCATCCACCAGGGAGTGGTTATCTATTACGGCAACAAGTTAACTATTGCAGATAAAAGTTAACAAATGCGGATAAAAGTTAACTATCGTGGGTAAAAGTAGAAACATAATTTATTTAAGAAGCTAGTATGATTCTTTTATTTGTGTGTGACGTCACATTTTAAAACACCCCCCCACCCCCCCCCCCCCCCCCCCCCCGCTTAACGTCATATGTGGAAGATTCAAAACATTACAAGAATTTCATTGTGCAAACACGTTAACTTCACATTATCAGGCATAATTGGACACGGTTGCTAGACAAACATCTCGAGACAGTCACCATTAGCACAATAATATTCTTTGGCTAAGCAAACATTACTAACCCGTCTTAATGGGTGTCGTAGATTTTTGATAGGGGAATTAAGACATAGTTTGGTCCCTTCTGAATAGAACTAGAACAGGTGGTGACTCAGTGAGAGATAAGATAAGAAACAGATTTTCACGTGTGAAATGGTGGAAAAAATAGGTAGAGTCTGTCCCTGAACTCGAGAAACTTCTCTCGTGCAGCCTATCTCTACAACAGAACTTTGTTAGTCAGACAGTCTACTAATATATATATTAATATATATATATAGATCAACCACTCACATACACACACACATAAGTGACGACAGTTAGACGCACAAACGTGAAAACTATATCAATGGAATAGGGATATTTTGGGACGAGCTGACCAACACCTGTAAATAAGTTTATGTAAATTTTATTTACCCCAAAGAAACTTCACAACAGCAATATTTTGAATATCAATCAAATACAAATAAACATAAGTTAATGAATTAATTAAAGAGGTAGACTCATAGGGTAATCCTCCCTCCCTCTGTTGAGACAAGATCCCGTTAGAAGAAAGTTATTAACCCCCAAAGAGTCAAAGATTTATACGCTATGGTCTAGGATTTCCCTCTACCGTAAAGAACAGAGTTTATACGTTAATCTATTCTGAAAGGGACAGTGTTAACAAAACTTACACATTTAAAATAACCAACGTGAGTACATTGATTATACAAGATATATATATATATATATATAAAATATATATATATATATATATATATATATATATATATATATATATATATATATATATATATATATATATATATATATATATATATATATATATGAGGATTATTCATTCATCCTTCATCTCTTCTCAGACAACCGTGGCCACGTACATTCGTTCTTACCTAATACTTGAGTTGCACCTTCTGGAACAATCTTTAGGACACACGTACACAGCAAATACAGTGTTATTTTTGGCAAAGAAAACCCCAGCTCCTCAGAGACAGATTAAATCCACTTCTCCGGGGAACGTTCTCTTTGTTATTTTTATTTAGCACTACTGTTTATGTCTCATTTAATTAGACCACGTAAGAAATGAACAGTGCTCAAAGTGTCAATAGCTTGAGATTTCCAGTACTTACGAATGTCAGGTCGGTAACTTCTCTCAGTATAAAAAATTCTCTGTCACACCACAAATATTCAAACGTCGGGAAATGTTAATGGTTGTGATTTTGCCACTACGGGCTGAATGTAAATGAAATTTGGGAAATATAAATCTGGATCTGTAGGCCCAGTTACAATATTTATTCTTAATGTTCTTTGGGTTGGTACTCTGTCTCTTTCTGGGTGCATACACGAAGCCAGACAGGTTTACCTTGAAGACCCAGATATCAATTAAGAAATGTTCTTTCGTATGGTTATTCTCAGATTTATATGGAAGCCGCTGGTAAGGTTTAGGGTTTGACCCAATACTGTGTAAAGGAGAAAAAAGTACAAATACTTAACCATAATATAGTATTCACAATCCTATCCTTAACCCGCGTAAAATATAATATATTTATCCACTTCGGTTATTTAACTTAAATTATAAACTACAAGATTAGAGCTTGTCTTATCATTTAAAAATTCCCGTGAAATAAATTCTAGTCATTTAAGAAAATTAATCATCATGAATTAGAAGTAAATACATATTTCGTCAATACTCATGATGAACAGTACATTTACTAGTTGGTTAAAATATTCTCTGACTGGATACTAGCAATTAATTAAATTTACTTTATAGCTGGAATAGTTTAGCTAGAAATTATTATTTATTCTGCTAGCCTATGTAATACAGTAAAACCTAGAGAAATATAAATGACGGACCTATCTAGTAAATCACTCTGCACAGAAATCTTAAAGAAATATAATACGGACGTAACTATTAATCACTCAAACTTCTAGTATAGTATTTACCACAAACACAGAAATAAACAATCTCCAATCGAAAACCACTAAGTAATTCCACTGTTATGAAGGATCTTAGACTTCGAAGCTAGATGTCTTTAAAATCTGTGGGTACTGGATAAATTGAGTCAAAATGCTGGGGTTTATATATTAAATCTCCAGAAAATCGCTCGTACTTGCTAGATATGACTCATTCACTCAGATCTCGGGCTTTTCCTCGTTCGATATGCGAATCTGAGGAATTTTTCGCGCTTTTGCCGCTTGCAGACTCTGCAATCGAGCGAAGCCCGTCCTTTAATCTGGCGATTCTCACCGTATTTAATTTCCTATCAAACGAACGGATTCAGGGGAAGGTAATAGAAATTGTCTCCCCTTGGTTCCAAATTATCTGCTCCTTCTACTCAAATTATTTCCCCTGATCACTGTCTAACAAAAAATACGTTACAACTAGCATTAGCTTATCTACCCTTGAGCCAAAATTTAAGACTCTCTGAAATAGTCGCCCCTTTCCAACGCGTTCCGTCTCACTCTGATCTTATTCGACGATTTTCAATCGCTGGCGTTTAATTACAGGTAACCGGCTCAACGTTAGCTAAATATGTCTGTTTGTAAACATTCCTAAGGAAATAGAGAACAGAAAATAAATAGGCGTGCTAAATTAGAAAAAGAGACAGATCTCTGAGTGTAGGATTGGTTTTAATGTTAACAAAATGGGCGTAGGTGAAAGCCAGGTAAAAGAAAAATGAAGATAATGAAATAGACATATGAAAGCTATTATCATAATGTGTCACAATGGGGAAATACAGGCATACCTCGGAGATATTGCAGGTTCGGTTCCAGACCACCACAATAAAGCGAATATCGCAACAAAGCGGGTCGCACCCAATTTTTTGGCTTCCTAGTACATATAAAAAGCCTAAAATCATGTCCATTAAGTGCGCAATAGTGCTATATCTAAAAAATACAATGTACTGTAAAATTAAAAATACTTTATTGCTAAAAAAAAAAATGCTAATCTTCATCGTCTCAGCCTTCAGCGAACCGTAATCTTTTTGCTGGTGGAGAGCCAAAATCAATCGGAAGAAGAAGGTACGTTCCAATAAATAAACATGAATAATTTGAAAAAAAAGCGCAATATCTGCGAAACGCAATAAAGCGAGGTATGCCTGTATACCGCGCGCATTTATTGGCGGGACAAACTAGAGCATATATCCTTAATCTGTTTTTCTCAGATATTTGTTGGTTTAAGTTACGGATGAGTGGACACATAAATAATGAAGAAACCAAAGGCCTGTGAGTAGTAAATAGACATAGGTAAGTAGGAAGCACTTGTCAGACAGAACGAAGGAAGATACCAGACAACAGATAAGAAATATAAATGATAGGCTCACCGGGAAGTCGAACCAGGGACCATTCCCAAAGTGGCTGTGTGTCCTTCACGTTTTGACTCTCACAGCGAGGCGATGATCCCCAGTTCGATTAATATATTTACACAGAGACGTCCCTAAAATATTTGGCACCCGGGGCAAATCTTACCTTTGGCACCCTCCTGCCATGAAGAAAATTATTTGCAAGCATATTTTTTAACAGTAAGTACTATCATAATCCTATCCAATGGCACCCCTTTCCTGGCTGTCACCCGGGGCGGACCGCCCCTCTTGCACCCCCGTTATTATGCCCTGTTACCTATAGTTATTTATTTCTGTATTTACTAGACACATGGCTCAAGTTTCCTATATCATTTATACTTGTACATGTGTTCTTCTAAGTTTTTCTGTATTAAACAATTTCTTCGCCGTTTCTTGCGCACCCCCTTTTTTTCGTTACATTCAGTAGGTCTGTGGGTAAGACCGTAAACTATGCCATAATTACAGTACAGTGAAGAATGTGTGTGAACACCTTAGAATAATAATGCAGCACGCAAAATGGAAGCTACGAGGTCAGGGTACGTGCCACTGTCGTCGCGTCAAAGTGTTGTAGATGTCATTACGAATGCATTAATTATGTGTCGAACGGTGTTTGTAGAACAAAATGGGTCAGCGTGTTAACATGACAGGCCCCTTCATATTTCTCTAAGCTTCCTCATTCTCTCGCTCCCTCCACACTCTATGCGTGTTAGTCTGCTTAGGTAAATTCACTATGAATATTGCCCACTTTATTTTCTCTATCTAACAAGTGCTTGAGTTACTGTGCGAATCGTTAACACGGAACCTGCAAGCTCCTCAAAAGAATGTGAGGTAGGTTACGTTGTTTTGAATTCTGACTCCGACCTTTTTTCTCTCTTAAGACCAAACTAAAAGGCTTGCGCTACCTTCTTTCGACGTTTACTTGGACTAAATTTACATAGCCGACTTAGAAAAAAAAATGCACTAGGAATGAGATGTTATGAGAAATGAGAAGTCCACCTAAATCTCATACTTGGATCTTATTACAAATGAACAAATAGGACACGCAGTTAGAAATGCGATAGGACCACATGACCACAGGACTCGAACCCAGGACCTTCCAAGAACAAAGTTGAGACGGACCCTGACATTATTGTAAGATTGCATGGTAAGGTAAAAGTAGTCTTGTAGCAGAAACTGCCCTAAGGGAGTGAAGTGTTAAAGACTTCACTATACTAGGTTCCAGAGGCGTCCCTAAAATATTTAGCACCCGGGGCGGATCCTATCTTTGACACCCTCCTGCTATAAGGAAAAACACTTGCAAGCATATTTTGAACAGTAAGTACTATCATTATAGTGTCCAGTGGCACCCCTTTCTTGGCTGTCACCCGGGGCGGACCGCACCCCCCCCCCCGCACCACCCTTAGTACGCCATTGCTAGGTTCAGCTTTATGAGGTGGGGTCACCAGTTCACTCCCTTGCTGCCTTTGTCTTCCGCAACATAATTTGGGTATATAGTGTTCATCATTCTATATAGCGCATTACATTGTTGTTGTTTTTTTGTGTGTGTTGGCTCTTCCAGGCTGTAGTTTATCTGCCGTTTGTTGTGGCATTGTTTAATGTCTATGGTGCTAGTAATGTATCTTCTTCCATGATACTATATTATTCTCTCTCGCTATTGACATCTTTTTAAATGTATTTTGCTGAACAGAGGTAGTTTTTGAGTCTGCGGTGGCCGGTTCTCCGTCGGAAAATTACCACTCTTTCGGTGAGCGTCCGATTGGCAGAGTGGCAAAGTTATCCAGTTTCGGGTCATAGCTTATCGACTGTGGCGTTCCAGTGACCACTTGTTAAGGAACTAATGATAGTGATGGTGAATTCGCAAAAAATACGCATTTTTGAAATATTAAAATTAGGAAGTAGAAGATATTAAACACTGTTTTAGTTATAAACGTGGCACATAAATGGCAATGTGCGACATAGAACAACAGCCTCAAGCTGACAACTGCCTTCTGTGAACATATTCCAATTCACGTCTGAGAGTGTACGAAGAACACACAGGATAGAAACACTAAGAGAAGCAAAATTGTACATGGAAAAGCTCTTTAAAGTACAGATCTAGTGAGTATGACAAAAAGTTCTCGATAAAACTGAACATTTAATATTTATCTGAACTACTTAAGGGAAACGGGCTGAATAAACATTTGTACTGGAGCCAAAGGTCAAAAACTGAAATCAGGACAATTAAAAAAAAAAAACAGAAAATAATAAAAGCTGCACAGAAACCGAAATATACAGTAACAGGTCGGGCGGGCTACACGCTATTTACAAGAAGAATAGAAAAACTGCAATTCACAATAAAACGATCCGCGAGGAGAAGCGTATATCGCACGCGTCAATGATCCTATTTTAATTTTTGTATGGTTACATAGCGTTAATGGTTTTAGGGTGCGTACATTTTAAAGCAGTGCATCATAAATTGGGTGGTATCGCCTCCTCGGAGCGGTGATATTATCTATGGGGCACTTAGAGGCAGTGTCGTCGACTCGAGTAGATGGCTAAGAACTTGAGACGGACGTGTCACCTCGACAACTGGACTCACGTTATTTAATGCCGACTCTACTCGATTCAGCACTAACTAAATCTGGCGTACCAACTTCGCCGTTTTCATTCACAATGTACTCTTATGGAGAAACCGAAAATTGTTTTATTTAAATTGATATAATAAAAGAAGTCCGTAAATAAAATATTAGAGATTATTCTTTTTCACTATTATTTATATAGACTGGTTTTATTGTTCGAATAAAAGTGACTAACTTTAAATTGTTTTAGATCAAAAATGTAGGGATGTAGGATAAAGAGAGAGGGATAGTACCTCACGGTGAGAGACAGCCATGTCCTTTTTAGGATAGTCAGGATCCTATTTGGTTCTCCTCTCTTTATCTAGCTCTAGAGGCGTGTCGGACATAGAAAAAGACAATGGCTAGCCACCGTGGAAGAGATTAGGGCCTTACCACGTACTTCCTACAGAACGTAATGGGATCACAACAACAAGATAAGAAACGATATGTAGAGAACTCTCTGTCCCCTGGGGAAGAATCTACTGTACAAATTAACAGGGAAGAGGGGCAAAGTCTTTTACAGACAGGGGGTATGATGTGCTGGTATTGTGGGTAGTGGGTTTCCCCCCCTTGCTTCACCCTAGGCCTAGTGAATTCTTGTTCATGAAAGGAGCGACCATTGCGGTGTTAGTCTCTTGGCCTAGCAAAACCTCTCATACCCCAAGATCGTTGTGCGTGGTGAAGAGCCACACCCTCCTCGAGGTAGTCCTGGTAACTGAGGGTGCGAATCCTCAGGCTAAACACAACGGATCTAGAGGAGCAAACCTCGATAATAAAACCGGTGCACTACACCGTACACGCCCTCTGTGGGTGGGAAGGAGCCAGATGGATACTGAACAAGTCTTGGGAGTGGGAACGAGTGTGGACTGCTCCCTGAAGATCGGAACCCATCGTACAGGCACAGAGACTCAGGACTTGACGATCCTATTGCCTTCAACTCTTGGTCACATGCCTAGAGCCTCGGAGAACTCGGCGTAACCAGCAGGCACTGTGAGCCCTACCTTGGCTACGTATCACAAGGAGACGCAGAAACACCCCCTTTATCTCTCCCAGAGCTGGCACAGTACACTTCTGGCTTCTACCCGGGGCGGTAGGAAATCCACATCAAACCTGGCAGAGCAAGTCCTCCATCAGATGCGGCCGATGCTGGGCCCACTGGCGCGTGGACACGTCCCGATCCCCATCGAGACTTGCCCGGGGAGCCCACCCCGGCTAAAAAAAAGCAGAGAAGGCCACTCTCCAAACCTCCGATGTCTTGCGGGCAGTGTTAGGATGTGCAAGAACATGGACAGGAAGACTCCACAACTTCCCCACTGAAGACACGCCCACGGCGACCGTTGCCTCAATTGGCTGTGTGTGGTGTACCCGGAAACGGGGCCTCCCAGTACTGAGGCACAGTTAAGTCCCCGATGTCACTTATCGGTGCAGAGTTGAGAGAGATGGCTGAGCATCACAATCCCCCCTGTGTTGCAGCATGATGAGAACCCAGCATTGCACACTGAGCTTGGGGGGATCACTTGGGCACCAGACTTAATACTGGCTCTTGACTGGATGGCCGCATGCAGGAGATTTCTACAATGGAGGGTTGGCAGGTGGTGGGTATCTGGAAGTGGCTCTGTGCAGGACGTGAGGATTCCTTGGGAGAGCCCAGAACCAGAGCACAGCATTGTGCAAGCTCTGCATAGTTGGAGAGCCCCCTGGATGACGGGGAATGCACAGTGTGCTACGTCACCTATCCCCAACTGCTAACTTAGAACCAGAAGTGGGATCCTCTGTATGCGTGCCAGGCCAGGATAAAATGCCTGGGAAAGAGACTGGAGCTCAGAACTCCCTAACTCAAAGTTGCAGGATGGCAGAAAAGCCATGGGAAAGACAGGGCTATTTTGAAGATAACGCAACCATATTTTCACCATACGAGCTCGGACGCCGCCTCGGTAAACAAGGTCCGCGCAGAGCAGTGACACCCCCAGGCTGCTTGCGAATAGTCTACTACTGGGAACATAAACAGATTAGGGATGAGCCCACTCTCCCGTTGAACAGGTGCTAAAGTCATAGATACTGGGCCAGAAGGCGCACCGGAAACCACAGTATCACGCAACTCTCTTTTTTTTTTCTATGGAGAGTACACCGTCAACAGGGAAGAGGCAACTCCTCTAATGAGTAAGGAAGTACATAATGACGAGTGTTCCTTAAATTCTGTTGAAAGGGAGCATTCTGAGAAAGACCACCTAAAAACTAGTAGGAGAAGCTTAAAAATAGGAACATGGAATGTTAGAACTCTGAACGGAGAAGGAAAGCTTGACAATCTTATATTAGAAGCAACAGACATGAAACTCGATATACTGGGAGTTGCAGAGGCAAGACTTTTGGATACAGGCTACATAAAAAGAGACCAGTACACGCTTATACACTCAGGCGGAGAAAAACATGAAAGAGGGGTAGGAATGTTGATAAAGAAGGAGTTAGAAAAATACGTATGTGGATACTGGACACACAATGACAGAATGATGTTACTAAAAATGAGAGCAAAGCCATTCGACATATCAATCTTACAAACTTATGCACCAACTAAAGATCACAGCGAGGAAGAAATAGAAGAATACTATGAAGAGCTACAACACACACTTAAACCAGTCAAATCAACAGATGTGTTGATAGTAATGGGTGATATGAATGCAAAAGTAGGAAAAGGAAAATACAAGAAAATAGTAGGACAGTATGGATTAGGGACAAGAAATGATAGATGTAGTGGATTTTGATGGTATTTGTATGGTTGTGTTATCACCTAGTGTGATACGTGAGGTCAGCTGTGAAGGCTCCTGAAATAAATGTAGCTGTGAATGTACAGAAGACCCTTCTTGCTACCACTATGTAATGTGTTGTATTGACATATACAAACACACACACAGATATTAAATAATATAATATTATCAATAAAATTTAGAACACAATGAACTAAATTCAGCTGGTGAAATTTTAGATAGTAAATCTTTTTTTAAATTTATTTGTTCTGTAAACCAAGGTTTTATTTTGTGCCAGAACATATGAAAGATTTTTTTTGAAATTTATGAGTGAATGGCAATGAATAAATGGCATGATAAATAAAAGGTGTGTACGTATATACAATTTTCACGATTAGTTAATATTTCTACAGTTCATAATTTTTATTTTCCCTGGGAGAACGATGAATAGATGTGGCTGTTGGGGTGGCTTCATCTCACCCTGTCTATGCCTACCAAACATTGTCCATTAATGATGGAAGAAATGGGATGTTTTAGTAAGATTAATTCACTTTGGGTGCTAATGTCTATGATGCATTGGTGTAAATCCAGCAGACCAGCCTGCTTACGTAACTTTGAAAGAGTAGTTCTGGTGCTGGAATCTGGTGGCCCCACCTCTCCGTGCTTGGGGGCAAGTATCAAGAGTCTGGTGGCCCCACCTCTCCCTCTTCGGGCTTTGGGGGCAATAATAGGCTGCTCTGAACACAATGTTATTTACTGCAGCGGGTCCCTCTTGTAATAATTCAACACATTTTTGACACCACAGTTGGTGCCAAATAAAAAACTCACAGCTCTGCAAATCAAAGTATTAGTTATGGTGTCAGAATTCTCCATCCTCTAAATTAATTCCATGTGGACACAACACCAAACAACAACAGCACCATATAGACGGGTCAGATCTCTCTGACCATACAGCACACATCTTACCAAGTTTGGTTTCACATAGGATAAGTTCACTCGCCAGACTACACATTTTCCGAAATATGTTTATTAGCTTCCTGCCATAAAATAGGATAGGTGATATGTTTCACTGTTTCTCAACACTTAATCCACGCCCTTCCTAATCCTTGCTGGAGTTTATATATTGTTTGTCCCTAGACCCTGAACTAGGGCGGGGGGGTCTAGGAGCAAATCCTTACTTGTTGTAAGGCTAGATTTTCGATAATGGCAGTATCAAATCACTCGAATCAATCGACTCGAGACATTAAACAATATTTAAAATATACAAAGAAATAATTTCAATCTTACCAGATTATGAATAAAGAACACAGAAATGCTAGCAAAACTCAGCTGAGCTGCAGGCTATAGTATGGCGTCCCTGAACTTATTTCAATTTACTTCATTAGAAAAATCACCACACTTAAAAATTACTGTGTCCCTGATCACTGGACAAACTATTGAGGAATGGCAAAAAAGGCGCGTCTGAGCGCTGATAAATGATTGTCTGTGGCCAATCACTGCCTAGGTTTATTTCAAATTCAAATTTCCTACACTAAAGTCATTTCAGTCATGCTCAGTCAAGTATGGATTTTTATCTGTTAGTCCGTCCGTCTCTACTTGCGTTTTCACAAAAAACGTACTTGGTCGTCTGGCAGAAGGACTTGTACCTAAGTGAAGGTAAAAACCAGTTGACCAATGGCTCTTTTTACCGGTCCAGGACCAGCGATGCGACTGTCTCTAACAATCCGCATTGTACAAAACACGATTAAACAGCTTATCAAACTGGAGTAATGATCTTCTCCCCCGAAGCATCTCATGCTCAGATTCATGACAGCTCTTTGGGGCAAGCCTGTATTCTACATGCTCCCCAAAATTCACAAGATCGAAAGAAACCCTGGAAGACCTAGGTGTCTCAGCCTGTTCTGTGTCCTACTGAAACCACATTTCTGAACTTTCTCGATAGCATTTTTTCAGACCTATCGTTGTGAAATCTCCACTTCCCCCGCTTCATCAAAGGACACCAATCACGCTCTTTACATTTCCTTTTCTCCTCTATCCGACTCCCCCCAGCAGACCGCTCCCTACCGTCTCTTTCGTTTGCTGGACGTCTGCTCTCTGTATACCTCTATTCCCCACTCTGATGGTCCTCCTGACTCTTCAGTTTTTTTTTTGGACCAACGCACTTGCCCTTCTATATCCCCACTGGTCACTCTTCTCCGTCCCTTGCTGAACTGGTCCCCTTCAACCTGAATTCCCTTTGAATTCAATGGTCAGTTTTTTTTTTTTGACCAAATTAGCGGTTGAGGTTTGCCATGGGAACGAAGATGGGTCCCAGCTATGCCTGTCTATTCATGGGCCACTTGGAGCATCAGATATGGCAACAATACTCCGGTCCTTTCCCTGGGTTTTTACCGCAGATATATCGATGATGGCATAGGTCTCACAGATATGTCTGAGACTGATTTACACCGCTTCATCGACTTTGTGAACCACTTTCACCCCACCGTCAAGTTCACCTCCCTCGTCTCCACAGTATCTGTCAACTTCCTTGACATTACTATTTCTGAATTCACACGCCCTCCGGCCTTAATACCTCCAGTATACTACAAAGCCGACAGATGCCCCACAGCTACCTCCTGTATACCTCTTCTCATCCTTGGGGCCTGTCGTGACCTCCCTTCCTTTTTCACAACTTCTCCGCGCCTTCCGCCGTTTTATGCCAAGACGACGATGACTTTCCACTTACGAGCCAATGAGTTTTTGTTGGATTTTTTCCGTAACAGACTTTTATCCAGAACATGTTTCTCACCTCTGCTTCTCCCAACGACGTGTGCTCCCCATCTCTCGTCTGGAGGCCCTCAAACCTCACCCATAAATCCACTTCGGATAGAGTCAAATTAATCTTGACCCATCACCCTCACAGTACTACTGTCAAACAGATCTTTTTTCCCGCCACCTCCCTAAATCCTCCAAGCAGAGCCTCTGACCCAAAAATTATTCAGTGAAGCACCTTTGGTGGCATATAGACGTGACAAGAACTTGAAGGATCTTTTGTTTCACAGCCGTCTCCCAAAGGAGAATGCCACTCACTTTGGCACACTACCCTGTGGTCGGACACGATGCAACACGTGCAAGTATGTCATCTCAACCCAGAAGGTGTCCTTTCCTAAGGCTACGTACACCATCACTAGTAGCTTCACGGGTGAATCGCGCAATGTCATTTATACGATCATATGTAAACGTTGCTGCAAAACCTATATTGGCCAAACAGGCAAACGACTTGGGGACAGATTCAGCCAGCACTTAAAATGAACAATCGCTCAGCAAAAAGTCAAACAAGTGCTATACACTTCAAAAAATATCAATGGACCCCTGACCACCATGGTCCCATCGACATCCAGGTCACAGCGATCCGATCCTGCTCCTCTGACACTGCCAGCCGAGAACAGCTTGAGAACCGTCTTATCCACCGCATGGGGTGTCTAAAACCAGCCGGTCTCAACACTTTTCACACCTTTGTCTGAGGTCACCCTCTCCTCTCTTGCTCTATTTTACTCTTTCCACTCTTATCCTATTTTTCTATTTGTATGCCATATACATTTTTTTATTTATTTATTTATTTATTTATTTATTTATTTATTTATTTTATTTTTATTTTATTTCATATTTATTTATCTTCCACTCATTCTGTCCCTTATTATTTCCAGTCCCCACTTTTATCACGTTGGGTAGTTTATTTTCCGGTTTCGTTTTTTAGTTTCTTAGTATGCATTGTGTACATCCGGCGGCGGAAGTCGCTTTCTGTTCAGCCACGCGCTTATCAACAGGACAGCGATTTTGATAGAATTTCGGTTCTTGCCTTCAGGGAAGTACCCAGTTTTTATTTTATTTAGTTTTTATGTGTCCTATCTAGCCTTCACTTTCTTTCCTTTCCTGACGAAGGCCTTGTGGCCGTAACGTAGACTATTTTCTTTGTCCTTTGTCCTCGTAAGACGAATCACCTTTTTTCGATTTTTTTTCAAACCCATCCATTGGTTTTTGAACCAACCTATCCGTCCCCTCTACAAATTTTGTCTTTAAAGTTATTTTTAGCCACAGCTCCCACCAATGTCCCTCTCTTTCATTCTAACTAGATTTTAGCACTGGCGTCTTCAAGGCTACACTTTTTTTTGAAAATTAGTGACATTATTGTTTCAATGCAGTCGTTCGTCGATATGAACAACACAGTCTTTTGTCAATATCTTCATTATTATCTATCCGTCTGTATAAATAAAAGCATATTATTTCACTGCTCAAGATGGGCCATCCGGCCAGCTAGGTTTTATATTCCTAACATCATTATTAAGAAAAAGTTACTTTTCAAGGTTAGTTGTTTTTTTCGAAATATTTTTCTAGAATCTTCTGTGAAACGTTTGCCGCTGCATTCAAATAAAGGACAAAATATCGCAAAAACGTCCAAAAAATGACTGTTGCGTATAATAACTATGGTCCCTTTTGTCGATTTCGTTACCTTGTGTCAACTTGGGGACGTGACTTTTCCTCCGTTCCCCCTCCCCCATTGCATCTTTTTAGCCTTGCTAGTTTCAAGCACATGTTCAGTCAGATTTTTCCTTTTGATCTTCGTTCTCATTTCGTTCCAAGGGTAAACGTTCTAGCAATTTAATTTCCATGGCGGGTGATGACCCGCGGCGTGGGCGATCATGCCTTCTAGTAACTTACGCATTCTTTTTATCCCTACATTTTATCCTTTGGAGATATTTTTACGTTGTATCACTGTTAATTTTATGACACATCTCCCCACTTGAAAACATGCCTACGGCAAGTTCTAAAACCAGTGATACACATAGATAAAATCTCTCCTCACGCCTGCCATTACTCTAATTTTGATCACAGGGGTGCCGACTGAGGAAATCTGCACCGACATTCAATTTGCCTGGGATATATTGGATACTAAACTGATAAGGTTGAAGCAATAAAGACCACCTCAGCAATCTTGCGTTTTCATGCTTAGCCTGAGATAAGAATACGAGAGGCTGATGATCCGTCTCGACCACAAAAGTCCTACCATACAGATAGATTTGAAACTTCTTTATTGCCCAGATTAACGCTAAACATTCTTTTTCGCTTGTGGAGTATCCTTGTTCCGCCTTATTCAATTTGCGGCTTGCATAAGCGACTGGTTTCAGTTGCAAAGTCCTGTGTCAAATCAGGCAGTTTGAGAATAGGCTTGCTAGTGAGTTTTTCCTTTAACTCTTGGAACGCTAGTTCACATTGTGCAGTCCAAATAATTTTATCTGGAAGTCCCTTGCGAGTCAGATCAGTCAGAGGAGCACAAATAGCGTTAAAATTTTTGATGTATTTCTGATAAAATCCGCATAACGACACGAATGATCGCACGTCCTTTTTTGTTTGTGGCCTAGGTGCTCTCTGCAGTTTTTCCAAATTCTTAGGATCAGGGGTCATATTACCCTGATATACAGTGTGCCCCAAGAATTCCAACTCTTTGCATCCAATACAACATTTTGTTGGCCTAGCAGTTAAGTTCGCCTCCCGAAGTCTATCAAATAACATCTCCAGAGCTTCAATGTGTTCTTCAAATGTCTCTGTGGCGACGAGAATATCATCCATGAAATTCGTGATACATGGGTTATTCAGGGGATCCAACAATTTGCGCATCATCCTTGAAAACACACTCGGAGCATTTTTCAGTCCGAATGGTAGCATATTGAATTCATAATGTCCATCCGAAGTGCTAAAAGCCAAATAAGGTCTCACTTCAGGCTTCACTGGGATCTGGTAATAGCCTTCACTAAGATCCACCTTTGAAAAGTATTTTGCCTTGTTCAGTCTGGCAAATAACTGTTTTGTGTCTGGTAATGGATCCACTTGTCCTTCTGTGACAGCATTCAGTTTCCTGTAATCTATGCACAGTCTGTGTTCCCCAGACGGTTTTCTCAACAAAACGACACTAGAACTAAAAGATGATTCACTGTGCGAAATAATCCCCTCCTTCAACAAATACTCTATTTCTTCCTTCAATGCCTTCTCCTCGCGAACGGAATAGAATAGGCTCTCATACAGATTGGGTTTGAGTCTACCAGTTTCATGTCATACTGTAGCAAATTTGTATGGCCTGGTTTATCTGTTAATACATCTGTATGTTCCTCCAGAACCTGTTGAACTCTCTCCCTCTGGTTTTTAGTCAGGTGCTTACTGACTTTTACCTGTGCTGCTGTTTCACAAGGATGTAATGGGTATTCATGTGAGGTGAGTGGTTCCTTTTGCATTTGAGTTGCGATAGCTAAGGTCAGTAAGGGGGTGCTTTCCTGGAGTGGTCTGTCCAGATACTTCTTTAACAGGTTTACATGATAAACTTTCTCCTTCCCCTTTTTGTCAATTTTATAGTTTGTTCTAGACACCTTCTCTAGAACCGTATATGGACCTTGCCATCCAATTTGTAATTTATTCTGGCTACCGGGTAGTAGAAGCAGCACCTTCTCTCCCACTGCCCGTTCTCTGTCCTTTGCCTTCCTATTAAAATATGCTGCATGTTTCTTCCTGGCTTGTTTCAAATTATCATTTGCCAGTTTCCATCCAGCTTTCAAACGAGTGGTCAGTTCGTTCACGTATTGATAAGATGAGGTAACAGTCTCTTCCGCCTTCTCATCTGTCCAGGTCCTTAATAAAGCTTCTAATGGACCTTTTATTGGCCTCCCAAATAGCAGAGTTGCTGGAGCCATCCCGGTTGAACTATGTGGTACCTCCCGATACGCAAACAATGCGGCGGGCAGGAATTGATCCCACAGATCCGGTTTTTCGTGTGCCAGCTTTCTCAGGATAGAAATGAGAGTCCCGTTGAACCTCTCTACCTGGCCGTTCCCTTGCGGATGGTACGGACTACAATGAAAGTGTCTGGCTTGAAATAGCTTAAAAACTTCTTCCGTTAGTTTCCCCTTGAACTGAGAACCATTATCCGTCAAGATTTGATGCGGGAATCCTAATCGGGTAAATATTGTAAGTAGTGCCTCTGCTACATGTTTTGAATCAATTGATGGCAGGGCTACCGCCTCTCCCCACATAGAACAAGTGTCCACCAAAGTAAGGATGTAACTGTTCCTCCTCTTGGTCCGAGTGAGAGGTCCCACAATATCCACTGCAACCCTCTCAAAAGGTGTTCCCACTATGGGCATTTCCCCTAGAGTTGCAGGAGCAGTCCAGTGCTTTGGAGCTACCCTTTGACATTCTGGGCAGGATTTGACATATCTTTTTATATCCTCCGTTATCCCTGGCCAGAAGTAATGACAAGCTATACGCTGTCCTGTGGCGCTGATCCCCATGTGACCACTGAAGGGAATCGCATGCCCGAGTTCCATCACTTTATCTCTATATGAAGTGGGAAGAACCAGCTGGTTGTGACCATTTGTTCCAGTTCCGGCCTTCCTGTATAATAGTTTGTTCTTCATGAAATATTCCCCCTTGCTCGGAGGTGTGTGGCATTTGGGCAATTTTTTAAAACATGGCTTGAGTGTCCTATCCTCAGCCTGCGCCTTCCTCATCTCCTCTGGATGAGCATTTATAGGTTCACCTTCTTCCTCCTTCTTCTGTGACCTGGTCTGCACTGTCGCCATGATCACAGGCCTCTCGGGATTCCCCAAGAAGACGTATCTACACCCCAATATCAGAGGGTAGATTGGTTCATCTATCACTGCTGCTCTGATTTCTCCTTCCACATAGCGAGTTTTCACCGTTATCCTTGCGATGGGAAGTGTCATGAGTGGTATGTCCTTAGTCGCCCCTTGTATTTCCACTGTTTCTGTGGTATACTGACTTGGGTCCACTAGGCTAGACTTCACAACTGAATCATAATCCAAACCTGTATCATAAAGGCACCTTATGGTGACCCCATTACAAATAACATCCTCACAAACTGGGGGGTGATAAGGTTCCTGTTGTCCATTAGGATTAACCTTTAATCTTTGCGTCCCCGACTTCATTGCAGCAATGTTTGAAGGTTTCCTTCTACAAAATTCGGTGTTATGGTTATCTTTCTTGCACCATTTACACCATCTTTTTCCTTGGTTCAACGGTTTTCTTTCATTGAATTTTTGGTCATTGAACTGTGAGTTTCTGTCGCGATAGTCATTTCTTGGCCGCTCAAAGTTTGTCCTACCTTTATTTCCCTGCTCTCTATTATCAAATTTATTAAATTGCTGTGGAGCTTTAAAATTGTCTATGTGCTTCTTTTTAGCACCACTTACCTCTGCCTGGGCTGCCTGATACCTTTCAGCGACATTTAAAACCTCTCCCAATTTCTCTGCACCTTGTTCCATGAGGAATTTTCTCATGTCTGGAGCCATGGACTCTCTCAATTGCTCAATCATGATCATTTCTTTAAGATCTTGGGTCTTCCCCAGAGCAGTCCATTTCTCCAAATAGGTTTCCAGTCTGGCAGAGAATTGGTGGTATGTCTCCCCAGACAACAGTTTGGCATTTCTAAATTTCTTACGATAAAATTCCCCATTTTTTTCGTACCTCAATAACAAAGCCTGCTTTAACATGTCATAATTGTCTTGGTCTTCTCTGTTCATTTTTGCGAAGACTTCATAAGAAGTACCTCTCAGTCCCTGTGATAGCTTTAAACTCCACCTCTCTCTCTCTCTCTAACCCATATGTAGTAGCTAATAACTCAAAACGTCCTAGGTACCCCTCTATGTCATCGTCTTTTTCAACAAAATGGTCTAAATGGAACCCCATAGCTGAGTTTGAGGCTCCCAGACTGGGCGTAGCATCTGAGGCAAAAGGGCTGGCACCATTTTCAGGAGCCTGGCCTTGTAATTCCAGCTCCCTTAGTCGTAATTCGTGCTCCCTTTGCAACCTTCTATCTTCTGCCTCCCTTTCGGCCTTTTTATCTTCTGCCTCCCTTTCGGCCTTTTTATCTTCTGCCTCCCTTTCGGCCTTTTTATCTTCTGCCTCCATTTGCTGTCGTTTGTCTTCTGCCTCAATCTGCAACCTCTTAGTCTCAGCCTCAATTTGTAACCTCTTCTCTTCAGCCAACCTTTCAGACTCTAATTTTCTGTCAGTCTCTTTTTCTAATCTTCTTTCTTCCCGTTCAATATATTTATCACATTCAGCCGTTACATATTGAATTAAAATCTGACCATCCATTCCCATCTCCTTTGCCGTCAGCACAGCAGCTGATCTAAATTTTGCCAGCTCCGCCATACTTTTTAGACAATTTAGTAATGTACAAGATAAATCTCTAACCACTAAAGTACTTCTAATTACTATAGTCTAACTAATTATAATTAACCAGTTAACTAATTAATTATTACTGGCTGTGAAGATTCACCAACTTCTAATTGCCCTATTAATTTAAAGGGACACTTTTAATTTTAAGGGAATTTTACAATTTTGTTCCCCTAATTTTATTTCTGCCACCAGGAGATCCTTATATTACTGTTTATGCTAATTATCCCGGACGAGCCCCCAATATATGTAGTGGTTTTTGATGGTATTTGTATGGTTGTGTTATCACCTAGTGTGATGCGTGAGGTCAGCTGTGAAGGCTCCTGAAATAAATGTAGCTGTGAATGTACAGAAGACCCTTCTTGCTACCACTATACGACCTCACACATTTCTTTTTTTCTAATGAATGTGGCTACGTTAAAATCTAGGGTACTGAATGTAATGTGTTGTATTGACATATACAAACACACACACAGATATTAAATAATATAATATTATCAATAAAATTTAGAACACAATGAACTAAATTCAGCTGGTGAAATTTTAGATAGTAAATCTTTTTTTAAATTTATTTGTTTGAACCAAGGGTTTATTTTGGCCAGAACATATGAAAGATTTGAAAATTTATGAGTGAATGGCATGAATAAATGGCATGATAAATAAAAGGTGTGTACGTATACAATTTTCACGATTAGTTAATATTTCTACAGTTCATAATTTTATTTTCCCTGGGAGAACGATGAATAGATGTGCTGTTGGGGTGGCTTCATCTCTCCCTGTCTATGCCTACCAAACATTGTCCATTAATGATGGAAGGAAATGGGATGTTTTAGTAGTAATTCACTTTGGGTGCTATGTCTATGAAGTTGGTGTAAATCCAGCAGACCAGCCTGCTTACGTAACTTTGAAAGAGTAGTTCTGGTGCTGGAATCTGGTGGCCCCGCCTCTCCGTGCTTGGGGGCAAATATCAAGAGTCTGGTGGCCCCACCTCTCCGGGCTTGGGGGCAATAATAGGCTGCTCTGACACAATGTTACTGCACGGGTCTCTCTTGTAATATTCAACACATTTGACACCACATTGGTGCCAAATAAAAACTCACAGCTCTGCAATCAAAGTATTAGTTATGTGTCAGAATTCCATCCTCTAAATTAATTCTGGACACAACACCACACAACAACAGCACCATATAGACGGGTCAGATCTCTCTGACCATACAGCACATCTTACCAAGTTGGTTTCACATAGGATAAGTTCTCCCAGACTACACATTCCGAAATATGTTTATTAGCTTCCTGCCATAAAATAGGATAGGTGATATGTTTCACTGTTCTCAACACTTAATCACCCCTTCCTAATCCTTGCTGGAGTTTGTCCCTAGACTCTGAACTAGGGCGGGGGGTCTAGAGCAAATCCTTACTTGTTGTAAGGCTAGATTTCGATATGGCAGTATCAAATCACTCGAAATATTAAACAATATTTAAAATATACAAAGAAATAATTTCAATCTTACCAGATTATGAATAAAGAACACAGAAATGCTAGCAAAACTCAGCTGAGCTGCTGGCTATAGTATGGCGTCCCTGAACTTATTTCAATTTACTTCATTGGAAATCACCACACTTAAAATTTACTGTGTCTATCACTGGACAACTATTGAGGAATGGCAAAAAAGCGCGTCTGAGCGCTGATAATATGATTGTCTGTGGCCAATCAAGGCCTTGTGTTTTTTCAAATTCAAATTTCCTACACTAAAGTCATTTCAGTCATGCTTCAGTCAAGTATGGATTTTTATCTGTTAGTCCGTCCGTCTCTACTTGCGTTTTTACAAAAAACGTACTTGGTTTTTGAACCAACCTATCCGTCCCCTCTACAAATTTTGTCTTTAAAGTTATTTTTAGCCACAGCTCCCACCAATGTCCCTCTCTGTCATTCTAACTAGATTTTAGCACTGGCGTCTTCAAGGCTACACTTTTTTTTGAAAATTAGTGACATTATTGTTTCAATGCAGTCGTTCGTCGATATGAACAACACAGTCTTTTGTCAATATCTTCATTATTATCTATCCGTCTGTATAAATAAAAGCATATTATTTCACTGCTCAAGATGGGCCATCCGGCCAGCTAATTTTTTATATTCCTAACATCATTATTAAGAAAAAGTTACTTTTCAAGGTTAGTTGTTTTTTCGAAATATTTTTCTAGAATCTTCTGTGAAACGTTTGCCGCTGCATTCAAATAAAGGACAAAATATCGCAAAAACGTCCAAAAAATGACTGTTGCGTATAATAACTATGGTCCCTTTTGTCGATTTCGTTACCTTGTGTCAACTTGGGGACGTGACTTTTCCTCCGTTCCCCCCCCGCCCCCCCCCCCCCCCCCCCCCCCCCCCCTCCCCCCCAATTGCATCTTTTTAGCCTTGCTAGTTTCAAGCACATGTTCAGTCAGATTTTTCCTTTTGATCTTCGTTCTCATTTCGTTTCAAGGGTAAACGTTCTAGCAATTTAATTTCCATGGCGGGTGATGACCCGCGGCGTGGGCGATCATGCCTTCTAGTAACTTACGCATTCTTTTTATCCCTACATTTTATCCTTTGGAGATATTTTTACGTTGTATCACTGTTAATTTTATGACAATAGAGGAGACAGACTTATCCAGTTCTGTGAAGAAAACCAGCTGGTCACATGTAACACCTTTTTTGAACACCACCCAAGGAAATTATACACATGGAAAAGCCCAGGAGATATAACACGAAATCAAATCGACTATATCATGATAAAACATAGATTTAAGAACAGTGTCACAAGTGCAAAGACATATCCTGGCGCCGACATAAATTCAGATCACAATCCAGTCGTCATCAAAGTAAATATAAAGCTGAAAAGAGCAGGAAACAGAAGACAGGAGGAACCCCAGATAGAAATATCAGCGCTGAAACAACCAGATATAAAACAGAAATATTTAATCGACGTCAAAAATAAATATCAACAGTTATTGACAGAAAGCATGGAGCAGTATAGAAGAGAAAACCCAGAAGAAAAAGCAACCGCAAAATGGGAATGCTTAAAAAACAAGCATACAATCAGCAAATGCAAATTTACCTAAAAAGGAGTCTAAGAAAAATCAAATTTGGATGACAGATGACATCTTGAATAAAATGACCGAAAGAAAGAAAGCAAAAAACACTCCAGAATATAAAACAATAGACAATGACATACGTACTATGTGTAGAGAAGCAAAAGAACGGTGGATAGAAACAAAATGCAAGGAAATAGAAGACTTGGAAGCAAAGCACAGGACAAGAGATATGCATGAAGAAATAAAGAAATTATCAAATCGGTCACGGTTTGCACAAGGAGGAAGCTATATCAAGAACAAAAATGGTGTAATATTACTTGATGAGAAAGACATATCAAACAGATGGGCAGAATACGTAAAAGAATTATTCGAGGACAACAGAGGTAAAAAACCATCACCAGATTCTAATGAAGGCCCAAACATTCTCAGATCAGAAGTAGAGAATGCCATTCATATGATACAAAAAGGAAAATCAGCAGGCATGAATAACATAACAATTGAAATGATAGAAGCTCTGGAGAGCTTTGGTATAGATACAATCACAGAAATATGCAACTATATATACAATACAGGATATATACCACACGACATGAAGACATCAGTTTTCATAACATTGCCCAAAAAACCAAATGCAACAGAATGTTCAGACTTCAGAACAATCAGCCTGATGAGTCATGCAATTAAGATACTGCTCAAAATCATACAGGAAAGAATAAAAAGTAAAGTAGACAGCGAAATCCAGGAAGAACAGTTTGGTTTTAGACGGAACAGTGGAACAAGAGAGGCAATATTTTGCCTAAGAATATTACCAGAAAAATATACAGAGGTCCAAAAAAGTATGTATATGTGCTTCATTGACTATAAGAAGGCTTTTGACAGAGTCCATCATGAGAAAATAATTGAATGCCTCGAAGACATAGGTATTGATGGAAAAGATATAAGAATACTCAGTAACCTTTATTGGGAGCAAAGTGCCACAGTAAGATCTGGAAGGAATTATTCACCATACATAGACATAAAAAGAGGTGTCAGACAAGGTTGTATGCTGTCCCCCTGCCTATTTAATTTATACACCGATAAAATTTTCAAACAGATACAGGAAATACCAGGACTGAACATCAGTGGAAGGTCAATAAACAACCTTAGATATGCAGATGATACCGTGTTGTTAGCTGAAAGCGAACAGGAGTTACAAGAACTAGTGAAGCAAGTGAACAGTATAAGTCATGAATATGGACTCGACATTAATATTGAGAAAACTAAAACTATGATAATTAGCAAAACAGACGATAAACCCACATTAAAGATAAGCGTAAATGGGGAAATCCTGGAACAAGTCAAGAGCTACGTATATCTCGGTCATATAATAACAGAAGATGGCAGATGTGAAACAGAAATCAAGAAGAGAATAGGAATGGCCAAAGCTACATTCAACAACATGAAACATATACTGACATCCAAACAGTTATCTCACAAATTAAAACTGAGAATCATAAAGTGTTATATATATTCTGCATTTCTGTATGGTGCAGAAACATGGACGATGAATAAGCAGTTGGAAGAAAGAATTGAGGCTCTTGAAATGTGGATATATAGAAGAATGGGGCGTATCTCATGGAAAGAGATGAAAACAAATAAGGAGGTCCTAGAAAATCTAGGTATGAAAAGAGAACTAATGAGGGAGGTCAAAGTTCGACAGCTAAAATACTTTGGCCACATAAAAAGGCATAACACCTTTGCAGAAGACCATAACAGAAGGGAGAGTTGAAGGCAAACGTGCAAGGGGAAGACAGCGCTATAAGTGGGAAGACAACATCAAGAGATGGACAGGAAAGAGTCTATCAGAGTGCACCATCAAGACAAGAGACAGAAGACGTTGGAGATCCATTACAGCCAACCTTCGTTGTGGAGATGGCAACTGATGATGATGATGAGATCAAAAATGAGACTCGAATTGGAACTCGACTTGAAAACTACTTTTCGGGCCATGAGTCTCGACTTGGGACTATCTGAAACTGTTGTCATAGACTTAAGATTCAACTTGAGACTTGTACTAAGAGATTTGAGACTTGTAAGGGAAACTTGAAGACAACTCTACTGAAAGGCAAGGGAGCGATGGAGGTGGACCCATCTGAGTTGTTTCGAGTTTTCTGTCCATTTCTTTGTTATACTATTTTAAATTATACTTTTGATCTCTGTTGTGCCTAACCCTGTGTTTATGTGTTTGGGACTGCTTTTTCCTTTTTTTGTTTTCTTGTCGGACACCTCATATCCGTCTATTCCCATGTGTGAGGGTATCCATGCTAATAATACTTTGCACCCTCTATTATGTAGGTGTGTCCTAAGTTGCAATACTTCTTCTGATATGTCTGGTCGACTACATTCATATGCATTTCTTATTGCTTGAAGAGCTGAAAGTGAGTCGGTTAAGATTATTAATTGTGGGTGGGGGGTGGGGGGGGGGGCTTGTCAATAATTATTTCTTAGTGCTTTTACTATTGCCACCATTTCTGCTGTGACGATTTAATGAGTTTTCAGTTACACTAAAATTTGTCTTTAGCTTCTGGGCTGGAATGTGTAGTCCTATTCCCAGTTCTTCATTTTCTATTTTTAAGCCAGCAGTGTATACTTTGAAGCTACTATTAGTAATATTTTCTATATATTCTTTGGCTATGTTTGTCACTGACAAAAAGCTGGCATCACTAGATAAAATTAATCGACTTTGTTGAATAAAATAAATTGAAAAGTTTTAAGTGGATTTAAAAAAAAAAACAATAAATGAACGATTAATAGTTTTCAATTGTATTGCTATTATCTTCCTTACAGGTCGCACAAACCACTATTCTGAAGAACTATTTTTACAAAGGTAGAGTAGGCGGAGAGCGTCCTGTTGACTAACCGGTTTGAGCGCTTGCCTCTCGGCGGCAAAGTTACCAGGTTCCGGTATCGAAACCCGGTGGTGTCACGCTTCAGTCTACCCAGCTATAAGTGGGTGACTGACTCTGCTCTTGAGTTAGGGAAATCAAAGGCAGCGAGGAAGGAAACTGGTCACCCTACTGGACCTAGTATAATGAAGTCTCTAACACTTCACTCCCCTACGGCAATAACTGCGTTGGGACTACCTTTACCTAGAGTAAGTGGGATGAATTTAGGGAACAAAGGGGGCGGCAGCTCTAAAATGTTTGGGAACCACTGTTTTAAAGTAACGATTACGTGTACGTCAGCTGTAATTTAAGAAAACTGAATAAAGAAACTGTATGTAGAAAGCTAACGACAGCATTATGATTACATATAGGATATATTTAAATTATGATTTGACGACATGCTATATTTAACTGTCTTTGATACTTAAGCAATTTCTGTCCTGTATACTTATTTATTGGAGGATACGCCCAGACACTAAATAGGTTGAAAAATTAAACTAGCAAGGCCTGCTACTGTACGATGAATCATCATTATGTGCCGTGTCCGTGTAAGAAATCATTTTTCTCCATGAGGCGTTTTTTCCCCAACATTCTTTTGTAGCACGTTGTTAAACGTATAGTCTATACTTGTCGTCTTTAACCTCCCCTTCCATCATTCTTCCTGTTACAAAGCGTTTTGAAGTTGTTTGAAAATATTTCAGTGGCCACTAAGATATGAATTTCCCTTTAGACTGCCCATCTAGACCCCCACATTTTTCATTTTGTAGAAGCTTTAAGTCTTTTAAAATATGTCTTCCTTACTTGGTTCTTCCAGGCTGATGTCTAACTACTTCTCTACTGGCAAAAATGTATGAGAATTCTGTATAGCGAACCTGTTTAGAAATTCCTCATAACATTCTATCCATATTTATAGTGTTTATACCATAGAAAGATTTCTTTAAAAAGACTATAACTGAAACTATCAGTGCACTCGAGATAATCCAACGATTGGTGGCGACAAGGATTAGTCCTATTGCGCCCCGAATTGTTTCTTCAATAATAATTATTTAAACAGATAAATGTTTTACAGGAAAACTGACTCCAAACACAGCTGGTGTCACCAGACTGGAGTCGTAAAAAAATTATATAAAAGAATTTATTTAATCTCACTGTAACATCCCCGCTGCCATCAATGGTACCTATACCTTGTAGCGGTATGGCAGCTTGCGTACCCTGACAATCCCCAGAGCTATGCCAGTGGGAGTTTTACTCCTGGTAGGTTCAACCAAGCTGGACTGGTCTGTGTGGGTAGGGGTCAGACAAAAGCTGGTACCCTGGTCCTCCAGGTTGGGGGTTTTAGCACAGGGCTGACACCCCTGTCTGTGTAAAAAAAAAAAAAACAACGAAGTTACGGAAACAATAATAAATGAACAAACTTTGCTGCGGGATGGACATTCGGAGTCTGTGGCTCGTATGACTGTCAGTGGTGAAAGCCGAAAGGAAGCCACTGACATGAAAACGGATGTCCTGACCGCAAAACAGGATACAAGAATAGGTTTTTGGAATGTCAGGACAATGTACGAGACAGGTAAACTAAGACAGGTCACGGCAGAAATGAGAAACTATAGGTTACACATTCTAGGGATAAGCGAGAGCAGATGGACAGGGGCAGGAAAAGTTAAAACAGCAACAGGAGAAACAGTACTTTACTCTGGAAGAGAGGATGGACAACACAATGAAGGCGTAGCCATTATTCTACAGAAAGGAATAGAAAGGACATTACTGGAATGGAAACCCATCAACAACAGACTGATAAGATTAAGATTGAGAGGGAGATTCACCAACACTACAATAATACAATGCTACGCACCAACGAATGATAGTGATGAAGTGGTCAAGGATGAATTCTATCAACAACTGCAGAAAGAAATGGAAGACCTCAATGCGAAAGTTGGTACACACAATACATATAATGAAAGAAAAATGGGGAAATGCGGCAGCGGAACAGCAAACGAAAATGGGGATAAACTAATAAGTTTCTGTAGCATTAATAACCTGGTCATTGGAGGAACACTCTTCCCACATAAAGAAATTCACAAATTAACATGGGAATCACCAAATGGTCGAGACAGAAACCAGATAGACCACATCATGGTTAACGGTAGATGGAGACATGCATTACAAGATGTGAAGGTAAGAAGAGGTGCAGATGTGGGAAGTGATCACCATTTAGTAGTAGCAAAACTGAAAGTGAAACTAAGAAGGGCTGCACCAACTGTAACTACACAGAAAAGGTTTGACATCAGCAAATTGAAGGACTCCCTTACCAGAAAAGCTTTTGCGGCCGACATAAAGAAACGATATCAATTTGCCAAAAGTCAGGAAAAGACATTGACTGATGATATAGACCAGAATTTCAACACCATTTCAACAATATACAAAGAAAGCAGCAAATCATGCTTGGGATTCCAGGAAAGGAAGAAGCAAGACTGGATAACACCAGAAACTTTAAACACCATAACGATGAGAAAGGAAATGAAAAGAAAGAAAACAGAAGCGAAGTCCCCCAGGTTAAAGCAACTATATAGCGAACAGTACAGTCACCTGGACAAGGAAGTTAAACGCCAAACCCGAGCCAACAAAAGGAATTTCCTAGACGATCTTGCAAGACAGGCAGAGGAGGCAGCACTGAGAAATGAACAAAGCACAGTATACAAAATAACTAAATTCATCAGCGGAAAACGAGGTGCAAACAATATTACATTAGTAAGAGATAAGCAAGGTAATCTCATCACGACAGCAGAGAGACAAGAAACAAGATGGGCAGAGCACTTCAGAGAAACTCTGAACAAGGAACCACCAGAGACACAATTGAATGTTCCTGAAGCTGAAAACGATCTAGATGTGAATACAGACATTCCACGCAAAGAAGAAATCATCACAGCAATCAAAGGGTTAAAGAACGGCAAAGCTCCGGGTCATGATAACTTAAATGCAGAGCTATTTAAGACAGACCCTGAGCTAGCAGCAGAACTATTAGAACCACTATTTGCACAAGTCTGGAAAACGGGGACAACACCATCAGAGTGGAACAAAGGAATAATTGTCAAATTGCCCAAGAAGGGAGATCTTGCAGACTGCAATAATTGGAGAGGAATCACTCTTCTCTCAGTTCCCAGCAAAATACTAGGCAAGATAATTATACAGAGAATTTCAAAGGCAGTAGATCACAAACTGAGGAAAGAACAAGCAGGATTTAGAAAGAACAGGAGATGTGTAGATCATATATTCACTCTCAGGAACATTATAGAGCAGTGCTCAGAATGGCAAAGACAGCTTTACATTAATTTCGTTGATTTTGAAAAGGCTTTTGACAGCATACATAGGGACAGTTTATGGAAAATACTGAGGGCTTATGGAATTCCAAGCTGCATAGTGTCAATCATAAAAAGCCTCTATGCAAACTTTACGTGCAGTGTTGGGCAGAGCAACCTAACCTTTGAGGTGAAGACAGGAGTACGACAGGGATGCCCCTTATCAACTACTCTATTTTTAACAGTCATAGACTGGGTGATGCGCCAGACAACAGAGGGCAGTCCAAGAGGAATAAGATGGACTACATTTTCTACATTGGAAGATCTGGAATATGCTGATGACATTGCACTACTAGCACATTCACATCAACACATCCAGGAAAAAACGGATAGACTTAATAAGTTTAGCCAGCAGGTGGGCTTGAACATCAATTTAAAGAAGTCTGAGGTCATGACGCTCAATGTGAGCAACCCTGAGCCCATATCAGTAAGGAATAAGCAATTGGTACAGACAGATACCTTCACATACCTAGGAAGCATAGTAACACCAGACGGCGGGGCAGGCAAAGACATCAACATCAGAATGAATAAGGCAAGAACAGCCTTCTTTAGCCTAAACAACATCTGGAAGTCCTCCCAATACAGCACAAGCACAAAATTAAGATTATATCAGAGCTGTGTGCTTTCTGTGCTTCTCTATGGTGCGGAATGCTGGAGAGTTACAGAGAAGGAAATGTCGAAATTGTCCTCTTTTCACACAACATGCCTAAGAAAAATTCACCGAATCTTTTGGCCGAATACCATCACTAACCAAGATCTGCTTACTCGTAGCAAGCAAGAGGACATGCACACCATCATATCTGGCAGACGCTGGAACTGGGTTGGTCATGTCCTCAGAAGAGACCCCGATGCCATCACAAGAACAGCTATGCTTTGGACCCCTGAAGGAAAACGAAAGAGAGGCCGACCAAAAACAACCTGGCGGAGGACTGTGGAGGCTGAGATGCAAAGAATGAACCAGAGTTGGGGCACTGTACGAAGGATGGCCACCGACCGAGCAAAGTGGAATCAATTTGTTGTTGCCCTACAAGACGCCACTAGGCGTGATGGCCACTGACTGCTTTGACGGTCGGCGGCTAAGGATCAAAGAAGAAGAAGTAACATCCCCGGCAATGAAGAGGATCAGATTTGCAAAGGAAGGTGGAAAGTTACCTCAGTCTGATACAACCATAACTTTCCAAGAGGCAAAGAGTTTCATCAGATACAAGCAGGGTCGAATTTAGAAATAAGCTAAATAAGCTACAGCTTAGGGTCTGACAGTCTAACGGGGCCTCTCTTGCCAAATTCATTGTTGCATGGCATTATTCTCTCTTACCAATTGCCAAAAAGGGCATCCACAGCTTTCTATAGCTTAAGGCCTCACCATATCTAAATCCGCCCATGGATACAAGAACAAATGGGATGCAGAGCATCAAGGCCTCACTCAAAATGATGCGTAATACCGGCTCAGCAGAAGAGAACAAGTGCTAATAACAAGTGGTAGTCTTCAGACTCCGCAAGGGCCACAACAGATTGGGATACCATCTATTCAACAAGCTAAAGATAGAAAAAAGATGCCCAACATATGAGCAACAGAGAACGCATATATGGCTTATCTTTCCTGGAAAAAAACTCGATGGAGACACAAAAAGCCTCAAGCTGACAACTACTTTCTTTGAAAATATGAAAGTCGACGTCTGAGAGTGTACAAGACTGTATAAGAAGAAGATATGAAAGCATTTAAAAAGTAAGTCGGCTTCACGGAACAAATAATATGTATCAGTAATGTATCTCTCCCTCGTCCCAAAATATTGATAATTTCCTTTGTTCCTTTAAATAAATTATGAGAATGCATCAAAGTATCATACATAAAGATGTAGAGATTAATTTCTGTTCCAGCTTTACAACTGTAACAAACAAGACTGTAACATCGCATTGACATAAACAATAACTATATCTACAAGCATCTCATCATATAAAACATATTGTTATATAAACCACTGCTACAAGACCATGTGAACTGGCATAGGTTTCTTTAAAGGGGCCATAATCAGGAGTGGCTCCATGCACCCAACCAAAAAAAAAGAAAAAAAAAAAAGAAGCGAAAATGAGATGATGATGATGGTATCTACAAGCGAAATTATTTCAATTTGCTCACCAACGGCCAAATATTTTTTTTTTTTGAAGACGTCAATTGTAACATTTAGCACAATAACATCGTAAGTTATTAATCTGTCATTTTCACACGACAACACTTGTGTTACGAATGAGTACTTGGTTATTACATAAACTGTTATTTCCAAGAAACCGCTCCTTTTTTTCAGTCTAAGTGTCAAGAGTCATTGCAACGGTATCCGTTTCAGATAGAAGCTTTCACAGCATGGTACAATATTTCAAGTTCCGTCGTGATCACAGCCCGACTTTTATCTCGTGACTGAGGATCCAAAATATGATTTTTTTAAATCTTGCACAAAAATTTGCCTCGTTTTGGTAGTCATGCATCGTTCCGACATGATCTGTCGGTTATATTAGGGCGCATGTCCAAATATTAAATGACTATGTGGTCAAGTTGGTATTCATAGCCCTTACTTATGATAAAAATCTTATAAACAGCGACTTTTCTGCCAATCAGAGTGGCATCGAGTAACTTATCATCGGCTCTCGAACCAGCAAACTACTCATCGTTGTTCTGAATGACTTAATCCATAAACGCGTTGACCATCATTAGTATTTTGAGTAAGATTAACATCCAATAAATTAGACTGTGGTTGTCCCATAAAGTTCCCATACTCACCAACGATGGAACTTCGCAGAATCTGTATTGCGCAGAACGAGGTTTATTTGTTTAGTTTTTAGTATCACCATCTTCCTTTTCGCCCCCTATGAAACATGGGCGGCAGCACTGTCGCCGGCATCTTTGCAGGAAGCCACCAAAAGACATTCACTAACTATTGCAGCGGGTGTTTTTGTAGCAATTGTTTCACATTATGAAATTGCCAGTCTCATGAACAACCGAACAACAGTCGCCTTGTACGACATGCGTGAGGGTGCAGTGGTCCTATTCTTTCTTTATCTCATAAGAGACACCCCCCCTTTTCTCCCCCCCCCCCCCTTTCCCCGGGTACTCCATGAGTCTCAGATCAGTATATTCAAAGTTTATTATGTTTATTTTTCTAATTCTGTGCAACTGTTTTTTTTTTTAATTCCAATAATATTATTTTGGTTTCACACTTGGCAAAATGGAATCCGTCACGTGTGAGTATCTCACAATTGCACTTAATTTAGTTCAACAAACACTTCTACTGATACGACATTAGAAGATCTCAGCCAGGATTCAGTCCACAGCGCGGAGAATATTCAAGTTGATATGCGTGATGATGAGCTCACACATTTCTTGTAAGAGAAAAGAGATGTCATTAAGTTTCCACCTGCCAGTGCAAAAGCGATTTGGGAATATGTCACAGAGAGTTTATGATCAATAAATTTTCTATATATTCTTTCTTTCTTCCACCCGTGTCCTCTATTTTATTATCACTCTTTATCATTTTCCTGTATTTTTCGCATTCGTTCGTTTGCGAAAAATATTTTCTTTCCCATTCTCACTTTGCCGTTTTCGTTTTCTCATTTAGAAACGCAGTAGATTATCTAACGTGTCAGTCCCTGGCACGAGATGATTTTAGGTGGGATTGCAGTCTATCAGACATGAGAGCAGACAAATTGTCTACTTTTGCACCTGTCACGCGAGTTTCCTTGGCTGAGCTGCTCGGTGAGGTGTGAATCGCGCCAGACATGCTCGCTCAGAGCAGACAGAGTGTCTAGCATTTCTCAGCTGACACGCGCGCTCACGGTCAGATAGTTAGACGGAGGTGTGAAGACACACGGTTGACATGTTATTGACCATGCATCTAGTTAATGGGAGGTGTTAGAGACAGTGAAGGGGTGAGACCTGCGCTATTGCGTGGTTTTGGAAATAGCGCACATCCTTTGTGTGTTTTCATATATCTTAACCTGAGTTTGAAACTTTATTTCACTCATTCTCCATTTGCAGTAGACGTGGTCACTTCGTTCTAGGTACTTAAACTTATAAGTGAAATCTCTTAGTTTCGTTGTGATACCGTAGTTCTGTGTTGAGGTAAATATTATATTTAATATATCTCGATTTTGCGAGTGATTAAGTGTTAAATCGCCTATTTTATCCTACTAGTTTCTTTTGTGCAGATTGATTAATTTATAAGTCCGTTATATTTTCTAGCTGATGAGTTACAGTGGAAAACAGAATAAATTATAATTTCTAGCTTAAAATTATGTAGCTATAATGAATTTAATTTAACAGCTAAATAATCAGACGAGAATAATTTTTCTAAACTAACTTATAAATGCTAGATGCCTCATGAGTGTTGACGGAATACGTATGTATTCCTAATTCATGATGATTGATTTTTATATATAACTTATTTCACGGGAAAGTTTAAACGTCAAGTCAAGCTCTACGCTTGCAGTTCAAAATGTAAGTTATATTGAGTACATAATATGTAAAATATTTCATATGTGTTTTTGGGACCTAAGACGCGTCAACAGTGAGAAATGCAGTTAGCGACCCATAGCTAGACTGCTTGCGTCAGGGTCAGCGAACCAGAGCTGACCAAGACACTACTCCACCTCCAAGTGGTGGTCCTGGAAACAGGCTGCATAACTGCAGTCTGGCTGAGCGAGTAGGGATCGAAGAGGGAAGGCTAACCCGGTCCCAAAAATGCCGTGCTGAAGTTGGATGTGTCGGCCGAAAGGCGCAAATATCGCAGCTTTGCTGTAAACGGACACAACGCAACCAACGTCCTTTTTAGGACGAACGAAGAAGAAGAAGAATATGTGTTTTTTTCTTTATTCAGTGAATACTGGGGTAACCCAAACTTTGCCGGCGTTTAGTACAGAGACCTACCTGTGAGAAACATAAACATTTTATATCTTTAACCATGTGAGTTTTCAAGTAACACCTGTCTGACAGGGCGTGTGCCTTCAAGAGATAGACAGAATACCAAATCCCACTAATGGTTTTTTTTTAAAGAATAAATGCTTATACTGGGCCTTTGAGCCACATCATATTTCTTCACAAACTCTAATGTACATGCTGCCTTGTGGCGAGAAATAATTACAGAAAAAAAACATTAACTTTTCCGACATTATTTGACCAAGTGTGTGGTGAACCAAGATTTATCTGTTGAGAGAAGTTGTCCACTGGTCATCTTCCTAATTAAGGGAAACCTCGTGCTCTGACACTGTGTGCCCGCTGAAACCCTAACTCTTACCTCGTGAATAAGTGACATTAACTTAAATCTGTAAAACAAGAACGATCGCCTGAAGAGGACGCTCCCCGGACACAGTGAATGAAACCAATATCTGCAGAGCTGGGTATCCGCTTCATCCACAGATAGACAGATTAAATGAAGTGTACACTAAGGCTTGCGCCAGACGGCGGTCAACAGCACGATTGTAGGTAAGGTTGTGTGAATAAGGGCCCTGATGAAAGAACCGAGTGAAAGTAGACTGAAGGATGTTCTTTGTTTGATTCACCCACTTTGTAACTTTCCTTATGCAAGATTTTGTTACCAAACTATAATTTTCCTTAGAATAGATACTGCTATCAAAGTCAGTTCATACCTTCAAAAAGGGGAAAATATTAGACCCAAATCATATGTATATGTGACTCTTTGGGCTATCATCGTTCTCCTAACGGGACTGTGGGCTAAACATCGAGGGAAGATCATAGCTGTGGGTCTATCATTTCTTGTAGAAATTCCTTGATTTTTATGACTATTTGTATATGCTTTGATGTAATTTTATGTGTTGTGATGGGATTTTAGATGATAATTAAAACTGCCCTTAAACTTAATCAGGGCTGATCACCCGTTTGCCAGTCACTTCGATTACGGAAACAACAGCAAATGGATTGATTTGCCGTTGCCCTAAAGACGCCAATAGGCGTGATGGGAAACAATGGCAAAGAAAACCTATCTGCTGTTGCCCTAAGACGCCACTAGGCGTAATGGCCACTTACTGCTTTGACAGTCGGTGGCTAAGGACGGAAGAAGAAGAAACTTAATCAGCGTGTTGGTCAGCTCGTTCTAGAATATCTATAAAATCATTTGTTATAGTTTTCCCACGTCTGTACGTCTAACTGTCGTCTTGTATGTGCGTGCACGTGAGTCACCAAAAAAAATTGAAGGCAATTGAGAATATAAGGAGAGATTACGAAAGGTTTGAGAGTACCTGAAAGACTAAAATAATGCTCTTTGTAGATGAGAAATGATGCACAAAAGGAGGAAAACATGGAGCGATACGGAAAGATTCTTCAGGGAACTCTTTAAGTTTGCCAAAGAACTGTTTAGGCACTGACGGGAAAACAAAACATGGGAAAAGAAGATCTGGAAGAGCACCTGAGAACGATCTATTCAGACGGTCGCAAAGATAAGCCTCTCAACAGCATGGCAAGCCTTATATGACCTAGTAAACCAGGAGCCGAATTATCATCAAGCCCCCAACAATGCAAGAAATAACAATGGATGGGTGTGAAAAAAAAATCGAAAAAAGGTGATTCGTCTTTCGATTTTTTTTCACATCCATCCATTGTACTCCGCGTCTTACAGCAGTTCCCCTCTACTCCCTCGACTTTATATAAGAAATATCAAGCATTGTCCATAAAGCGCGGTGCAAGTCAGCTCTAGGTCCTAATGAGAGCTGTGTACTTTCTGTGCTTCTCTATGGTGCGGAATGTTGGAGAGTAACAAAGAAGGAAATGTCGAAACTGTCCTCCTTCCACACAATCTGCCTAAGGAAAATTCTCCGAATCTTTTGGCCAAACACCATCAGCAACCAAGAACTACTTATTCGGAGTAACCAGGAGGACATGCACACCATCATAGCTGGCAGACGCTGGAGTTGGGTTGGCCACGTCCTCAGAAGGGACCCTGATACCATTACAAGAACAGCTATGCTATGGACTCCCGAGGGAAAGCGAAAGAGAGGCCGACCAAAAACAACTTGGCGGAGAACTGTGGAAGCTGAGATGCAAAGAATGAACCACAGTTGGGGCACTGTACGAAGGATGGCCGCCGACCGAGCAAAGTGGAATCAATTTGTTGCTGCCCTACAAGACGCCACCAGGCGTGATGGCCGCTGACTGCTTCGACGGTTGGTGGTTATGGATCAAAGAAAGAAGAAAAGAAGTTGTTGTTTAACCAGGGCTGCTGAGCTTCTCGCTCTTTTGCAGCCAATACTAAGTTGAAGACTCCTTGGTATTATCTACACTGTAGATCTAGGTTTTTCCTGAAGCTTTTCTGTCATTCCAAAACGTGCTGAGTTGAAGCCATGAGCTCCAGTTTTTCCAGCTTGGCTTGCCTTTAAAGGATCATTACATCTGGTCCCTAGCTCGGAGAACGAAGCGCGTGGCATACTGTGAATTCCCCGCCATCCAAAGGGGCTCTCCAAATATGCAGAGCTAAAATACTGTGCTAAGATGCCCTGACGTTCTGAAACGGTTGCTCCGTTTGTTCAAATGTGCATGGAAAAACCAGCTCGTAAGCAAAGAATGAAAAAATGCGAATGGATTCTAAATTCCGAAAGAACAAAATTCCACAGACATCAGTCAGTTCAGGCCAATTTCAGTACTTAATATAGAAGAGGAGATATTCTTCTCATGGAAGGCTAAAAGACTCACCACATACCTCCTTTAGAATGGGTACATTGGCACTACCATCCAGAAAGGAGGTATCCCAGGTACCCCAGGGTGTCTAAAGCATGCCACAATGATCTGGGAAGCAATTCAAAAGGCAAAAACTGACAGAACAAATCTCCATGTACTCTGGTTGGATCTAGCTAACACGTATGGATCTGTTCCACACCAGATGTTGTGGCAGGCCCTGGAAATGTACCATGTTTCTCAAGAAATTGTAGCAATGTTGAAGCTGCATTTCTCAGGGTTCTCTGTCAGATTTTGAACCAGAGAGTGCACAACGAAGTGAACTGACCTACAAGTTGGAGTTGCGATGGGATGTACCATTTCTCCGACACTGTTCGTGTTGGCTATGCAGGCAATTCTCAAAGCGGCTGAAGGATTTGCGAGAGGTCCAAAGCTCAATGGAAGGTGCCCCATGCCACCGCTTGAAGCATTCATGGATGACACAACTATTCTGACATCAGATGACAACCAGACTCGGAGAATGTTAGCACGCCTGGAACTAATCAGTTGGTGCACTCTGAGCTTCAAACCGACGACGTCTAGAAGCCAATCAGTCAAAAAACGGAAGACATCTGATGTGACATTCATGGGCATCATGTTGGCTGTGGAACAACCGCAACGGGCTACGGAATTCAGGACAGTTATGCATTTACAACATAATGGTTACTTTCACAATTGCCTCCATCTACCACCTTAAATAAAAACTGGAGTGAAGTTGAAAGCTGCAACTAAAGAGGGGGGGGGGGGGGGGTTTCAATCCCAGCACAAGACAACAGAAGGCTAACACTTGTGGAGTCATGACACAAGTAGGCCTGCCCCCTTAGAGTGTAAAGGAGATTAAATGCCGAAATACTTGATCAGCGGGAGGACTTGTTCTGATGATCAGATTGCCGTCTGTAGTATAGCTCTGTATAGAGTTTCCTTTCGTTAGACATGCAGTGTAAATATTACGTGAGTCATGCCTAGGCCGGTTTAATTGGCGGTTGTGTGACGTATTATGATAATAGCTTTCATATATCTATTTCATCATCTACATTTTTCTTTCACCTGGCTTTCACCTACGCCCATTTTGTTAACATAAAAACCCTCCTACACTCAGAGATCTGTCTCTTTTTCTAATTTTGCACGTCTATTTTATTTTCTGTTCTCTATTTTCTTAGGAATGTTTACCAGCAGACCTATTTAGCTAACGTTGAGCCGATTACCTGTAATTAACGCCAGCGATTGAAAATCGTTGTAATAAGGATCAGACAGGTAGACGTAATTTTGGCTCAAGGGTAGATAAGCTAATGATAGTTGTAACGTATTTTTCGTTAGGCAGTGATCAGGGGAAATAATTTGAGTATAAGGAGCAGATAATTTGGAACCAAAGGGGAGACAATTTCTATTACCTTCTCCTGAACCCGTTCGTTTGATAGGTAATTAAACACGGTGAGAATCGCCAGATCAAAGGACGGGCTTCACTCGATTGCAGAGTCTGCGAGCGGCAAAAGCGTGAAAATTTCGTAAATTCGCAGATCGAACGAGGAAAAGCCCGAGATCTGAGTGAAGGTGTCATATCTAGCAAGTACGAGCGATTTTCTAGAGATTTAATATATAAACCCCAGCATTTTGACTCAATTTATCAAGTACCCACAGATTTTAAAGACATCTAGCTTCGATTTCTAGATCACTTGTATTAGTGGAGTTTTTTAGTTTTTCGTTGGAGATAGTCTTAGAAGTTTTGTGTGGAGGTAATTATATTTACTAGTAGTTTGAGTGATTAATAGTTAAGTCCGTATTATATTTCTCTAAGATTCTGTGCAGAGTGATTTACTAGATAGGTCCGTCATTTATATTTCTCTAGGATTTACTGTGGTACATCGGCTAGCAGAATAAATAATAATTTCTAGCTAAACTCTTCCAGCTATAAAATAATTTAATTAATTGCTAGTAACCAGTCAGAGAATATTTTAACCAACTAGTAAATGCACTGTTCATCATGAGTATTGACGATTTGTGGTAATGTTGGTATTATATACCGCTTAATTTACTCTCTACTACCACATGTTCTTCCCGGGGGTTACTAGGGAGACAAATAAAGAGGAGACATGGAATAAACATGTAACAACACAAATAGATTGAGGCATAAAATAATGATCCCATTTCAACATGGTAAATAAGAGTCTATTATGTCTTACAATTTTTAAACGTTAGAATCAAGCCTGAGTTCCAACGCCATAAATTAGTTAGTTTAGTATGCCGTAACGGTCTATGCGGCAGACATAAACAAACTGCATCCGCACATACTTAAGAGTAATGCAGTATAAAGATGTCCACATTAAAAATTGTCCAAGGAAGGTCAGCAGAGCTCCAAGCCTAATCAACATTAATTCTAACTTAGTCGTTCCCCTTCTACCATGAGGTATAGTGGCATGGAAGAGAGAGCGCCAGACTATCCTATCGGCTGTCTTCCTCCTGGCCTGGTTCCATTCTAGTCCTCGGTCCTTCAAAGAATGTCTAATGTTGTCCTCCCTGCGGACTCTTGGTCGTCCTGGGGGTCTGGATCCCTGGCTCTTCAACATTAATATGACCCTTAATTTTTCTTTTTGATCCCTATGGAGCATGGAGCCGCCACTTCAGCTGGTCCCCGTGCAGGAAGCATTCATATGCTTTTACGGCGTTGGTTTCTTTAACAATTTGTTTTAAGTGCTGAGGTTGCCAGGCCCATGCACAACTTCATATTAGTCGCCTTGTACGACATGCCTGAAGGAACAATAGCCATATTCTTTCTTTGTTTCACCAGAGACTTCCGGGAATTACACTGGCAGCATTAATATCAGTAATGCCTTATATATATATATATATATATATATATATATATATATATATATATATATATATATATATATATATATATATATATATATATATATATATATATATATTTTTTTTTTTTTTTAAATAAAGTTTTGGCGAGGCGCGTACCGTTCAACCTAGTCGGTTATATTAGGGCGCATGTCCAAATATAAAAGACCCTTAGGTCTGAACGTTGTGACTTCACCTTATATCAAACAAGTCAAGCGCTTCAGTTAGATATGAAACGTGTTCTCGGAAGATCATTGAATGGTCAGGGAGACATAGAAAAAGGTGTCCGAATGCTAATGTAGTGGCTTACCAAATAGCATCTGCGCTCATGTATTTTATTCATCTCCGGGAAACTAAGCGATAGTTAATGGATGGCATTTACGCACCGACACTTCTTCGTCGCCAGTTACAGACACAGCCACAGTCTAAAAAAAACGCATGACGAAGATCTCAGAATGTGCTAATGAGATGACTAAGGAGTGTTGTCACCATAAATAGACAGCTTAGACTTTGCAAACTCAAATACTGTATATACAAAACCTGGTTGGACCTGTAAGCTACGGTCCAATTAAAATCATGCTTGTTGAGCACGTGTTGCATGCCTCATGTAGGTCACGTGGGTCGGTGATGAGATAAACAATGAATAGAACCATTGCTCCTTCAGGCATGTGTTTCAAGAGGCGGTTAACTGGCGGATGTGATAAGGCTGGCAACCTCATCATGTAAAACAAGTGACTACAGAAACCACTGCTGCAAGAGCACATGAATATCTTTATGTAAGCTTTCTGCAAAGGGATCAGCTGTACTGATGATCCTAGTAATACAATTACCCCGCTATCTATCTTTCCTATCTTGTCCTCGCCTCACTGATGTTGTGAACCTAAGTTAGGACGAGCAAAGTTAGGGAGGAGCGGTGAAGAAGTTGCGCTTTTGCTGCCATAGACAATGTATTGAGCGTGACACGAGTATTTAATCGGGAATTGAGTGCTCATCCTCAAATCCACTCCCGGGCTTTGGGACCAAATATGGAATTGATGATGATCATGATAATGGTGTGTTACATAAAGCCAGTCCTGTCATATTGACGTGAATCTTGGAGAGTCAGTAACACACAAGAAGATCCATGTACGCAACAGAGATGTGGATTAACAAAAGAATGTCAAAATTACCACGGACAGCTAAAAAGACTAATGGGGATATTCTGAGAAAAGCTAATGCACAGCGGAAGTTTATTACTACACATCAGAAAGAAGAATTACTTGACTCCATTATGACAACCGGCGTCGCTTTTGTACTACTTTATTCCATCTCCACTTTAGCTTGTTTTGAGAAAAACGCGTTCAAAGTTTTTGCGTTACTAGTTGAAAAGAAGGATATATCACATTAAAATGGAATTTTTCCTGATGATCTAAACCAGTGGTTCCCAAAGTAGGCGGTACCTCCCCTTGGGGGCGTTGGGAGGATCCACGGGGCCGATAGGAGAAAATTAGGCGGTAGAAAGGGTTGGTTGAGAATTTCACATGCTAAATTCAACAATATTACCCAATATAACACTTACATGTAAAATTGTTTTGTTGACAGAAGGCTCTGACGTAAGCGCTTAAAAGGAGAACATAGCCTGAACAACCCCGAACTCACCGCTCCTCCCTAACTTTGCTCGTCCTAACTTAGGTTCACAACATCAGTGAGGCGAGGACAAGATAGGAAAGATAGATAGCGGGGTATTTGTATTACTAGGATCATTAAGCAAGACATAGTTTCGTCTATATTTGCTATCCTGAGCTCAGGTAACTATGGCTAATCATAAATTCTAGTGTTTACCAGTTTAATACAGACGAGTGTCCACTGGCAAGGTGTGTTCGAATGTACTTTTTGCTGGAAGCTAACAAAATTAGATATCCGCAGGTGTTTGTGTAGGGCGGAAAAAGGGGGGGGGGGGGGAGAGGGCTAGTGATATCTGTGACACGGTAATAAAGAATAGGAAAGTTGCAAAACAGCCAAGTGTATAACCAACGGTGATGTTTATAGTTTTTTTTAAAAATGTCATGCAGGGAAATTGAGGAGGGGGAAAAAAGGGGGGGGGGGCGCTGGGAGTATGCTATGGGAGCCAAGGGGGCCTGACCCGAAAAAGTTTGGGAAACAGTGATCTAAACTGTTAACTGTAAGATATTGTGTAGGTTGATAGATTAACTATATGATGTCGATTTATGACCTCAGGTCAGTTTTGACCAAAAGTGGAGATGGAAAGAAACAGTTCTTCAGCGACGCGGGCAAAATTGTCGGGGAAAAAAATAGATAAAGGAGTCACACAGAGAAAGCATTTGATAGTCTGACAGCATGGCATGGAAAGTAGTTAGAAACAGAATTGATAGATAGCATCCAGAAACATAAAGTTGTGGAAAGACATATCGCTTATGCAAGTTGTCGTGTTGTTTAAAGGAGAAGAAAAAGAAAAAGATGAAGAAAATGCTGCAGCATATCGGTCTCATCTGTGTGAGATCCGGTAAACGATATTCATTATGAGACGACATGAGATAAGTTTGAATTAAAATGAGGGGCCACACATTTTGTTGTTGTTGTTGTAACTAAACTACTGAAGCTGAGCGTTGTCTTCTATGGCGCGTATCCAAAATACGGCACATTTCTTTGTTGTTTCTAGATAAAAGCAGTTATGTTATCAGCTGCGGATATCGGGACCCCTGAGTAACACATAAGGAAGGGAAACTCGAGGCCTGTAAACAGTAAATAAATATGAGTAACACGTGGTGTAAATATCGTTCTGTATTTAAAACTTGTGTAAAACCATTGCTTATGTAACATAGACGCAACATTATCTTTCGGCACACTTTCCCCACCATCCATTTTCTCCTCTTCCTTGTACCAGATTGTCCTCTTGCATTGTAATGAGTGTCGTAAATACCGCCGGGGTGAACCGGGCACGTCCCTGGAGCCCGAGCACTGATTGGGCCCCGGAAATTAGTTGTCGGAATGAACTCTCGCCTTTATATATGCCCTATTAGTTTTCTTTGTTCCTGTGTTAATGTCCCAGATTCTATATTATTAAATTAACAATAATTAATTATTGCGGGATAAAGAAGACATGGTAATATCTTGAGCGGATGGCATAGAACAGGAGTACCTAGTACACATTTCTTGAAGGCCTATGCTCCTTGGGGAGCTTGATGGTGCTGAATATGATGAAGTAAGTAGTTACATTTGTGGTACAGCTGTCCTGTATATATTAAATATAGTTGCTTGCTGAGACCAGTATCTATGGAGTGCCCCACTTAATTTGTGCCCGGGGGCCTTTAAGATGTAGTTACGCCACTGATTGTAATGATAATTATTTTAGAGAAAATAAAGAGCAGCGTGACAATTTAAGAGAACCGTGTAACCAATTTTGTTTCAGTGAATCGACCCACTCACTTATGTCATATTTGTAGATGTATGACTGTCAAAATGTTGTTTAATAAATCTCGCAAACATTAAAAAAAAAAAAAAAAAATGATTCGTAATATCCTGTGGCGATTATTAAGAAAAATGGACCGACCGAAACGCACAGATCCGTGTCACGTAAAATGACAGACTAAAACCAGCCTGTCATATATGTATAATACATCAAGCAATAAATAGACTGGAATTATTAATAAGGATTTACTATGTATCTTTCAATCCATCAATGTCACTGGCTTCTAAATGCTTCTGTTTTTCTCGTTTATCTGTTACTTTTCACCTCTGTCAAGACGTCGTCTCCCCCCCCCCCCCCCCCCCCCCCCCCCCCCCCCCCCCCCCCCCCCCCCCCCCCCCCCCCCCCCCCCCCCCACCCCCCCCACCCCCCCCCCCACCCCCCCACCACCCCACCACCCCCACCCCCTCAACCAACACCCCCCCCCCCCACACTCCCCCCCCCCCCCCCCCATCCCCCTATCATATCACAGTATAAGTGTGTTTCTTGACAGATATGTGGACTCGAGTTCGACTTATGTCACCAAGGTCAGGGTTGGGCATACTTTAGCAAGCCAGGATGTACTGCATTTTTTTTTTTTTTTCAATGAGACTGCCGTCTACCAAATACCATTTTTCATTGTAGTTACTTTTAGAGTTTTTCAACTGTAAGTAATAAAATAACTCCCAATATCATGTGAAATGAGAAAGAAACAAAAATGTTTATTAATTAAAGACAAAAAAATATGTTGCTATACAGGAAAAAGATATTACATTAATAAGAACAAATTCAAACAAATATAATAATATTTAAGTACTAGTTTTACAAAAGATGTTGTTCACACACACTTAATATGAACATGATTTGCACTGCATCTCCTTAACTGAGTCCTCAAATTCCGGTATTTAAAATATTGTACCTTTAAAAACAAAGGATTTATTTTTTTAAAACTTAAAACGTTTATAAAACAGGTGGTACACCTAAAATCTGCCAGCGGTCCATTTAAAATCTCTCCCTTGTCCACTGGTTGACCGCGGACGACGTCTTGCCCACTCCTGACCAGGGTGACTCAATTTGAGACTCGACTTAGTATCCTGATATTGACTTGAGACTCGACTTTAAACATGGTAATTTTGTCAAATAGACTTAATGAAACTTTCTGCTCTATGTTTTCAAACTGCGAAGTTGTGATGAGAAAAAATGAATACGCGCTTGAACTAGTTACGACCAGCCTACTTTTAATGCCACGTAGCTAAAGGTAAAGGTAGAGATATAGTAGAGTCGTGAAGCTTAAAAAAATAAGATTGCCACCCCTCATCATATTTTACAGTACAAATCTCTTTACATTGTAACATTGCGACTGGTAACCTCAATAAAATATATTACAACCTGTCGTAGATTTTTGATAAGGGAATTAAGACATAGTTTGGTCCCTTCTGAATAGAACTAGAACAGGTGGTGACTCAGTGAGAGATAAGATAAGAAATAGATTTTCACGTGTGACATGGTGAAAAAAATAGGTAGAATCTGTCCCTGGACTCGAGAAGATTCTCTAGTCCAGCTTATCTCTACAACAGAACTTTGTTTGTCAGACAGAATACCAAAATATATATAAATATATATAAATATATATAAATAAATAAATAAATATATATATATATATATATATATATATATATATATATATATATATATATATATAAACCACTCACATACACACACACACACACATAAGTGACGACAGTAAGACGTACAAACGTGAAGAAACTATATCAATGGAATAGGGATATTTTTGGGACGAGCTGACCAACACATGTAAATAAAGTTTATGTAAATTTTATTTACCGTAAAGAAACTTCACAACAGCAATAATTTGAATATCAATCAAAATACAAATAAACATAGGTTAATGAATTAATCAAGAAATAGACCCATAGGTGTAATCCTCCCTCCCTCTGTTGAGACAAGATCCCGTTAGAAGAAAGTTATTAACCCCCCCAAAGAGTCAACGATTTTTACGCTATGGCCTAGGATTTCCCTCTACAGTAAAGAACAGAGTTTATACGTTAATCTATTTGAAAGGGACAGTGTTCAAACAAAACTTACTTACTTACTTAGTCGTTCCCCCTCTACCGTGAGGTGTAGAGGTTTGGAAGAGAGAGCGCCAGACCATTCTATCAGCTGTCTTCTTCCTGGCCTGGTTCCATTCTAGTCCTCGGTCCTTCAAAGATTGTCTAATGTTGTCCTCCCAGCGGACTCTGGGTCGTCCTGGAGGTCTGGATCCCTGGCTCTTTGTTTCCCATGCTTGTCGTGGTAGCCGATCTTCTCCCATTCTGCAGACATGGCCAAACCATCTTAGTTGGGACTGTTCTATTTGGGTCTGCAGCGGATGGGATTTTAGGCCTTGACGGATCGTCTGGTTGCGGACCATGTCTCTTCTTGTTACTTCAACCACTTTCCTCAGATACCTCATTTCTGAGGTTTGGAACTGGCTTTTGTGGGTTGTAGTCACTGCCCATGACTCGCATCCATATGTCAAAGACTGGGACATAGGTGGAGCGGTATACAGCCATCTTCGTTTTCTTACCAACCTCTTTCTTGCTGAGGAATCCTCGATTTATGGCCTGAAAAAGTCTCCCAGCTGCTGCTTTTCGAGTGGCCAACTCTTCTTTGATGCCTCCCTTTCGGTCTATAATAGCTCCGAGATATTTAAAGTGGTCGACCTACTCCAGGACCTGTTCTCCCAACTTAATCTGATGTTTTCTTTCTTCTCGTGATATCACCATGGATTTTGTTTTAGAGCTGCTTATGACCATCCCTCTCTTCTCCAGCTCTTCCTTCCAGACTTGCAGGTTGGATTGGAGATGTGCCTCTGATTTAGCAATCAGGGCAACATCATCAGCAAATGCCAGCTCCGAAATATAGACCTGTCTCATCTTCCAGTACCCCACTGAATACTTTCTTGTTCTTGATGACATCGTCCATAAGGAGTATGAAGAGGTAAGGTGATAGTATATCACCTTGTCTTACACCAGTGGTGGTCCTGAACTCTTCTGACTTATGGTTTGCTGTCCTCACATAATTTCTGCAAGACTTGTAGAAGCTCTGTATAGCATGAATCAGAGGTGCTGGAATATTCTTCCTTGCCAAACATTCCCAAAGTTTGCTCCAGGGGACCCTGTCAAACGCCTTTTCCAGATCTATGAAACAAAGATGGATCTCACTCTTATACTCAAGGGCCTTTTCACTCAGCTGTCTGAGTGTGAAGATTAGGTCTTGAGTACTTCGGTTTGCTCGGAATCCGCACTGGACCTCATCCAATTGTGGCTCAGCTAGGCGTCGGAGTCTCTGCTCTAGGATTCTAGAGTAGACTTTACCAGGGACACTGAGAAGGGATATGCCTCTATGGTTTCCACATTGTCGATTGTCACCCTTTTTGAAAATTGGTGTTATGATGGCAATCTCCCAATCCTTTGGTATGGTCTTGTTGCACCATGCTGCCTGTAGGACCTTTAAGAGTAATAGGTCGCCTGATGCTCCCATGTACTTAACCATTTCTGGTGTTATACCATCATGCCCTGCTGCTTTGCCCATCTTGATTTTCTCTAGTGCTGCCCTCAGTTCTTCCATCTTTATGTCATCTTCACCATCATTGGTTTCCTCTTCTGTGTCAGTGGTTATCATTTCTGATGCTTCATCATGCTCACCATCCAGGAGTTCTGAGAAATATTCTTTCCATCTTTCCATTACTTCCTTCGGGGCAGTAAGCAATTTGCCTTGCTTGTCCTTTATAAATTTGAGAGGGCATTGTTTTTCTTTCCTCGTGTTCTTTAGGGTCTTATAGAACAATTTCTGGTTTTCTTGTGCATCTTTTTCTAGCTTTTCTCCAAATTCTTCCCAGGACTTCTGTTTTGCTGCTAGCACTTTGTTCTTTGCTTCTGTTCTGAGTGTCACATATTCTCTTTATTTTTCCATTTGTCCTGTTGTGTTTTTAGCTCCTAAGTATTGTTTCCATGCCATTTTCTTCTCTCTTATTTTCTCTTTGACTTCCTCTGTCCACCAAGGTGTCCTCTTTCTCTGGTTCCAAGTCGGACTTCACCGCATGCTTCTGCAGCAGCTGTCTTTATGATATCCTTGAATTTATTCCAGAGGGTTTCCAAGTCATCAGGTCGTTCTTCTGTGTTGCTCACTGCTGTAGCAATAAGCCCCTGATATTTGGTCTTAATTTCTGGCTCTCTCAGCTTGTAGGTCCTAATGCTCATTTCTCCTGCTCGTTTACTTGGTTTCTTGCGTGATGTTGGGCAGTTCCTAGGCTGAGCAACTCTTTCAGTTGTTCGTTTGATTGTTAGCAGGTAGTGATCACTTCCAATCTCTGGCCCCCTCCAGACTCTTGCATCTCGGACATATCTGAATGAGCTTCTCCGAACAATGGCATAGTCGATCACTGACTTCTCATTCTTGGTTGGTTCACATCTAGTGTATGCATGTATGCGCTTATGGGGGAACTTTGTGTTTGTATTGATCAGATTCTGCTCACTGCAGAATCTAAGGAGTCGCTTTCCATTGTCATTGAGAGTATCTTCTCCATATCTTCCGATAACTCCACCCCATCTAGCATGGTCATTTCCAACTCTGGCATTAAAATCTCCGAGCATGATAACTTCATCTAGGCAGTCATCCACTGTCCTTTGAAGCAGCTCGAAGAATTCCTCCTTGACCTCTGCTCTCTCATCCTCATTTGGCCCATACACTATGACCAGGTTTCCAAAGGAAAATAGCAGCATGTGACATGATTGAAGAACTATACCCCAGAGAAGCATGGATCCAAGTATATACTGATGGATCTGCAACCAGAGCAGTGAAGAACGGAGGCGCAGGAGTTTATGTGGTCTATCCAGACAAAGAAAATGAATCCACCTGTTCACCTACTGGAATATTCTGTTCAAACTATGCTGCTGAAGTACAGGCCATAAGCATTGCTGCAGGAATAATAAATAACACAATAAGCCAATGTCAGCAGGTTGTATTCCTTACCGATGCAATGTCAGTTCTGCAAGCCCTCAACAGTGATAAACTGCCAGAATTAAACAAAGTCCTATGCGAAGTAAATATCAAAAGAAGGGTAGTGCTACAGTGGATACCATCACACTGTGGCATACCAGGAAATTAGAGAGCAGATATGTTAGCAAAAGAGGGAGCAACACAGGAACAAAAAGAACAAACAATCACATTCCAGGAAAAGAAGACCCTTATCAAGGCCATCAGGAAAATTGATCAACAAAGAGACAACTATCAATATCTTGATCGAGCAAAACAGGTGATCCTGTTCCGTATGAGAACAGGACACAACAGACTGAACAGTCACTTATACAGACTGAGATTGGTCCCATCACCCCTATGTACGTGTGGACAGGCAGCACAGACAGCCGAACACATCCTGCAAGACTGCCACATGCTTAGTCAATTGCGAACTGAACATTGGCCCACAGAGACGCACATCCACACAAAGCTGTTTGGGAGTCTTGAAGAACTTTCAACCACAGCAACATACATCCAGAAAACCGGACTTCTTGTGTAGACATTTCTAAACAACAGCGAACGAGAAGAAGAAGAAGAAGAAGACCAGGTTGACTATGGTTTCTCCTTCTTTTAGTTTTACAACCATAATGCGCTCCGAGACAAAGTTCCATCCCTTGATACTATCTTTTTGATTTTGGGCCACAATGCAACCCACGCCCCCTTTAGCTCTTTCAGATATGGGTACACCACTGTAGAGCAACGTGTTGCCATCGAGATCCATGACTCCTTGTCCTTTTTTCTTCGTTTCCGTTATAGCCAGGATTTCTAGTTTTGCTTTCCTCATCTCTTCCACCAGCTCCTCTTCCTTCCCATTTATACTTCTTGTGTTCCAAGTAGACCAGGTAAGAAATTGAACAGTGCTCACAGTGTCAATAGCTTGAGATTTCCAGTACATAGGAATGTCAGGTCGGTAACTTTTCTCAGTATAAACGTCGGGAAATGTTAATGTTTGTGATTTCGCCACTACGGGCTGAATGTAAATGCAATTTGGAAAAGAAATATAAATCTGGATCTATAGGCCCAGTTACAATATTTATTCTTAATGTTCTTTGGGTTGGTACTCTGTCTCTTTCTGGGTGCAAACACAATGCCAGACAGGTTTACCTTGAAGACCCAGGTATTAAGTACAAAAAAAATGTTCTTTCGTATGGTTATTCTCCGATATATATGGAAGCCGCTGGTAAGGTTTAGGGTTTGACCCAATACTGTGTAAAGGAGAAAAAATACAAATATTTAACCATAATATAGTATTCTCAATCCTATTTTTACCCCGCGTAAAGCATAATATGTTTATCCACTTCGGTTATTTAACTAAAATTATAAACTACAGGCTTAGAGCTTGTCTTATCGTTTAAAACTTCCATGAAATAAATTCTAGTCATTTAAAAAAAAATTAATCATCATGAGTTAGAAATAAATGTGCGGATGCAGTTTGTTTATGTCTGCCGCATAGACCGTTACGGCATACTAAACTAATTTATGGCGTTGGAACTCAGGCTTGATTCTAACGTTTAAAAATTGTAAGACATAATAGACTCTTATTTACCATGTTGAAATGGGATCATTATTTTATGCCTCAATCTATTTGTGTTGTTACATGTTCATTCCATGTCTCCTCTTTATTTGTCTCCCTAGTAACCCCCGGAAAGAACATGTGGTAGTAGAGAGTAAATTAAGCGGTGTATAATACCAACATTACCACAAATGTAAAGTAAGCATTTACTTCCACTTACCACGCAGTCATCACCGAAGAACAAAGAAGAATCTCAGTTCTTATAAAGCGGCACGAAAACAACCAAACGGCAGGAACAACTGATAAACTGCGTTTAGACACTCCGTCGCGACACGCTAAACAAACAGCAGCAACAGCTTAGACGTCGACAGTCCCGACACGCTAAAAAAACAGCAGCAACAACAAATAAACAGCGCTTAGACGCCGACAGTCATGACACACTAAACAAACGGCAAGAACAACTGATGAACTCCGTTTAGACGCCGACAATCATATACGACAAATGATATACAGCGTTTCTGTCTAGGGGCTATCCATAAAAGACGTCCACGGGAGAGGGGGGAGGGAGGGGTATGTAAAACGTGGACAACTGTGGACATGGGGGGAGGGGGAGGGGGTATTTAAGTTGAAAGTGGACGTCCAATTCACAAACTACATGGCAACTCTCACTCACATACAAATCTATCTTCGAAAGCTTCTTACTTGTCCAGCTAAACCCAAATAAACGTTCTTCGGGTTTTGTCCCTCTTGCCAGGCCTTCCAATCCTTCTAGACTCAAAATCTCTAATACGAAGAGGTTTTAACTTCTATGCTCCTATTCTCAGGAACAAACAACCTTCCCATTCTGATGTGCTACGCTGGTAGCATCTCCACTTGGAGCGATCGGCAGCTTCGTTGTCCTAATCCCACATTGCTGGACTTATGTCCAGAGCCTTCTTGTCTCTCTTGCACACATTTTTTTGAACCTATGCCGTGGTCGCCGGGCTGTTCTTTTGCTATCTGCCAGTTGTCCGTATAAAATATCTTTGTGATATAAACAAACAGTAGCAACAACTGATAAATGCAGAGCCAGTGGAGTGACTAGGGTTGGTGTCACCCCCATTGGACCTCCTCCCGTACCAGACCATTCAGAATCCTTAGTAATGCTTTTTGCACTAATGTTACTCGTAAATCGTAATTCCCGTATATCACTGAATGTAATGGCAACAGTAGTGACATAAACAACTTGCAACATTAAAATTACACCTTTAAATTACAATATCATACGCACCGCCTAAATTTATTTACATAGTTTCATGTGGTTAAAGTGAAAATTCGGTAAGAAAACAATAGAATTCGAAGTAAAAACGTTTAAGAACTACATCAAAGTTATATTCATTTTAACGTTAGTAACTACAGGGATATTTTTATAAAAAAATAATACATTTCTGCTGAAACACTGCACACAAAATTTATAGACAGTCATTCTGGTGTCAACCTCCTCTGATGGTGTCACCCGGTGCGGTCCGCACCCCCAGTGACGCCACTGTGCAGAGCTACAACAATACTAGCTTCCCCAATCCTTTGTTTTTAAGGAAAACCTGCGCCGAGCACTTCATGTGGTTCCACGTACCGAGAATGCCAGTAAACGTTACCTGTATTATTCACAGCATTGTGTAAGTCACCTCTTGCGACACATCTGAGCTAGCGTAGATTCATCTAAATCAACATTACTAATCATTACGTTACAGTGGTAGAAAAATTATATATTATCATGTACAATATAAGAATTATGTACACTTACCCAACAGAACAAGCGCAGATAACAACAGAAAAGACACCATTTTCATCTGCCGTGTCAGCTTTGATTTTGACGTCTATTTTCTTCCTACTTGATCTATCCCAAATCAACGTCTGGATGACGGCAGGTTAACGTGTATCAGTAATGAAATAAGTGACAATTCACTTCACATACCGGATACGTGGATTTCTACTCCCAAAGTCTAGCTGTTGTCAAGTTTCGACACTTAAAACCCTCAGTTCATTTGACTTCAGTTTTCACTAACGAGTTACTGGGTCATTCGTCCCTCGCTGTGCTGATTTATTAATTGTTTGGAAGACAGGTTATAAGTATAGCTCCACCTGTATTTTGTTTCAGTTGTAGGCAGTGACGCAAACATGTTTTTTGTCCTTGTCAACAATGGAACTGGGTCGGGTAAGGTATAAATCATGGATGGGGTAGTTTTCTCTCTAGATCGCGTGTTATGAAGGAAAGCCGTTAAGCGGAAGTGGTCTGTTTATAAAATATTACAACTGGAGTGATATTTTGAGAAATATTGTGAAGAGCAATAAAGACTACACGACACATAATACAGGCATTTTAAAACAGGTGCACAAAAAGGACCATTAAAAAATTGTGATTTGCAGTGGTGTAACTGCAATGTAAGGCGTCCCATGTACAAATTAACTCTTAATATCCGACCGGCTTATTAGGTAGCCCAACTATCGATCCTCGTGTTACGGCTGGCCTACCTAATAGGCCATTCGATGTCCGTGTCCTGCCATCAATGGTACCTATACCTTGTAGCGGTATGGTAGCTTGCGTACCCTGACAATCCCCAGAGCTATGCCAGTGGGAGTTTTACTCCTGGTAGGTTCAACCAAGCTGGACTGGTCTGTGTGGGTAGGGGTCAGACAAAAGCTGGTACCCTGGTCCTCCAGGTTGGGGGTTTTAGCATAGGGCTGACACCCCTGTCTATGTAAAAAAATAATGAAGTTGCGGAAACGACATCAAATGAACAAACTTTGCTGCGGGATGGACGATCAGGGTCTGTGGCTCGTATGACTGTCGGTGGTGAGGGCCGAGGGGGGGGGCCGCTGGCATGGGGGTGGGTGTCCTGACCGCAAGGCGGGATACAAGAGTGGGATTTTGGGGTGTCGGGGCAATGTGCGAGACGGGTGAACTGGGACGGGTCACGGCGGAAGTGAGAGGCTGTGGGTTACACGTCCTGGGGATGGGCGAGAGCGGATGGACGGGGGCAGGAGGGGTTGAAACAGCGGCGGAAGAGGCGGTGCTTTGCTCTGGAGGAGAGGGTGGACAGCACAGTGAGGGCGTGGCCGTTGTTCTACGGAAGGGGATAGAGGGGACATTGCTGGAGTGGAGACCCATCGGCAGCGGACTGATACGGTTGAGATTGAGAGGGAGATTCGCCAGCGCTGCAGTGGTACAATGCTGCGCGCCGGCGGATGATGGCGATGAGGAGGTCAAGGATGGGTTCTGTCGGCGGCTGCGGAGGGAGATGGAGGACACACCTAGATGTGGTCTTGTTGTGGTGATGGGAGACCTCGGTGCGAAAGTTGGTACACACAGTGCATGTGGTGAGGGAACGGTGGGGAGGTGCGGCAGCGGAATAGCAAACGAAAATGGGGATAGGCTAATAGGTTTCTGTGGCATTGGCAACCTGGTCGTTGGAGGAACGCTTTTCCCACATGGGGAGATTCGCAGGTTAACATGGGAATCACCGGGTGGTCGGGACGGAGGCCAGATGGACCGCATCGTGGTTGGCGGTGGATGGAGACGTGCATTGCGGGATGTGAGGGTGGGAGGAGGTGCGGATGTGGGGAGCGGTCGCCATTTGGTGGTGGCGAGGCTGAAGGTGAGGCTGGGAAGGGCTGGACCGGCTGTGACTGCACAGAGGGGGTTTGACATCAGCAAGTTGAAGGACCCCCTTGCCGGAGAAGCTTTTGCGGCCGACATTGAGAGACGATGTCGGTTTGCCAAGGGCCAGGAGAAGACATTGACTGATGATGTGGACCAGGGTTTCAACACCATTTCAACAATATATAGGGAAGGTGGCGGATCATGCTTGGGATTCCGGGAGGGGAGGAGGCGGGACTGGATGGCACCAGAAACGCTGGACACCATAAAGATGAGAGGGGAAATGAGGGGAGGGAAGGCAGAGGCGGGGTCCCCCGGGTTGGAGCTGCTGTGTAGCGAACGGTGCAGTCAGCTGGGCGGGGAAGTTGGGCGCCAAACCCGGGCCAACGGGGGGAATTTCCTGGACGGTCTTGCGGGGCGGGCAGAGGGGGCAGCGCTGGGGGATGAACGGAGCACAGTGTACAGGATAACTAAATTCATCAGCGGAAAACGGGGTGCAAGCGGTATTACATTGGTAGGAGATGGGCGGGAGAGTCTCGTCGGGACAGCGGAGGGACAGGAGGCGGGGTGGGCAGGGCACTTCGGAGAGGCTCTGGGCAAGGAAATACCAGAGTCACGGTTGGATGTTCCTGGGGCTGAGGGCGATCTAGATGTGAATGCAGACGTTCCGCGAGGGGAGGGGGTCGTCACGGCAGTCGGGGGGTTAGGGAACGGTAGGGCTCCGGGCCATGATAGCTTAGGTGCGGAGCTGTTTGGGACGGACCCTGAGCTGGCGGCGGAACTGTTGGAACCACTGTTTGCACGGGTGTGGAAGGTGGGGACAACACCATCAGAGTGGAACGGGGGAGTGGTTGTCGGGTTACCCAGGGGGGGGGGGGAGATCTTTCAGACTGCAATGGTTGGAGAGGAGTTGCTCTTCTCTCGGTTACCGGCAAGGTGCTAGACAGGATGGTTATACAGAGGGTTTCAGGGGCGGTGGACTGCAGGCTGGGGAGAGGGCGGGCAGGATTTGGAAAGAACAGAAGATGTATAGACCATATATTCACTCTCAGGAACATTATAGAGCAGTGCTCAGAATGGCAAAGACAGCTTTACATAAATTTTGTTGATTTTGAAAAGGCTTTCGACAGCATACATAGGGACAGTTTATGGAAAATACTGAGGGCTTATGGAATTCCAAGCTGCATAGTGTCAATCATAAAAAGCCTCTATGCCAACTTTACGTGTAGTGTTGGGCAGAGCAACCTAACCTTCGAGGTGAAGACAGGAGTACGACAGGGATGCCCCTTATCAACCACTCTATTTTTAACAGTCATAGACTGGGTGATGCGCCAGACAACAGAGGGCAGTCCAAGAGGAATAAGATGGACTACATTTTCAACATTGGAAGATCTGGAATATGCAGATGACATCGCACTGCTGGCACATTCACATCAACACATCCAGGAAAAAACGGATAGACTTAATAAATTTAGCCAGCAGGTGGGCTTGAACATCAATTTAAAGAAGTCTGAGGTCATGACGCTCAATGTGAGCGGCCCTGGGCCCGTGTCGGTAGGGAATCGGCGGCTGGTGCAGACAGATGCCTTCACATACCTGGGAAGCATGGTGGCGCCAGACGGTGGGGCAGGCGGAGACATCAGCGTCGGAATGAATAGGGCAAGAACAGCCTTCTTTGGCCTAAATAACATCTGGAGGTCCTCCCAATACAGCACAGGCACAAAATTGAGATTATACCAGAGTTGCGTGCTTTCTGTGCTTCTCTGTGGTGCGGGGTGCTGGAGAGTCGCAGAGAGGGAAGTGTCAAGATTGTCCTCTTTTCACACAACATGCCTAAGAAAGATTCACCGAATCTTTTGGCCGGGTGCCATCGCCGGCCGGGATCTGCTTACTCGTAGCAAGCAAGAGGACATGCATACCATCATGGCTGGCGGACGCTGGGGCTGGGTTGGTCATGTCCTCGGGGGAGACCCCGATGCCGTCACGGGAGCAGCTATGCTTTGGACCCCTGGGGGAAGGCGAAAGAGAGGCCGACCAAGAACAACTTGGCGGAGGACTGTGGAGGCTGGGATGCAGAGGGTGGACCAGGGTTGGGGCACTGTGCGGGGGATGGCCGCCGGCCGTGCAGGGTGGAATCAATTTGTTGTTGCCCTACAAGACGCCACTAGGCGTGATGGCCACTGACTGCTTTGACGGTCGGTGGTTAAGGATCGAAGAAGAAGAAGAAGATGTCCGTGTCACATTTTTCTGCACTCATTACTGCATATGTTGCATGCATGTTTAACACCACTTAACAATTAAGTTAAGTGCATGTCATAGATGTTTCATTTCTCAACATTTTATTATATAACACTTTATGTTATCATTATAAATTTCAGAAATGAGGTATCTGAGGAAGGTGGTTGAAGTAACAAGAAGAGACATGGTACGCAACCAGACGATACGTCAAGGCCTAAAATGCCACCCCCTACAGACCCAAGTAGAACAGTCCCAACTAAGATGGTTTGGCCATGTCTGCAGAATGGGAGAAGATCGGCTACCACGACAAGTATGGGAAACAAAGAGCCAAGGATCCAGACCCCGAGGACGACCCAGAGTCCACTGGGAGGACAACATTAGACAATCTTTGAAGGACCGAGGACTAGAATGGAACCAGGCCAGGAGGAAGACAGCCGATAGAATAGTCTGGCGCTCTCTCTTCCAAACCTCTACACCTCACGGTAGAAGGGGAACGACTAAGTAAGTAAGTTATCATTATAAATAAATTATTTAATGAAAAATCAGTAAAATCTAAAAGTGTACTCTCTGAAATTAGCTCGTAAAAACGCGGTTTTTGAGCACGTATACTAAGAAGTAACAAGATGAGACATGGTCCGCAACCATACGATACGTCATGGCCTCAAAACACAGCCCCTGCAGACCCGAGTGGAACAGTCCCAATTACGATGGTTTGGCCGTGTCGGCAGAATGGGAGAAGATCAGATCTGCAATTTCTTGGTTGTTGCTTTCGTTTTTCAGAGCCAGTTTGGCTACATGTAGAACTACTTTGACATTCGAGTTGAAGATTTTTATTTTTGCGCTGGACTTGATGCCCGTTTATTTCCCAATCAAATCAAATCTCCCATTACCTTTTGTATTCTTTTTTGGAAATCAGTGTCTGCTTCTCCATCTTGTTCGATATTGCAGCCAAGGTATGATCGAGTACATATCTTGTGGCGTTTATCCTTATCAAGTACTTCTTAGAAAACCACTGATTATTCCTACATTTATTCGTCTCGCGGCAAAGATGCCGGGTTCGATTCACGATATTGACACGCTTCAGTCTACACAGCTGTAAATGAGTACCTGACTTTGAACTTGAGTTAGGGATGGAAAAGGCAGCGAGGAAAGGAACTGCCCCCCCCCACCTCTCGATGCTGGCTCCAGTATAGTGAAGTCTCTAACACCACTCCCCTACGGCGGTACCTGCTATGGGACTACCTTTACCTTTCTCCTACCACAGGTGGAGTGTCAAATTTCACAACCCCAGCTCAACTGCCTATTGGACTTAGCTGTCAGTTACTCAAATCTCCGTAAGCTAACTTTGCACTCTGCTGAAAACAAGAGGTGGTTTAAGTGAGGGGGGGAGGAGAAGGCAACTGTTTTTCTCTTCCTTATTCCTTTGATTGGTCTCTGTGACTTACTTCATTTCAGTTTTTCTCTTCCTTATTCCTTTGATTGGGACACTGTTGTGATGTATTAAGTATTAGTTTTGACATTTACAATGACCAATACTAGGGGAAGCTACGCTGGTGGTCGGCAATAGCAGCGCGAGAAATAAAGATGTTAACTGTTGACGTCTCGTTTTGTTTCATGAATGTTCTGTTATAACTGACAGTGTATAACGTGACAACTGTGACTTACTTTATTTCAGTTATGACATCTGCAATCTCTTGGTTGTTGTTTTTCTTTTTTTCCCCCATTTTTCAGAGCCAGTTTGGCTACATGTAGGACTAATTTAACATTTCATTTCAGTTAGCCTACCACCCAAACAATTCACCATTATTTTTACTGAGGGAGTATCGAGTTATTAGGTGATATCATAATATATTGCCCATTAGTAGTATTCTTTGCCTTGCTTCTACTACAGCATAGGTGAAGAATTATAATTTTTCTGATGTAATCGTGGCCTTTAGACACAAAGGACGTTAAAAATAAGCCAGTAGGTAAGAGGTATATACTGGTCATCATCATCGTAATCACCCTTTACTTCTGCAAAGGAACATAGGACTTCAACAAAGTTATACCAAGTCTTCTAGTCATGTGCCATCAATTCGGGTCTTCTTTCTCATTCCTTTCATGTCTGTCTCCAGTTCTCTTCTCCATGTGTTCTTCAGTCTACCTCTACTTCTTTTACCCTGGGGAGTCCAGAACAAGGGCTGCCTTGTAATACTATCAATAGGTTACCTCAGTGTGCGGCCTATCCTTCGCCAGCATCTTCTTTTCAGCTCTTTTTCAACTGGCACTTGTCTGGTTTGTGTCATCGGATCCACACTAGTAATCTTGTCATACAGCTTCGATATATACTGGTACAGTAGTAATTACAACTGTTACTATTACTAGTACTGCTACTACTATCTCCACGACCACCATCACCACCACTACTACATTTAAATCTTATACATCTGACATTCATTCACTATATCACACACACCATTGCATTAATAAATTAAATAATCCACCCCCAGTTAATTAATGACCTTATATTTTATGTTTGTATAAAAATCATTTTTTTATCTCATTTTAAAATTTGTCATGCCACCAGTTTGGCTTGCAATGAAAACTTTATGTGATAAATTTGGTCTGCAATATCTGTGGCTTGCAATGAATGGAAAGTGATGAATTTATTAGTGCAATGATGCGAGTATGATGAATTTGATTACAATTAACTGAAAGGGCACACATGTATTTTTTAAACACTAGTGGGAAAAAAAAAAAACCAGTGTACTGTCTCTTAATCAAAATTTTTTATTATCTTTGAATGTTAACATTTCTCTACAGCAATACTATGATAAAATAAAATATTAAAAAAAAAAAAGATACTGTTATTGTAACGACTACTTCAACAATAAAGTCTTGTTTTTATAATTACTATTGTTATTATCATTATGAGTCAAATGTATGTTACAGGCAAGCATGCCTGGGAATACTGTAACAAAACAATCAATGGAGCAAATAATACTAAATCAATGTATATAAATATATACAGTAACGAAGATCTGAGGATCACAAGGAATTAACAGTGTTAGGATAAAAGTTATAGATATAACAGTGTTATGATAAAAGTTTTGGAAATAACAGCGTAATGATAAAAGATCACATAAGATAATATTTAATTTTACAGTAATACATTAGTAATACTGTACAATCATGCACGTTTGACCAACCCTGATTAAAAAGGGTTAGAGATATGAAAACATGGAAGACTAGCAATAAAAAAGAAATAGCTATTGCTTAACAAAGTGATTAGAAGGACAGTGTCTAATAATATGCCACACACAAAAAAAAAAAATTAAATTTATTTAAAAAAGGCTGCTGCTTAACAAAGGTTTAGAAGGACAATGTCTAAAAATGTGCCAAAAAAAAAAAATGTAATTAAATTCTAATACACAAACTAGGAAACTATAAAAGTAAATAAATATTAGACAAACATAAAGGTATTTTTTCTGGCACTCGTAAGAAATAAAGAAGTAGAAAACTAGATAACAGAAAAACAACAGACGTGAGTGGCTTACCCAGGACTCGAACCCAGGACCTTCTGTGCGACAAAATGTACCATGTTCCTGAGAGGAACTTTAGAAAAAAACAGGAAATAAAAGGCTTAGAGAAACAGCAAGAAGAAACATGAAAAGGAAGAGAAAAAAAAAAATAGAAAAGACATTCTTTCACCTGAGCTGGTTCACACAACACAGGTCACAGTGTAAACAATTCTTCTACACTAGTCATCTCCCTGTGGTGGAGTCCAGGCTTTTAATTAGTTCATGCCATGCCTTCTTGTCCTGGACCATCTAGTGAAGTTCTTTGCATGTCTTCTTTAACTCTTTCACTCCGCAATTATTTTCCACCATGTGCCGTAATTTTAATTCATGACAGACTAAAAACAACGCTTAGAGAGTTGTTTTGGCATGGGTGTCAAATGTGACCAACGCTCTGAGCATTGTTCTGGAGTCAAAGAGTTAACCTTTTTTTTTTTTTGTAATGTCAGTCTCCAGTTCTCTACTTAACATGTTATTCGGCCTCATTCTAATCTTTTTACTTTAGGGATACAGGTAGATTTGACTTGTTGTGCTCTTACCTGGTGTCCTACCCATTGACAATGTCTTTTCCTCACTACATGCTCCACTGGAATTGGCTTGATTCCTCCCAGTAATTCCTGACTGGTGATCCTGTGTTAACATTTCAATCCTTCTATTCCATCCATTTATTTATACATTTCCTTTTTTGCTCCTTACTGATGATGGAATCACCACTGTAGCTGATCCCCCTGCAGAAAGCCTGCATCACGTCACATGCTCCTGCAGCAGCAGTTTCTGTAGCAATTAGTTTTATATGATGAGGTTCATGCACAACCATATATAAGTATCTTTTTATCTACAGAGACCACTGGGAACTATATTGGGCACCCATTTTTTATAGCTAAACATTAGAGCTGACCTGACTATTATTAGCATTTAAAATTCATATTTTTTGCCTTGGACTCAGTTTCTTTCAATTTTCATGAATTTCTTAAATTTAAATACATTGAAGCTTCTCTTTATTTAGATATCATGGTCAATACCTCTAATTCTGTCAATACTGCTGTCAAGATATAATTTTGAACCAATATCTTGTAGTGGTATTTCTCAAAATACAATGTGGCTATTATTTTCTACATTATTTCTCATAGTCTTTGACTAATCTGTAAATCATTTTGTCTTGCGTCTCATTTAGTTATGGAGGGAAAAAAGGTCAAAATCACTAGCAAAGTCAAGACCAATGGGAATAATTGTAATGCTTTAACTCTTAGTATACGAGCGGCCTTTCATGACTACCATTACAGATTTTGCAATAAATAATTTATTTATAAAGATAACATAAGTATTATATATCAAAATGTGAAGAAATGAAACCCCTATATCATGCATGTAACTAAATTGTTCAGTGGTTTTAAACATGCATTCAGCTATAAATTTTCGCTATTGACGGGGATCGATCATCGGCCTCTCTAGAAGGCCGCTCGTATACTAAGAGTTAAAGGACCTAGAAGAAGAAACATGATTATTGTCTAAAAATTATATGCTTCAATGTTAGATAATGTATGATATCTAATCGATAGCTTAATATGTATCTAACTGATTTCTAATTAAGCAGGTGTAAGAGTGTATAAATACACATATATGCTCACACAACGTTATTGGCATATACAGGAAAATACTTTCATATTCAAAATGCACATAAAATCACACAAATTATACAAGGAAATACAGAAAATTCACATATCAATATAGTTTCCTATTTAGTGGTTGACTTTTGGGACCTTCTTTTTGACATTTTCTATAACGCTAGTCATAGATTGCTCCTGCTCATTCCATGAAGCTATGACACCATCACTTTATGTTTGTTTCTCTTATCACATCACCTTTAACACATTAACTACCGCAAGCCGCTGTCAGCGGCTCACAAAATAATCACATTTGGACCGCAAGCCGCTCAGAGCGCCAATCTAATTTTAGTAATAAAACAAATGAAAAATTTACTGAAACACTCTCTGATCTGGTTCGAGATTTTAAGTTGCCACCGGAAAACATATTCCCAAAGCATGGTTGTTGTAGAACACTGGAAAATTGATATTATGTTCATATTTTTCAGCGTTTTGGGTTAGTTACCAAATCGTGTAAAACTGTTTTCCGTGGCAACTAGTGATAGGACTACAAAAAATGCATGTACATCTCGTCTAACGGCCGAATAGGATAGAAACGTGTTTCAACAATTGACTGATAGATCTAGCGACGAGGACAAGAGTGAAAACGGTGTGCACATTGATCAAAATTGTGATTTTGATAGAGATGGGGCGCAAGCAGTTATAATTGTGAAAATATTGCAAGTCCTCGGCCATCGGAGGGCCGTTAAATAGCAACAACTTCTATTAGAGTTACAACCGGTGTTTATTGTAATAGTACATTCATTTATCTTTAAAATGACGTGTAATTCATAAAAATATGTAAACAATTACGAAAACTACAGCTTACTTTGTGCAAACACCTACAGGATGAAAATGGGAAAAAAATTTAATTCGGCCACAGTGTGTTTTTCAATTCGGTAGTTAATGTGTTAATATTTCAGTAATATTTTTCTATTCTAAAATATGTCTGTGGATGAAATATTCCTGCTGAATATAATTCTGAGTGGTGTTCTACGAAACCTTAACTCAAAGGTAAGATGGATGGTGTAGTAGACATCTGAATGAAGTACACAATGATCATTGGTTCAGTAGACCTCTTTCTCACACTGGACAGGAAGATTATTTTAAACTTTCTGTGAAGCTTCATGGTTCAAGTAGTGGAGAAAATAACTTGTTGTGTTCTTGAGATTATGAGTATTCTATTATACATCAACATTTTGAATTCTTATATTTTTTTTCCTATAGGTGTGCTGAGTTCATGTGTCTCCTTCATACACAATAGTGAGCCATGCATAGCGATTTAAAAGCTTTGTTCTTTGAACCAGAGTAAAAATTTCAAAATAAGAATTTTATATAAACAAACATCATAAAATATTAATAAAAATGGTTGACACAAACTCATAAATACAGCCCATAGTCAACTGCAGGTTAAAATGATACACTTCAGACTTTACACACAGCAAATACACTTTATTTAACAGCTTTGAATATAAATGGACTTGCATAAATTGATATAAATATGTATAAAGATAGAACTATGCAGAACATTTACAAATACTTTATCCACAAAAGATAACACTAATATTATAGAAATAGTATTCATCTCTAACAATGTAATAATCTGCATATTCTAAATTCATTATGAAGACGCATGTAAAATAAATATTACCTGCAAAATAAAGTCTACCCTGAGACTGGTTGCAAATCTTTGTTGGCACTAGTTTACGTATGTGTAAAAAATAACAATAAATGAAATAAAGAAATGACATTATGGCACTCTTATCGTGTAAATTAAACACAGAATCCATATTTCTCTGTTCATATACTTTGGTAAGCATATGCTGACTTAACATAAATAACAACAGAGTAGACAGTTCCTTGTTTTGGCACATTTTAATATTTTCAATTCAACAATATGTGGGAGATATCAGAAAGTAGGGCATGAGGAAGACAATTAAAAATATGGAATGAGATAATGGCCAAAGCTTTTAGAAGGAGAGGATACACCATTACACAGGCCATGTTAGATATCCAAAAAAACACCACTCCACCAGTCTATGATTGTTTAGAGAAACCAATGGTGTAAAGTAAGTATACAACATACAATACCCTTTAGCTTCCTAAGGAGAATAGGCCTTCAACAAACACATGCCAAGTCTTCCTGTCCTGTGCCATCCGCTCAAGTTCCTTCCATGTTTTCCTCATCACTTTCACCTCTCTTCTCCGTGTGTTTTTTGGTCTACCTCTGCCTCTCTTTCCCTGGGGATTCCAGAACAAGGACTGCCTTGTAATGCTATCACCAGGTTTCATCAATGTGTGTCCTATCCATTGCCCGCATCTTCTTCTCAACTCTTGTTCCACTGGTTCTTGTCATCAGTTCCACATTTGTGACTTTGTCATACCATTTCAGCCCTTTTATTCTACGCAAACACCCATTTATGAAAGTCAGTTGCTTTTTGGTTGTTATTTTTGTTGTTCTCCATGTCTCAGAGCCATACAATAGGACTGACTTGACATTTGAGTTGAAGATTCTTATTTTCGTGTTGGACTTGATTTCTCCATTTGTTTCCTAATGTAATGAAAGCTCCTCTTGCTTTTTGTATTCTTATTTTGATATCACTGTCTGTTCCTCCAACTTTGTCTATATTACTGCCAAGATATGTGTACAATTTTACATCCTTTAGTGGTGTTTCTTCATGTTCAATCTTGTTATAATTTCTTGCATTTATTCTCATAATCTTTGTCTTTTCCCTGTGTATTTTCAGACCCACTTGTTGTGAACTCTCATTGAGTATTTTCATTTTGTCTTACATCTGATTATGGTTATGGGGCAGAAGAGCCAAGTCATCTGCAAAATCTAGATCATCAAGCTGTTTAGTCAGATTCCACTGGATTCCATTTCTGTTGTGTGAGTTGATGTTTTCATAACCCAATCTATTGCTAGTAAGAAAAGAAATGGAGATCAGAGGTGTCCCTGTCTCACTCCCGTTTTAATCCCAAACAGTTCTGAAAGTTGTCCTTCATGTAAAACTCTGCATGTCATGGCTTCATAGGTCTTCTTTATTAAGTTAATGATCTTCATGGGAACTCCATAATGCCTCATCAATTTCCAAAGCGATTCTCTGTCTACACTGTCAAATGCCTTTTCATAGTCCACAAAGCCAATGTATAGTGGTGAGTTCCATTCCAGACTTTGTCCAACTATTATTCTCAAAGTGGCTGTTTGGTCTGCACAGGATCTATTTTGTCGAAAACCTGCTTGTTCATCTCTCAATTTCTTGTCTATGGACACTTTTAATCTCTCGAGGCATTTGACAGTGTAGACAGAGAATTACTTTGGAAAGTAAGTATGCCTAATGATAACTGGAAATGCATCGTTGCCTTGATTCACTAGTATGTCACAGTGCTAGAGAAATTACCATAGCACATTAAGTGCTAACATGTAAGCAATGTAAACAACAAAGAAAATCACAAATAGAATATTAAAAAGTACAAAACTCACCACCAACATTGCTAGAAACTGTGATAACAATTAACCTACCAAGGGAGCTACAGAACATGGCAAAATTTTACATTACCAAAACAAGAATCAGCATATAACTGCTACAAGAGTAAATGAAAATGAGTAAAGATAAATGAAGACATTAATAAAATAATATTTACCACACGGTTTTAGTGTTAAAAAAAGGTGAAACATACTAAACTTTAAGAACAAAAAAATCAACTTATACAAACCACTTATACTGAAGATAATTTCAATTACAATAAATGAAATAGGAAGAGATACATTAAACTCAAATTTACAAAAACCCTCAAACACTACAGTGTAAAGAGAGATATACAGCATTAAAGAACATGGAAAGGAGTACACCGAACACAGTAAATACATTTTGAAACAGCATAATAAAAACCAGAGAATTTGTGGCCCGGAAGAACCAACAGAAGAAAAACAACAAATGAGATATACTAAATGAAATAAAGAACACTGCACATTGAAATTATAACCCACATGGGGTTGAACCACGTATTCTATGCACTGGGTAAGTACCATTTTACTTGTACACGGGAAAAAAAATCAGTCAGTGTCTCAGTGTTAGACTGGATATGATACTAAAGGCTATCATCGCCATCTCAACCCGTAACCCGTCATGGGTCGTAGGGGTGCCATGGTGGAAGCATCAGTAGTGTCGTGAATTATTCTAATCCCCATATATAAATTAAAACGTAAATGCAAAGCCTAACAAATAAATTTAATAAAAGGAAAGAAGAATGGTAAAGAACAGTGCTGTCACAATGACTGTACTCGAAATCCCCCTTGTTTTCTACTTCGTCTGCAAATTGTAACGCTTTCACGTTGATAGTAAAAGCCTACTGTATTATTACCCGCTTTCTTCAATGAAACGTGTACTGTATTTCTTGGAAAAACCTTGAGATACGCAAGCTGATCAATGACCTAAATTTAATATTTCATTCATTCCATTTTATACACGGCGTAACTAAAAGACAGATGGACTAAAGGATAGAGAGAAGGGAGAGGCAGAAAGCAGGGACACCTGCAACACTAAACACGCGTCGCGCGATACACAATTGCTGCCATCACGCGTGTAAGGCCACATGCACTAACTTTATTTCAAATCGACAGTGATAAAATTCACTACCCATACCAGAGTTAGGTTTTAAAATCCTGAAAAACGCTTATTGGGAATTATGACATTATACCGGTTTACGTTTGAAAACATGACAGTACCCAGACACCCTCAAGTTTGGAAGTGAGAAGGTAGTAACAGCACGACTATCCTAGAAGAAAATGCATATTGGCTCCATTAAATTCGTATATTTGGGTTCCTTAGGGTTTGCTGACAAAGAATATGTAAAACGTTACGCAAATAGTCTAGGAATTACCAAGTTATGGCCAAAATAAAATAGTGGGGGGTGCCTGACAGCATGAAATCATTTCTGCTCATAAAATTTTTTTATAACGTGTTTGAAGAAACATTACGTTACGGAAATAGCCTACCATGTTAACTCCTATTTGATTGGAGCGCAACAAATGAAAGACTAAACACGATTGGTCGGACTATAAATACTATCTTGTGTTGTCAGGGGAAACGTGAGAAAGGGGTACTTTTTTGAAAAGATGTGTAGACATGGTTTGATTGGGTAGAGCTGCGAATATACTCAATTCAGAGCGTCTGTTCATTGCCACATCTTGTAATAAACCTACTAAGAAGCAGTGCGTTGAGCACCAGTGTATATTTTTTATAAAAATAAAGCCTGGGACATCGGCAGATCGGAGTTGTGCTATATTCATTGCCAGTCAACGAAACTGTTTATTATTATTTCCATGAATTGTGGTAAGCTTGAAATATTCAATATTTTTAAATGAAAATTGAATGTAAATTGATAAATTATGTCTGTATATATGTGTGGTTCAGTAGCGAACATGATGTAAAGCCTATAGTGCTCCAGCCTGAACAGAAGGTGTCGGAGGAAAGTAAAACTGCATGGAATGGCCAAACAGTACACTGACACCTAGATTATTAACTAGAAAGAAATAATGCTGGAATTGCAGAGGCGTAGTAACCATTAGGGAGGGAAATACTGGTATAAAGTATTTCAGATGAAGCTGACAGTTGGCCTAACGCTCTGAACTCAATGTTTGTGATGTATTGTGCTCAGTGTAGAAATGGAGTATAAATTAGTTCTGACGTAGAAGGTACAACCTTCTTGTTTCAGGGACCGTGGTCTTAAAGTTATTGAGCAGCACCTGGTCAGAGCTTTGCTGAAGCCAGAGGTGGACAGCATACTCCTTGGTCCATATAGCAACCAGTGGGGTGGCTCCAGAACTCATTAAAGTAATCAAGCAGAGGAGTCTTTTACTGCAGTCATCACGCAAGATAAGAGAGTGTGGCCATGGAGCTCAACATTATGTACCCCCATCTTAAAATGACATTATAAACTAAAATTAAGAGGGGAATTTAATTGTTTTAATACCAGGAACTGAGAACATCTCCAATACTAGTTCCAATAGAAACAAACTATTGAAGTCATGATGACAAATACCAACAGAGCTTGAACAAAACAAAACCAGTATTACCTCATATTACCACTACACAACTGACACACATAGGATACCATTAATAATATATGTCACTACAAGAATCATATTAATAAATTCTGTACATATAACTTGTAATTAAAATTGATTGTGATTCCTGGTTCCCTTTGTATTTGAATCAGGACACATATACATTCATGACAGCACTGAATACATATTGTTATTTGAAAAGTTATCAGTGACTCCTTTAAGATATCCTCTTAGAGTGTTATATGTATGTGAGTGTCACAGTGTTGTCAAGTGTGGTGGAATAAATTAAATTGTTTATCTGTCTGTTGTTGTTATGACTTACACTTCATCATACACATACCCTAGACATATAACGTAGTCATCACACTGTTCCAGAATAATTCTGACTGAGGTATACATATGTGGCAGTAAGTAAGGTTATCTATAATACACTACTCTTATTAGATATAGATACCTTCACAGCTGATCTCAGTCAGTACAATAAGTCCCCTATAAATATTTATAACATCCCACTTTACCACATATATTGGGGTCTCGCCCTCGGGATTTTGAATCTTTCCCTATTACAAATATTGGGGGTAACTCACTTCAGGGAATAATAAGAATTAAAAGGTATCCTTGGGTGAAAATAAATAAGGTTGAGCTCACAGTGCCTGTGTTGTCTTGAGTTAATTAGTCATAGATAAAATTGTTTAGACATTTATCCGTTAGACAATGGCCGACCTGGCAAAATTTCGATCTGCTGCTGTACAGACTGCGAAAGAGTTAGGAATGGACGGGCAAATTATGATTTCTTATGTCACTGCTGAATGTGACAAATATATTGAACGGGAAGAAAGAAGATTAGAAAAAGAGGCCGAAAGAAAATTAGAATCTGAAAGATTGGCCGAAGATAAGAGAATAGAAGCTGAAAAAGAGATTAAGAGGTTGCAGATTGAGGCTGAGGCTAAGAGGTTGCAGATTGAGGCTGACAAAGAGGTTAAAGCATTGGAGGCAGAAAGAGAAGACAAAAGCTTAGCTGCAGAAGAAAGAAGATTGACTGCAGAGAGGGAAGCAGAAAAGGAGGAGAAGAGATTACAAAGGGAACATGAGTTACGACTAAGGGAGTTTGAGTTTCAAGGCCATGCTCCTGAAAATAGTGCCAGTCCCTTTGCCTCTGATGCCACTGCTAGCCAAGGAGCCTCAACCTCAGCTATGAATTTTCATTTAGATCATTTTGTTGAGAAAGACGATGATATAGAGAGCTATCTAAATAGGTATGAACTATTAGCTACCACATATGGGTTAGAGAGAGAAAGGTGGAGCTTAAAGTTATCTCAGGGACTTCGTGGGGCAGCTTATGAAGTTTTTGCAAAAATGAGCAGAAGTGATCAGGAAAATTATGACATGCTAAAGCAGGCTCTTTTGTTAAGATATGAAAAGAATGCAGAATTTTATAGGAAAAAATTTAGGAATGCTAAACTACTGTCAGGTGAAACCTATCACCAGTTCTCTGCACGAATAGAGACATACTTGGAGAAATGGACTTCTCTGGGGAAAACCCAAGATCTTAAGGAAATGGTCCTTATAGAGCAATTAAGAGAGTCCATGGCTCCAGACCTGAGAAAGTTTCTCATGGAACAAGGTGCAGAGAGGCTGGGTGAGTTGCTAAAGGTTGCTGAAAGGTATCAAGCAGCTCAAGCAGAATTAACAGGTAATAAAAAGAAACAAGTGGATAACTTTAGGGCACCACAGAACTTTAATAAATTTGATCCTAGGGATCAAAACAAAGGTAAGCACCAGTTTGATAGGCCACGGTATGAAAATAAAAATAAAACCCCACAATTCGATGAAAGGAAATATGATGAAAGAAAATCTTTCAACCAAGGAAAAAGGTGGTGTAAAAATTGTAAGATGAACAATCATGACACTGACCATTGTAGAAGGAAACCTCCTCATTGTGCTGCTATGACATCGGGGAAAAAGGAAAAGAAGGTCAAACCTGAAGAACTACAGGAACCATACCACCCCCCAGTGTGTGAAGATGTCATCTGTAATGGTGTCACTATAAGGTGTTTATATGATACCGGTTTAGATTACGATTCCGTTGTGAGTTCTCACCTGGTGCAGGCCGATCAATACACCACAGAAACAGTGGAGATTCAAACTGCAACCAAGGATGTAGCTACCATGACACTTCCCGTCGCCCGAATAAAAGTGAAAACGCGATATGTGGAAGGAATCATAAAAGCAGCAGTGATAAATGAGCCAATCTACCCTCTGATATTGGGGTGTAGATATGTCTTCTTGGGGAATCCCAAGAGACCTGTGATATTGGCAACAGTGCAGACCAGATCACAGTCTAAAAAAGGAGGAGGATAATCCAATAAATACTCACCCAGATGAGATGAGGAAGGCACAGGCTGAGGACAAAACACTCAAGCCATGTTTCAAGAAGTTGCCCAAATCTCATACACCTCCAGGCAAGGGAGAGTTTTATATGAAGAACAAACTGATATATAGGAAGGCTGGATCTGAATCCAATGGTCACGGACAGCTGGTCCTTCCCACTTCATATAGGACTAAAGTGTTGGAACTAGGGCATGCGATTCCCTTCAGTGGTCATATGGGAATCAGCGCAACAGGACAGCGAATAGCTTGTCATTATTTCTGGCCAGGAATAACTGAAGATATCAAACGATATGTAAAATCCTGTCCAGAGTGCCAACGAGTAGCACCTAAACATTGGACTGCACCAGCAACTCTGGGGGAAATGCCCATAGTGGGAACACCCTTTGAGAGAGTTGCCGTGGATCTTGTGGGACCTCTCACCCGAACCAAGAGAAGGAACAGCTACATTCTGACTCTGGTGGACACTTGTTCTATGTGGGGAGAGGCAGTAGCCCTGTCATCGATTGATTCTAAACATGTGGCAGAGGCATTGCTCACAATTTTCACAAGGTTAGGCTTTCCCAATCAAATCTTGACTGATAATGGCTCTCAGTTCAAGGGGAAACTAACTGAAGAAGTTTTCAGGATCTTCCAGGCCAAACACTTCCATTGTAGTGTGTACCATCCCCAAGGGAACGGCCAAGTGGAAAGATTTAACGGCACGTTGATGTCGATCCTGAGAAAGTTGGCACACGAAAAACCAGATACATGGGACCAGTACCTGCACGCCGCCCTCTTTGCTTATCGGGAGGTACCCCATAGTTCAACCGGTATGGCCCCGGCAACATTATTGTTTGGAAGGCCAATAAAAGGTCCACTCGAAGCTTTGTTAAGAACGTGGACTGATGAAAAGGCAGAGGAAAACATTACATCTTCATACCAATATGTGAATGAGCTGACCACTCGTTTAAAAACTGGCTGGAAACTTGCCAATGAAAATTTGAAACAAGCCAGGAAGAAACATGCTGCCTATTATAACAGGAAGGCGAAAGACAGAGATTTGGCTGTGGGGAGAGAAGGTACTGCTTCTTCTCCCCGGGAGTCAGAATAAGTTACAGATTGGATGGCAAGGTCCATATACAGTTTTAGAGAAGGTGTCTAGAACAAATTATAAGATAGATAAGAAGGGGAAAGAAAAAATCTATCATGTGAATCTCCTGAAGAAATATTTGGAAAGAGAACATCAGGAAGAGACACACTTGTTGACCTTGTCCATCGCCATGGAGATGAAAAAGGAACCACTTTCATCATTTGAATATCCATTACACCCCTGTGAGACAGCAGCACAGGTGAAAATCAGTACACATTTAACAAAAACTCAGAAAGAGAGAGTGCAACAGGTTCTAAATAATCATGCAGAGGTGTTAACAGACCGACCAGGGCATACAAACCTATTGGAATATGATATGAAACTGATAGACCCCACACCTGTCTGTATGAAACCATATTCGATTCCGTTTGCTAAGGAGAAAGCTTTGAAGGAAGAGATAGACTATCTGTTGAAGGAAGGAATTATTTCACACAGTGAATCCTCATATAGTTCCGGTGTTGTACTCTTAAGGAAGCCCTCTGGAGAACATAGACTCTGTATAGATTACAGGAGACTGAATGCTATTACAGAAGGACAGGTGGATCCATTGCCGGATACAAATCAGCTGTTTGCCAGACTAAAATAAAGCTAAATATTTCTCAAAAGTGGATCTGAGTAAAGGATACTATCAGATTCCAGTAAAGCCTGAGGTTAGACCATACCTAGCTTTTAGTACCTCAGAAGGACACTATGAGTTTAATAGATTGCCATTTGGATTGAAGAATGCGCCTAGTGTCTTCTCTAGAATGATGAGAAAATTATTGGACCCTCTGAATAATCCATGTATAACAAATTTCATGGATGATATCCTTATAGCAACAGAAACATTTGAGGAACACACTGACTCTCTGAAGATGGTGTTTGATCGACTTAGGGAAGCAAATTTAACAGCCCGACCAACCAAATGTTGCGTTGGATGTAAAGAATTGGAATTTTTGGGACACACAGTTTATCAGGGAAACATGACCCCTGACCCAAAGAATTTAGAGAAACTAAAGAAAGCCCCGAGACCACAAACCAAGAAGGACGTGAGATCCTTTGTCTCATTATGTGGTTTCTACCAGAAGTATATCAAAAACTTTAATTCCATATGTGCACCGTTAACTGATTTGACACGTAAAGGACATCCAGATCGCATTACATGGACACCACAATGTGAAATGGCTTACCAAGAATTGAAGGAAAAGCTCACAAGTAAACCTATTTTGAAATTACCTGACTTAAGTCAAGAATTCATAGTAAGGACGGATGCCAGTAATATTGGGTTAGGTGCAACTCTACTACAGAAATCAGATGCATTGGATGGGGAATTAAGCCCAGTGGCATATGCTAGCAGAAAATTGAATAAAGCTGAAATCAACTACTCAACTAGCGAAAAAGAATGTCTTGCAGTAATATGGGCAATAAAGAAATTCAATATTTATCTGTATGGGAAGGCATTTAAGTTGCAAACGGATCACAAACCTTTATCGTTTCTAGCCCAGGCTAGGCATGAGAACTCTAGGTTACTCCGATGGTCCTTACTTTTGGCTCCCTATAATTTTAGCATTGAGTATATATCTGGAAAAACAAATTTGGGAGCGGATTTTTTTAAGCCGCCATCCGTGTGATGAGAATCACCGTAAACCCCAGAAATAATAATAAATTTCTCTATGTGTATATAGAATAAAGGACTGACATATAATGTCTGTTTTAAGAGGGGAGATGTCGTGAATTATTCTAATCCCCATATATAAATTAAAACGTAAATGCAAAGCCTAACAAATAAATTTAATAAAAGGAAAGAAGAATGGTAAAGAACAGTGCTGTCACAATGACTGTACTCGAAATCCCCCTTGTTTTCTACTTCGTCTGCAAATTGTAACGCTTTCACGTTGATAGTAAAAGCCTACTGTATTATTACCCGCTTTCTTCAATGAAACGTGTACTGTATTTCTTGGAAAAACCTTGAGATATGCAAGCTGATCAATGACCTAAATTTAATATTTCATTCATTCCATTTTATACACGGCGTAACTAAAAGACAGATGGACTAAAGGATAGAGAGAAGGGAGAGGCAGAAAGCAGGGACACCTGCAACACTAAACACGCGTCGCGCGATACACAATTGCTGCCATCACGCGTGTAAGGCCACATGCACTAACTTTATTTCAAATCGACAGTGATAAAATTCACTACCCATACCAGAGTTAGGTTTTAAAATCCTGAAAAACGCTTATTGGGAATTATGACATTATACCGGTTTACATTTGAAAACATGACAGTACCCAGACACCCTCAAGTTTGGAAGTGAGAAGGTAGTAACAGCACGACTATCCTAGAAGAAAATGCATATTGGCTCCATTAAATTCGTATATTTGGGTTCCTTAGGGTTTGCTGACAAAGAATATGTAAAACGTTACGCAAATAGTCTAGGAATTACCAAGCTATGGCCAAAATAAAATAGTGGGGGTGCCTGACAGCATGAAATCATTTCTGCTCATAAAATTTTTTTATAACGTGTTTGAAGAAACATTACGTTACGGAAATAGCCTACCATGTTAACTCCTATTTGATTGGAGCGCAACAAATGAAAGACTAAACACGATTGGTCGGACTATAAATACTATCTTGTGTTGTCAGGGGAAACGTGAGAAAGGGGTACTTTTTTGAAAAGATGTGTAGACATGGTTTGATTGGGTAGAGCTGCGAATATACTCAATTCAGAGCGTCTGTTCATTGCCACATCTTGTAATAAACCTACTAAGAAGCAGTGCGTTGAGCACCAGTGTATATTTTTTATAAAATAAAGCCTGGGACATCGGCAGATCGGAGTTGTGCTATATTCATTGCCAGTCAACGAAACTGTTTATTATTATTTCCATGAATTGTGGTAAGCTTGAAATATTCAATATTTTTAAATGAAAATTGAATGTAAATTGATAAATTATGTCTGTATATATGTGTGGTTCACCCGTGTGTTACCGGGGCCCGAAAGGGGAGCAAAGAATAGTAACACTGCACCCTACCACGCATGTCGTAAAAGGCGACTAAGGAGGGTATGGGCATGGGGCTGTTTACCCCATCCCGTAAAAACTTCGCACAGTGGGCTGATCACCTGCTTGCCAACCAATCTGATTACGGAAACAATGATAGATTGTTTGGTCTGTTTTTGTTCCACAAAGACGCCACTAGGCGTGGTGGAAACAGCGATAGATTGATCAATTTGTTGTTGCCCTAAGACGCCACTAGGCGTACTGGCCACATACTGCTTTGCCGGTTGATGGCTAAGGATGGAAGAAGAAGAAGATATGTGTGGTTCAGTAGCGAACATGATGTAAAGCCTATAGTGCTCCAGCCTGAACAGAAGGTGTCGGAGGAAAGTAAAACTGCATGGAATGGCCAAACAGTACACTGACACCTAGATTATTAACTAGAAAGAAATAATGCTGGAATTGCAGAGGCGTAGTAACCATTAGGGAGGGAAATACTGGTATAAAGTATTTCAGATGAAGCTGACAGTTGGCCTAACGCTCTGAACTCAATGTTTGTGATGTATTGTGCTCAGTGTAGAAATGGAGTATAAATTAGTTCTGACGTAGAAGGTACAACCTTCTTGTTTCAGGGACCGTGGTCTTAAAGTTATTGAGCAGCACCTGGTCAGAGCTTTGCTGAAGCCAGAGGTGGACAGCATACTCCTTGGTCCATATAGCAACCAGTGGGGTGGCTCCAGAACTCATTAAAGTAATCGAGCAGAGGAGTCTTTTACTGCAGTCATCACGCAAGATAAGAGAGTGTGGCCATGGAGCTCAACATTATGTACCCCCATCTTAAAATGACATTATAAACTAAAATTAAGAGGGGAATTTAATTGTTTTAATACCAGGAACTGAGAACATCTCCAATACTAGTTCCAATAGAAACAAACTATTGAAGTCATGATGACAAATACCAACAGAGCTTGAACAAAACAAAACCAGTATTACCTCATATTACCACTACACAACTGACACACATAGGATACCATTAATAATATATGTCACTACAAGAATCATATTAATAAATTCTGTACATATAACTTGTAATTAAAATTGATTGTGATTCCTGGTTCCCTTTGTATTTGAATCAGGACACATATACATTCATGACAGCACTGAATACATATTGTTATTTGAAAAGTTATCAGTGACTCCTTTAAGATATCCTCTTAGAGTGTGTTATGTATGTGAGTGTCACAGTGTTGTCAAGTGTGGTGGAATAAATTAAATTGTTTATCTGTCTGTTGTTGTTATGACTTACACTTCATCATACACATACCCTAGACATATAACGTAGTCATCACACTATTCCAGAATAATTCTGACTGAGGTATACATATGTGGCAGTAAGTAAGGTTATCTATAATACACTACTCTTATTAGATATAGATACCTTCACAGCTGATCTCAGTCAGTACAATAAGTCCCCTATAAATATTTATAACATCCCACTTTACCACATATATTGGGGTCTCGCCCTCGGGATTTTGAATCTTTCCCTATTACAAATATTGGGGGTAACTCACTTCAGGGAATAATAAGAATTAAAAGGTATCCTTGGGTGAAAATAAATAAGGTTGAGCTCACAGTGCCTGTGTTGTCTTGAGTTAATTAGTCATAGATAAAATTGTTTAGACATTTATCTGTTAGACAATGGCCGACCTGGCAAAATTTCGATCTGCTGCTGTACAGACTGCGAAAGAGTTAGGAATGGACGGGCAAATTATGATTTCTTATGTCACTGCTGAATGTGACAAATATATTGAACGGGAAGAAAGAAGATTAGAAAAAGAGGCCGAAAGAAAATTAGAATCTGAAAGATTGGCCGAAGATAAGAGAATAGAAGCTGAAAAAGAGATTAAGAGGTTGCAGATTGAGGCTGAGGCTAAGAGGTTGCAGATTGAGGCTGACAAAGAGGCTAAAGCATTGGAGGCAGAAAGAGAAGACAAAAGATTAGCTGCAGAAGAAAGAAGATTGACTGCAGAGAAAGGAAGCAGAGAGGGAAAAGGAGGAGAAGAGATTACAAAGGGAACATGAGTTACGACTAAGGGAGTTTGAGTTTCAAGGCCATGCTCCTGAAAATAGTGCCAGTCCCTTTGCCTCTGATGCCACTGCTAGCCAAGGAGCCTCAACCTCAGCTATGAATTTTCATTTAGATCATTTTGTTGAGAAAGACGATGATATAGAGAGCTATCTAAATAGGTATGAACTATTAGCTACCACATATGGGTTAGAGAGAGAAAGGTGGAGCTTAAAGTTATCTCAGGGACTTCGTGGGGCAGCTTATGAAGTTTTTGCAAAAATGAGCAGAAGTGATCAGGAAAATTATGACATGCTAAAGCAGGCTCTTTTGTTAAGATATGAAAAGAATGCAGAATTTTATAGGGAAAAATTTAGGAATGCTAAACTACTGTCAGGTGAAACCTATCACCAGTTCTCTGCACGAATAGAGACATACTTGGAGAAATGGACTTCTCTGGGGAAAACCCAAGATCTTAAGGAAATGGTCCTTATAGAGCAATTAAGAGAGTCCATGGCTCCAGACCTGAGAAAGTTTCTCATGGAACAAGGTGCAGAGAGGCTGGGTGAGTTGCTAAATGTTGCTGAAAGGTATCAAGCAGCTCAAGCAGAGGTAACAGGTAATAAAAAGAAACAAGTGGATAACTTTAGGGCACCACAGAACTTTAATAAATTTGATCCTAGGGATCAAAACAAAGGTAAGCACCAGTTTGATAGGCCACGGTATGAAAATAAAAATAAAACCCCACAATTCGATGAAAGGAAATATGATGAAAGAAAATCTTTCAACCAAGGAAAAAGGTGGTGTAAAAATTGTAAGATGAACAATCATGACACTGACCATTGTAGAAGGAAACCTCCTCATTGTGCTGCTATGACATCGGGGAAAAAGGAAAAAAAGGTCAAACCTGAAGAACTACAGGAACCATACCACCCCCCAGTGTGTGAAGATGTCATCTGTAATGGTGTCACTATAAGATGTTTATATGATACCGGTTTAGATTACGATTCCGTTGTGAGTTCTCACCTGGTGCAGGCCGATCAATACACCACAGAAACAGTGGAGATTCAAACTGCAACCAAGGATGTAGCTACCATGACACTTCCCGTCGCCCGAATAAAAGTGAAAACGTGATATGTGGAAGGAATCATAAAAGCAGCAGTGATAAATGAGCCAATCTACCCTCTGATATTGGGGTGTAGATATGTCTTCTTGGGGAATCCCAAGAGACCTGTGATATTGGCAACAGTGCAGACCAGATCACAGTCTAAAAAGGAGGAGGATAATCCAATAAATACTCACCCAGATGAGATGAGGAAGGCACAGGCTGAGGACAAAACACTCAAGCCATGTTTCAAGAAGTTGCCCAAATCTCATACACCTCCAGGCAAGGGAGAGTTTTATATGAAGAACAAACTGATATATAGGAAGGCTGGATCTGAATCCAATGGTCACGGACAGCTGGTCCTTCCCACTTCATATAGGACTAAAGTGTTGGAACTAGGGCATGCGATTCCCTTCAGTGGTCATATGGGAATCAGCGCAACAGGACAGCGAATAGCTTGTCATTATTTCTGGCCAGGAATAACTGAAGATATCAAACGATATGTAAAATCCTGTCCAGAGTGCCAACGAGTAGCACCTAAACATTGGACTGCACCAGCAACTCTGGGGGAAATGCCCATAGTGGGAACACCCTTTGAGAGAGTTGCCGTGGATCTTGTGGGACCTCTCACCCGAACCAAGAGAAGGAACAGCTACATTCTGACTCTGGTGGACACTTGTTCTATGTGGGGAGAGGCAGTAGCCCTGTCATCGATTGATTCTAAACATGTGGCAGAGGCATTGCTCACAATTTTCACAAGGTTAGGCTTTCCCAATCAAATCTTGACTGATAATGGCTCTCAGTTCAAGGGGAAACTAACTGAAGAAGTTTTCAGGATCTTCCAGGCCAAACACTTCCATTGTAGTGTGTACCATCCCCAAGGGAACGGCCAAGTGGAAAGATTTAACGGCACGTTGATGTCGATCCTGAGAAAGTTGGCACACGAAAAACCAGATACATGGGACCAGTACCTGCACGCCGCCCTCTTTGCTTATCGGGAGGTACCCCATAGTTCAACCGGTATGGCCCCGGCAACATTATTGTTTGGAAGGCCAATAAAAGGTCCACTCGAAGCTTTGTTAAGAACGTGGACTGATGAAAAGGCAGAGGAAAACATTACATCTTCATACCAATATGTGAATGAGCTGACCACTCGTTTAAAAACTGGCTGGAAACTTGCCAATGAAAATTTGAAACAAGCCAGGAAGAAACATGCTGCCTATTATAACAGGAAGGCGAAAGACAGAGATTTGGCTGTGGGAGAGAAGGTACTGCTTCTTCTCCCCGGGAGTCAGAATAAGTTACAGATTGGATGGCAAGGTCCATATACAGTTTTAGAGAAGGTGTCTAGAACAAATTATAAGATAGATAAGAAGGGGAAAGAAAAAATCTATCATGTGAATCTCCTGAAGAAATATTTGGAAAGAGAACATCAGGAAGAGACACACTTGTTGACCTTGTCCATCGCCATGGAGATGAAAAAGGAACCACTTTCATCATTTGAATATCCATTACACCCCTGTGAGACAGCAGCACAGGTGAAAATCAGTACACATTTAACAAAAACTCAGAAAGAGAGAGTGCAACAGGTTCTAAATAATCATGCAGAGGTGTTAACAGACCGACCAGGGCATACAAACCTATTGGAATATGATATGAAACTGATAGACCCCACACCTGTCTGTATGAAACCATATTCGATTCCGTTTGCTAAGGAGAAAGCTTTGAAGGAAGAGATAGACTATCTGTTGAAGGAAGGAATTATTTCACACAGTGAATCCTCATATAGTTCCGGTGTTGTACTCTTAAGGAAGCCCTCTGGAGAACATAGACTCTGTATAGATTACAGGAGACTGAATGCTATTACAGAAGGACAGGTGGATCCATTGCCGGATACAAATCAGCTGTTTGCCAGACTAAATAAAGCTAAATATTTCTCAAAAGTGGATCTGAGTAAAGGATACTATCAGATTCCAGTAAAGCCTGAGGTTAGACCATACCTAGCTTTTAGTACCTCAGAAGGACACTATGAGTTTAATAGATTGCCATTTGGATTGAAGAATGCGCCTAGTGTCTTCTCTAGAATGATGAGAAAATTATTGGACCCTCTGAATAATCCATGTATAACAAATTTCATGGATGATATCCTTATAGCAACAGAAACATTTGAGGAACACATTGACTCTCTGAAGATGCTGTTTGATCGACTTAGGGAAGCAAATTTAACAGCCCGACCAACCAAATGTTGCGTTGGATGTAAAGAATTGGAATTTTTGGGACACACAGTTTATCAGGGAAACATGACCCCTGACCCAAAGAATTTAGAGAAACTAAAGAAAGCCCCGAGACCACAAACCAAGAAGGACGTGAGATCCTTTGTCTCATTATGTGGTTTCTACCAGAAGTATATCAAAAACTTTAATTCCATATGTGCACCGTTAACTGATTTGACACGTAAAGGACATCCAGATCGCATTACATGGACACCACAATGTGAAATGGCTTACCAAGAATTGAAGGAAAAGCTCACAAGTAAACCTATTTTGAAATTACCTGACTTAAGTCAAGAATTCATAGTAAGGACGGATGCCAGTAATATTGGGTTAGGTGCAACTCTACTACAGAAATCAGATGCATTGGATGGGGAATTAAGCCCAGTGGCATATGCTAGCAGAAAATTGAATAAAGCTGAAATCAACTACTCAACTAGCGAAAAAGAATGTCTTGCAGTAATATGGGCAATAAAGAAATTCAATATTTATCTGTATGGGAAGGCATTTAAGTTGCAAACGGATCACAAACCTTTATCGTTTCTAGCCCAGGCTAGGCATGAGAACTCTAGGTTACTCCGATGGTCCTTACTTTTGGCTCCCTATAATTTTAGCATTGAGTATATATCTGGAAAAACAAATTTGGGAGCGGATTTTTTAAGCCGCCATCCGTGTGATGAGAATCACCGTAAACCCCAGAAATAATAATAAATTTCTCTATGTGTATATAGAATAAAGGACTGACATATAATGTCTGTTTTAAGAGGGGAGATGTCGTGAATTATTCTAATCCCCATATATAAATTAAAACGTAAATGCAAAGCCTAACAAATAAATTTAATAAAAGGAAAGAAGAATGGTAAAGAACAGTGCTGTCACAATGACTGTACTCGAAATCCCCCTTGTTTTCTACTTCGTCTGCAAATTGTAACGCTTTCACGTTGATAGTAAAAGCCTACTGTATTATTACCCGCTTTCTTCAATGAAACGTGTACTGTATTTCTTGGAAAAACCTTGAGATACGCAAGCTGATCAATGACCTAAATTTAATATTTCATTCATTCCATTTTATACACGGCGTAACTAAAAGACAGATGGACTAAAGGATAGAGAGAAGGGAGAGGCAGAAAGCAGGGACACCTGCAACACTAAACACGCGTCGCGCGATACACAATTGCTGCCATCACGCGTGTAAGGCCACATGCACTAACTTTATTTCAAATCGACAGTGATAAAATTCACTACCCATACCAGAGTTAGGTTTTAAAATCCTGAAAAACGCTTATTGGGAATTATGACATTATACCGGTTTACGTTTGAAAACATGACAGTACCCAGACACCCTCAAGTTTGGAAGTGAGAAGGTAGTAACAGCACGACTATCCTAGAAGAAAATGCATATTGGCTCCATTAAATTCGTATATTTGGGTTCCTTAGGGTTTGCTGACAAAGAATATGTAAAACGTTACGCAAATAGTCTAGGAATTACCAAGTTATGGCCAAAATAAAATAGTGGGGGTGCCTGACAGCATGAAATCATTTCTGCTCATAAAAATTTTTTTATAACGTGTTTGAAGAAACATTACGTTACGGAAATAGCCTACCATGTTAACTCCTATTTGATTGGAGCGCAACAAATGAAAGACTAAACACGATTGGTCGGACTATAAATACTATCTTGTGTTGTCAGGGGAAACGTGAGAAAGGGGTACTTTTTTGAAAAAGATGTGTAGACATGGTTTGATTGGGTAGAGCTGCGAATATACTCAATTCAGAGCGTCTGTTCATTGCCACATCTTGTAATAAACCTACTAAGAAGCAGTGCGTTGAGCACCAGTGTATATTTTTTATAAAATAAAGCCTGGGACATCGGCAGATCGGAGTTGTGCTATATTCATTGCCAGTCAACGAAACTGTTTATTATTATTTCCATGAATTGTGGTAAGCTTGAAATATTCAATATTTTTAAATGAAAATTGAATGTAAATTGATAAATTATGTCTGTATATATGTGTGGTTCAGTAGCGAACATGATGTAAAGCCTATAGTGCTCCAGCCTGAACAGAAGGTGTCGGAGGAAAGTAAAACTGCATGGAATGGCCAAACAGTACACTGACACCTAGATTATTAACTAGAAAGAAATAATGCTGGAATTGCAGAGGCGTAGTAACCATTAGGGAGGGAAATACTGGTATAAAGTATTTCAGATGAAGCTGACAGTTGGCCTAACGCTCTGAACTCAATGTTTGTGATGTATTGTGCTCAGTGTAGAAATGGAGTATAAATTAGTTCTGACGTAGAAGGTACAACCTTCTTGTTTCAGGGACCGTGGTCTTAAAGTTATTGAGCAGCACCTGGGTAGAGCTTTGCTGAAGCCAGAGGTGGACAGCATACTCCTTGGTCCATATAGCAACCAGTGGGGTGGCTCCAGAACTCATTAAAGTAATCGAGCAGAGGAGTCTTTTACTGCAGTCATCACGCAAGATAAGAGAGTGTGGCCATGGAGCTCAACATTATGTACCCCCATCTTAAAATGACATTATAAACTAAAATTAAGAGGGGAATTTAATTGTTTTAATACCAGGAACTGAGAACATCTCCAATACTAGTTCCAATAGAAACAAACTATTGAAGTCATGATGACAAATACCAACAGAGCTTGAACAAAACAAAACCAGTATTACCTCATATTACCACTACACAACTGACACACATAGGATACCATTAATAATATATGTCACTACAAGAATCATATTAATAAATTCTGTACATATAACTTGTAATTAAAATTGATTGTGATTCCTGGTTCCCTTTGTATTTGAATCAGGACACATATACATTCATGACAGCACTGAATACATATTGTTATTTGAAAAGTTATCAGTGACTCCTTTAAGATATCCTCTTAGAGTGTTATATGTATGTGAGTGTCACAGTGTTGTCAAGTGTGGTGGAATAAATTAAATTGTTTATCTGTCTGTTGTTGTTATGACTTACACTTCATCATACACATACCCTAGACATATAACGTAGTCATCACACTATTCCAGAATAATTCTGACTGAGGTATACATATGTGGCAGTAAGTAAGGTTATCTATAATACACTACTCTTATTAGATATAGATACCTTCACAGCTGATCTCAGTCAGTACAATAAGTCCCCTATAAATATTTATAACATCCCACTTTACCACATATAGACAGGGTCCTCCACTGTTCTCTATCCTCAGCAATGCGTACAAGTGTGGAAAAACCATGCCCTGCCCATTCTTTGATGTTATCAGCCCAGGATTTTCTTTGCCTTCCTCTTCTCCGTTTACCTTCGACTGTTCCCTGGAGGATCGTTTTTGAAAGGGAGGCATGACGAGTTACATGCCCAAACCAGGCAAGCTTTCGACGTTTCACAAAAGTGGTTCTTGGTGGCCTGCATACGTGTTTATTTTCTCTCTAACATAGACATTTGTTTTGTGCTCTATAGCAAATGCGCAAAATTCTTCTATAACATTTATACTCGAAAGCCTGAATCCTTCGCTCCGTATCTGCAGTGAGTGTCCAGCCCTCACACCCATACAAGAGAATAGATAATACAAGTGATTTGTATAATTTTATCTTCACAGGAACACTGATGTTACTTTTCCAGATCACATTCAGCCTTGTCATGGCAGCTGAGGCCATCTCAAGTCTTGTCTTGATTTCTTTACTTGATCTTCCATCATTACATATAGTGGACCGCAGATATTTAAAGGTGTTCACTTCTTATAACTTTTGACCAGTTGGTCGGAACATGTTTCTTATGGCTATTCACCAAACCAATATCTTGCTTTTTTCTATATTAATTTCCATGGCATACGTACTTGTTACTTTCTCTAGTCTAGAGGTAAGGTTTTGAAGTTCTAATTCTATTCCAGCTATAAGATCGATATCATCAGCAAAACGTAGCTATACCGTATGAATAAAATCCTGTTCTAATACTTGGTTTTGAGCACAGACAACTTTTAAACAGGAAGAAGCCTAAGTAAAGTCAGCTTTTGGAAAGTTTCATACCAGGAAGGATATGGGTTAGTAAGGATAGCATTTCAAGAATTAACAGAAAAAACACAGAAATAGATCTTCTCGAGAAATTTGAATCCTAAATGCAAACTAATACTGTGTAATCATGCACAAAGAATGGAAACTGAAAAGAAGATAAACAAAGCAGACAGAAGATGCTTGGTGTTACAGATGATGATAAAGATGACAGAAAAATAGCGACATAAAAATCTGCAAATTATTTGGCACTGACTTTGATGAGATTAAGAATAGACAAGAATGAAAAAAACACCTCCCAAAAAATCAGACTATTTGCAAGCAATAAACTCAACAGATCCAGAACAGTAAGGCAAAATAAGAATAAAATTTCTAGGACTTAGTAAACTGCAGCATGGAAGCATTCATTTCTAGACATTCTCAGTAACCAGAGGACAATTATAGCATCATATACTTGCAAAGACAAGTTTAATATCATCATCTGGAAGACACAAAATGCAACCACATTAAAACAAGAGAAAAAGACATGTAACAAAAAACAGTGACAGAGAACTGAACCAAGCAACCCCAGATCACACTGTGACTGAGAAGAATACACTAAATTGCTGGGCTTTTTAACACACTAACTCAGTGTGTTTATTTTCTCAAAATATTTGCTGAGGAACAGTTGTTAATATCTAAAGCTATTATAACTTTAACTCTTACAGAGCATGGTAGTTTTCCCATGTTTGATGCAACAAATTTTCTGTTGCTTTACGTTTTCATATAGTTTTAAAGTTTTTTTTAAACTTTCCAAGTTTTTTAAAAGTATGGAGATTTTATAAAAAGATGTAAAGGACAATAAATGAGGATTAATAAAAGATTAAATTGGAGCAAACTGAAGTGAAAACTTAATTAAAATATACCAGCCCTGAAAATTGGCCTCCTGTCTGAGGGCCTGGGAAGATTGGTCCTGAAAATTTGGCCTACAAACTATGAGAGTTGAATCTGTTCCAGATTTCAATTTTCTACTACAAATTTCTTCTACCTGCAGTTCACTATAAGAAATACTTTCATTCTAAATCATTTGCTTTTGCATTCTCCTTTTCCTCCTTAGTGGCTTTTTCTGGAATCTTTCTGTCCGTCACTTCCTTTTGAGATCTCATCATCTTTCTGAATGGATTGTTTGCGTAGATGGTGTGAATGAGATCCCCTTCTCTTTTCTTTATCGTGCTTCGATGCTTGTCGCTTGTGACGTGGCATTTTCCAGGCATTCCACACTCGAACTGTTTCATCCCAAGAGCAAGACACATACTGTAGAAAATAAATTTAAGTCTGTGAATAAAAATGGGTGAAAGATACACGATAACTGATAAAAGGAAACAGTTTTTCTTTATTTATATACATGCATATATTATGCTTGTTGTATATAATAAATTTGCCGGCGTGATGCTGACCACATCACCCCTAGTGTGCCGATGGTCAAGAAAATGTGGGTCTAACACCGTATTCCCAATATGCCTCAATGGGCGTGTAACGGGATCCCTCCTTTCCTTATATAATAAATTTGCTTGCATGATGGAAAGGTAGTGGAAAATTATGAAATACAGTGACATCTTTGGGCAGTCCTGTAGCAAACAATGACTCATTAATATCCCAGAGACTACATTTTTGATGCACATGTGTTAACCAAGAAAGCATTAAACAGGTCTCTTTCTTAACTGGACAAATCTAAATGTAATTCATTCATTACAGTTCAACTCTACAAAGAACACAGGCCTTCAACTAATGCATGCCAAGTCCTCCTGTCATGTGCCATCTGCTCAAGGTCTTTCCATGTCTTGCTCATCATTTTCACTTCTGTCTCCAGTTCTCTTCTCCATATCTTTTTTTGGTCTACCTCTACTTCTATTACCCTGGGGACTCTATAACAAGTACTACCTGGTAATGCTATCAACAGGTTTCTTTAGTGTGTGTCCTATCTAATGCCAGCTTCTTCTCATCTCTTGCCCCACTGGCTCTTGTCTGGTTCTTATCATCAGTTCCATATCTGTGATCTTGTCATACAATTTCAATCCTTCTTTTCTACACAAGCACACATTTATGAAAGTCTAACTTCTTTGTTTTTTTTTTTAAACTTCATGTTTCAGAGTCATACAATAGGACTAATTTGACATCTGAGTTGAAGATTATTAAGTGATGATGGCAAAAGATGAGGGGAGATCTCAAGAAAAGTCTGGGCTACTTTTTAGGGACACTTTCTACTCAAGGAGAAGGAATTATGTTGAAAAATTTTGATGAGTTCAGAGATAAGTCTTCAGATACTGTACAAGCCATTTCCAGCAAACTTTACAATTCATTTCAGGCTTTAGTTGCATGATTCACCAGAGTTAAGAAACTGATCCAAAACCTGATTTCTCTAAGGGATATAATGAAGCTTTTCACATTACAGCTCGGCTATGTGATTCACTAGTGATGGAATTCATTCACTTACTTGATTTCTTTCTGGAATGTGAATGATGCTTCTTACTGAGTCCTTATGCCCAACATTGCTCTGTACAAGTCTGTAGTGCTCTGCATCAAATATTCTGTGATAAATATGTTTCAGTATTGAAAGGGTGTTAGAGGTAATGTTTTAAAACATTAAAATCTCACCAAGTAATATCTTGAACAAGCAAGCCATAATCAATGAGGGAAAACACACAACTACTCCTTAAGATTTTACTGCATCACCTGTGAGTAAATAACTTACTTACTTAGTCGTTCCCCTTCTATCGTGAGGTGTAGAGGTTTGGAAGAGAGAGAGCCAGACTATCCTATTGGCGGTCTTCCTCCTAGCCTGGTTCCATTCTAGTCCTTGGTCCTTCAAAGATTGTCTAATGTTGTCCTCGCAGCGGACTCTGGGGGTCTGGATCCCTGGCTCTTTGTTTCCCATGCTTGTCGTGGTTGCCGATCTTCTCCCATTCTGCAGACATGGCCAAACCATCTTAGTTGGGACTGTTCTACTTGGGTCACATACTTGCTTTGAGGAAGCTGAAGACAAATATGGCTTCATTTATCCTGGCATTGACAACCCAGCTTGATCTTCCTTTTTTTCGATGTTACTTCTCAATATATAGAGCTGTACACTTCTTCACTTTTATGACCATTAATCTTTATATGATCTATTTGCTTGTTATTTGTTAACATTTTCTTTGTTTTATTTATAACAAGTTTACAGCTATCTGTTTTTTTAATACAATTTAAAAAACATAGTGCAAATGATTCTTACCTTCATTAACATATGAATTAGCTTGCATTGAAAAGGAAATGTGTCATAAAATCATCGATGTTTATTGCTCTGACACCAGTGGCATGCACAAACAGCATTACAGGAGGATTTTTTATTATTAATGATATGAAGATCTTTACTTTTTGCTGTTTCAATTGTTAGTCTGTTTGTTTTTCAGCACATCTTGTTGTTATGTATCAGAAGATATATGCCATCTGTGCGATGACATCCATTACTTCAGCTGGTTCCATTGCAGGAAGCCTGCGCCGGGCATTTACATACTCTAGCTGTGATGGTTTCTATGGCAATTTGTTTTATATGCCAGCCCCATGCACAACCAGATATTAGAAACTGTTGTTATTTTATATTCATAGAGGGGGAGTTAACTCTTTCAGTCCCAAGCAAAAAAGTGGGTTTGGCCCAAGCAAAAATGGCCACCCCAGTGCGTTTTTACTGTTGTTTGGAAATAATTTTTAAAAATGTTCATATGCATAAATAACTTTGTTGTTGTATATGAAACTGAAGGTAATTTGATGTACTTTACTCTTGTGCTACAAGTATAAAAGCTTTCATTGAAAAATGATTAGTTATTCAAGGCAAAATGGAGGATATGTGCTTAAAAAAAATGATTAGTTATTCAAGGTAAAATGTAGGATATGCGCTTAAAAAAATCGCTTTAGAAATCTAAAATAAATATCTCAAAACAGAAACACGTTCACTCTTAAACACATGCGGTATTTAAGTCGGAAATGACGTTTTGGGTGGTTTGTGTTAGAAACAGTCTCAAACAGAGGCACATATACTAAAGGCTTTTAAAAGTCGATTGGGCCAAGCGCGTCTAACCCCTGAGCCTTTATAAAGTCAATTGGGACTTAAAGAGTTAAATGTCTGAGATCCTCACATGTGAGTCTAGTATTTTGTAGACGCACATTTGAGCGCATCTAAGTTAATTGTAGGTTCATTGTATTATTTGCGTACGACCGTGCACCATTCTTAAACGGGTATGGCGCAGTTTGTCGCAGTGATCTGTTGCTATCTAGCAAACGTACTTGAGGCAGATCCCGATATCCTCCGTCTTGTATTGACGTGAATTTTTCATGTGCTTATCCTTAGTTCAGGAATAATTATAATCATCTATAAGATGAAGATGTCGTTCTTGATGAGAAAATACCAAGACTTGCTTGATTTGAATATTTATCCAGAAAACGGCTTATTTTTTAAGTATCTTGCCTCCGATACTTCGTCTCCTGTAAACGATATGGCAGAGCTTCAATTTGACCAGATATGTCAAATTGCTAGTGCATCCCCTCTAATGCTAGAAGCTGACTGAAGTGTAAAGGAATATATAACTACGGTACGTAAAGAATATGAACGGTCAATTCGACAGAACCATGTATACTACCAAGCCGTTAACCTTGACGCCGTAACAGCGAGTGCTGTCAATCAACGTCCATGTTGATTATTATATATGCCAATGTATACTGTCAGAACCATATCGATGAACTGTACTTGCACATGATGTCAACGTCTTTTTCTGCAATAAATCGTATCATCATTCACGTTCAACAATGGGTCCAGTATGCCTTACTTACCAATTGGTCAGTCTTATGACCCAATCGTTACCGTTACGTTTGTCTTGTCATCATTAGGCATAATGAAGCGACGGCCCACAACAACATTCGCACCATAAGTCACCAATATCAGAAACACATCGGTAACAGTCACCTTGTATAACATGCCTGAGGATGCAATGGTCCTGTTCTGTCTTTGTTTCTTCAGAGACCCCCCAAGAACTGCAAGGGACTTTTTTTGTAATGGCTGAGTAATAATTTTGTAGGAATCTACTGATAAAGCTTGAAAGAATTATTCCAGTGATAGAGTGGAATGATTTGTAAATCTTTCTTGGAACATTGTAGATGCCTGACAACTTAAACTTCTTAGCTAGTTTCTTCACTTTCAAGTGCTTCGCTGTCATTGTTTTTATTTGGAATGTCTTTCCTGCATTTTACTGTATGATATTGACAAGTCACTTTAATGCCCAGGTGATTTTAGAAAATAGCCATTTTTTCTGTGACTGAATTGATACTGTTCTTCCAGTATGAAGCTTGAATTTTCTGAAACAACCACACCAACATGCTGGTTTTAAGAAAAAAAGAAAAGTTTAAAGTTGTATTCTCCTTTCACAGTAGCTTGAATAAAATATCTCGTATATGGAACTTTCTGCAATTTTTGTCCATTTTGCTGTCAGTTTTCTGAACTGAACACCACTTAGTTTCTGTCATTTCATGTTCTGGTTGGCAGTAATGGTGGTACAAACAAATTCACAAGCATAGCAGAGGCAAAAGTACCAAATTTAAACTTGCAGTTAATGTAACAGAATCTTCACACTCAGACAGCTGAGTGAAAAGGCCCTTGAGTATAAGAGTGAGATCCATCTTTGTTTCATAGATCTGGAAAAGGCGTTTGACAGGGTCCCCTGGACTTTGGGATTGTTTGGCAAGGAAGAACATTCCAGCACCTCTGATTCATGCTATACAGAGCTTCTACAAGTCTTGCAGAAATTATGTGAGGACAGCAAACCAAAGTCAGAAGAGTTCAGGACCACCACTGGTGTAAGACAAGGTGATATCCTGTCACCTTACCTTTTCATACTCCTCATGGACGATGTCATTAAGGCATGTAAGGAGAGAACAAGAAAGTATTCAGTGGGGTACTGGAAGATGAGACAGGTCTGTATTTCGGAGCTGGCATTTGCTGATGATGTTGCCCTGATTGCTAAATCAGAGGCACATCTCCAATTCAACCTGCAAGTCTGGAAGGAAGAGCTGGAGAAGAGAGGAATGGTCATAAGCAGCTCTAAAACAAAATCCATGGTGATATCATGAGAAGAAAGAAGACATCAGATTAAGCTGGGAGAACAGGTCCTGGAGCAGGTCAACCACTTTAAATACCTCGGAGCTATTATTGACTGAAAGGGAGGCATCAAAGAAGAGTTGGCCACTCGAAAAGCAGCAGCTGGGAAACTTTTTCAGGCCATAAATCGAGGATTCCTCAGCAAGAGAGAGGTTGGTAAGAAAACGAAGATGGCTGTATACCGCTCCACCTATGTCCCAGTCTTGACATATGGATGCGAGTCATGGGCAATGACTACAACCCACAAAAGCCAGATCCAAACCTCAGAAATGAGGTATCTGAGGAAAGTGGTTGAAGTTACAAGAAGAGACATGGTACGCAACCAGACGATACGTCAAGGCCTTAAATCCCACCCCCTGCAGACCCAAGTAGAACAGTCCCAACTAAGATGGTTTGGCCATGTCTGCAGAATGGGAGAAGATCAGCTACCACGACAAGCATGGGAAACAAAGAGCCAAGGATCCAGACCCCCAGGACGACCAAGAGTCCGCTGGGAGGACAACATTAGACAATCTTTGAAGGACCGAGGACTTGAATGGAACCAGGCCAGGAGGAAGACAGCCGATAGGATAGTCTGGCGCTCTCTCTTCCAAACCTCTACACCTCACGGTAGAAGGGGAACGACTAAGTAAGTTAATGTAACAGTAGCAGATTCCAGAATAGGAGACGTCGCTATTAGAATTTTAGCTAATTTTGGTTGAGAGCTTGCTGACTGATGATAACTAAACTGCATATTTCAACAAATAGCTGGAGCTGCGTACATGCTGGCATAATTCTTACATCATGGCCATAAATAAATGCACTAAAATTTATATGTTCTTCTACATCATCATCATTCTCCTTTTCATTCCCTATGAAGCATGCAGCCATCACTGCAGCTGGCCCCCCTGACAGGAAGTCTGCACAATGAAGTCACATGACTCTTGCAGCAGTGACTTCTGCAGCAATTTTTTCACATGATGATGCTATCAGCCCCGTGCATAACCTCACATTAGTCACTGTGTATCACATGAGGGAGCAGACGTCCTATTCTTTCTTCATCTAATAAGAGAACCCTCGGAACAACACAGGGCATTTGTCTACAATCACAACAATATTGACCCACAAGCTGCCAACATAATCTATTTCATATTAATGGCATTAGCTCCCTTTATTATGTCACAAAGAATTAACTAATGGCTGTTTCAATGACTAATCCATGGATATTTTACTGATTTGCGAGGTCTAAGAATGGTGCTATCTAAATATATTCTTACTTAATAATTTGCTGTACACCTGCAATAATACTCCCATGGTTTTTGTCAATGCACAAGCAGGTAACTTCCCCCTGGGTTGAGAGAATTTGTTCACATTCATTCATTCCATGACCAGACTGGAAACAGAATAATGAAGGCAACATTCGATTTATGTATGTTATGCATGCACTATATATTCAGTGTAAGTATCATCATCACCAGCAACACCACCATTTTTATGGAGCATGGATCCACCACTGCAGCTGGTCCTGTTGCAGGAAGCTTGTATAAAACAGTCACATGATCTTGCAGCAGTGGTTTCCATGGCAATTTGTTTTACATGATGGCATTGCCAGCCTCATGCACAATTTCATATTAAACATCTTGTACAACAAGCCTGAGGGTGCAGTAGTCCTGTTATTTCTTTGTTTTTTCAGAGACCCCTGGGAACTACACAGAGTGTAAGTATAATAATCATGAAAATCAATAGGAGGTTACCTATACATAAGATATTTAAGTAGTATTGATACAATTGCTTAATATGGCATGAGATATCTGATGACCTCAAAAAGCCAGATAGGATTAAGGTACACAATGGAATGTGTATAAGTTTTACAGAAGAACAAGAACAGATTAGGGTAAATGTCCTAGTTCTTGAGCATCTATAAAACTAACATGTATGCCATTTTGCTTCTCACATTTGTCCTGGTTTTAAGTTTTACTGCAATTTGTATCATCATCATCATCTCAACCCATAACCCGTCATGGGTCGTAGGGGTGCCATGGTGGAAGCATCAGCAGACAGGGTCCTCCACTGCTCTCTATTCTCAGCAATGCGTACAAGTGTGGAGAAACCATGTCCTGCCCATTCTTTGATGTTATCAGCCCAGGATTTTCTTTGCCTTCCTCTTCTCCGTTTACCTTCGACTGTTCCCTGGAGGATCGTTTTCGAAAGGGAGTCATGACGAGTTACATGCCCAAACCAGGCAAGCTTTCGACGTTTCACTATTGACAAAAGTGGTTCTTGATGGCCTGCATAGGTGTTTATCTTCTCTCTAACATAGACATTTGTTTTGTGCTCTTTATAGCAAATGCGCAAAATTCTTCTATAACATTTATGCTCGAAAGCCTGAATCCTTCGCTCAGTATCTGCAGTGAGTGTCCAGCCCTCACACCCATACAAGAGAATAGATAATACAAGTGATTTGTATAATTTGATCTTCACAGGAAAACTGATGTTACTTTTCCAGATCACATTCAACCTTGTCATGGCAGCTGAGGCCATCTCAAGTCTTGTCTTGATTTCTTTATTTGATCTTCCATCACTACATATAGTGGACCCGAGATATTTAAAGGTGTTAACTTCTTCTAACATTTTCAATTTGTATAACCTATACTAACTATAGGAACAACTTAAAAAGAGGACAAATTTTGTTTTGGCTGTATTTTCTGTCTATTGTTAATGTTATAAAACATCGCAGGTGGGATAGACTTTTGGTTTCAAATACAGTGCACGTGCTGTGGTCTGGTGTGCTGTTATTCTATGATGTCTGTCACCTACTCAATCCAGCTATTTCTATATCGTTCGCTATTCTTGGCTACTTCAATTTTTAGGTCATATGTCCATGCAGCTAGTTAATTAGGATTCCTCTTTTCTGAACATCTTGTCATTGAGATTCATCTTCATAAGACGTCAAAACCAACTTATTCTTTGATTTTCATTACATTCCTTCACTGGTGTTGTTCCCATGATTGTTCCCATCTCCTTAGTTTTTCAGCTGGTCTTGTTATGTTTCATAAACAGCTTTTCTCAGACATCTTATTCCACAAGCTACAATTTGTCTTTCTTGTTCCTTTGTTAGTGTCCAAGACTTAACACTGAGAGTGCCAATGTTAGTATAAATGTGATATGATGAGTTGTTTTCTTGTAGTTATTTGAATCTTTGGTTGTTTCAAAATTCATGTGAGGCTGGAAAGCTAATCATGTAACATAAATTGCTACAGAAACTACCATTTGAGGAGTACATAAAATGCTTTTGCACAGACTTCCTGCAAGGGCCAACTGCATTTCTGGGTGACTTCCAACCTGCATAAGTGGCATAAAAAGGAGAATGATAACAGTTTATGCATATGTGCAAACTAGTACACATTACCCATATTCTGTGCAGGTTTATTTTTTGCTTTCATATTTGTACAGCTGTACGTATGTTCTGTACAAATTTTTACTTAACTATTAAAATATATATATTGTTGTAACGCTCCGTATTCAGTTTCCTATTGTATCCAACTGTGATGAATTTACAGTGATACAACGTTAAAATATCTCCAATTTAAGGATAAAATGTAGGGATAAAAATAATGCGTAAGATACTAGGAGACATGCTCGCCCATGCCCGCATTTCCTACCGCCAGTCAAACTAACTTGTTAGACGTGCAGACGAAACGGTTACCCTTTGTAGACGGGAGGGAAACGGAGATCAAAAAATGAAAAATATGACTGAACACGTGTTTGATTCTAGCAAGGCTAAAAAGACGCAATTGGTGGTAAAAGGAAAAAAATTCACGTCACTAGTTGCCACAATGTAAGGAAATGGACAGAAAAGACCTTAGCTCTTATTCGAAACAGTCATTTCTTGGACGTTTTTCGATACTTGGTCCTTTTATTTGAATTCAGCGGCAAACGCCTTAGAGAAGGTTCTCGAACAAATTTTAAAAAAACTAAACATGAGAAAAATATGTTTTTTCTTAATAATAGAGTTATGAATATAAAACCTAGCTAGTTTGATAGCTCATCTTGAGCAGAGAACTAATATACTTTAAATTATACAGACGGATAGATAACAAGGAAGATATTGACAAAAGACTGTATTGTTCATATCAGACTAGCGACTGTGCTGTCACTAAAGTTTCAAATTCTTGGCCTTGAGACACGCAAATGCAAAAATCAAGCTGTAATGCAAGAGAGGGGGAAGGTGGAGAATTGTGGCTAAAAATAACTTAGGAGGCAGATTTGTGTAGGATATTGCATGTAGAACCAAGTGTGTTTTGTGAAAAACCAAGTAGAGACAGACGGACCAACAGACAATAATACACACTTGACTGAGATCTGACTGAATTTGACTTTTGGTTATAGATTTGAAAAGTTAGGGGGGAAGTCGGTGATTGGGCAAATGTAATCATATTAGCAGGACAGAGATGCGCATTTTTGCCATTTGATACAATACTGTCCAGGGACACAGTGGTTATTGCCTGTGGTGTTGTTCCTAGAAGATAGTACATACATTTAGAGGGACGCCATCATATAGCCAGCAGCTCAGCTGAGTTTTGCTAGCAATTAACTGTGTTCTCAATTCTGAATTCTGGTAAGAATGAAAGTATTTATTTTGTACATTTTAATATTTCGAGTGATTGATACTGCCATATCATATAAAATGATTACGACAAGTAAGTGCTCGCTCTAGGTCCCCAGCCCAAGTTCAGGGTCTAGAGACAAACAAAATATATGGACGCCTAACTAAGACTATGGAAGGCGGATCTATTGTTGAGATCAGTGGGAACATATCACCTATCTTATTGAATAACAGGAAACTATTGAACATATCTCAGATGCAATGCAGTCTTGGGGAACTAGTACTATATGAAAACAACTGGGTAAGATGTGCTGTGTGGTCAGAGAGATCTGACCCATTCTGTGTATTGTTGATGTGTTGTGCTGTGTGTAAGAGTGGTGCAGTAAATAGATTACTGACACAGCGCACACATTTTGTTTCAGAATTGTGAGTTTCTGTTGTGGCACTAGGGTAGTGCCACATAAGTAATCAAGATTGCACAAGCAGATGTGTGTGCAGCCAAACAGTGTGTCGGTGCAGTCTACCATTGTATTCTAGCTACCGAGAGGAGTGGGCCACCTGAATCCAGCATTAGATCTTCGCAGACAAGATGAGTGATTTAGTGGCCTGCTGAGGATTCACCATACTCCTAAAGAATTTATAAATATTTCCCCTCATAAATATATTGAATTTTGGGAAAGATACATTTATTAAAGTTCATAAGACAATGGACAAAGCTTGTTCTAGTCACAGAGTGGGTGTGATGACACCACCCCAACAGCATATCCAGTAATAGTTTCCCAGAGACATTAGAAATATAATTAATATTAACCAGTCTGATAAAATACTTATGTATACACATTCAATTTTATTATGCCATATATTTATGCATTCCATTTATAACTCAATAACATTTCATATGTTCTGACCAACATAAAACATTGGTTCAGAACAAATAAATTTAAAGAAAATTTTAATATTTAAACTAAAATAGCCTGAGTTAGTTCAGTGTGTTATAGAATTTTATTAATATTATTACACTTATTAATTATCTGTGTGTGTTTGTATATTCTACTACAACACATTACATGTCAGTACCCTAGACTTTTTAACATAGCTACATTCATATTAGTAAAAAAAAAAGATATGTTTGAGGTCGTAAGTGGTAGTACGAAGGGCCTTCTGTAATTCACATCTACATTTATCTCAGGAGCCTTCACAGCTGACCTCATACATTACACTAGGAAACACAACAACCATACAGTACCATCAAAAACCACTACACCAACGTGAAGAATTGTACCAAATGTGCTAGTTACAAACAAGGAAAAAGCAGTAAACAATAACTGGTGTGAAAGCATGGGGAAAATAAAAAAAAGCTCTAACTGTTTCTTACTTACTTACTTAGTCGTTCCTCTTCTACCCTGTGGTGTAGAGGTTTGCCAGAGAGAATGCTATACTGTCATATCGGCAGTCTTCCTCCTGGCCTGGTTCCAATCTGCCCTCAGTCCTTCAGGGATTGTCTAATGTTGTCATCCCAGTGAACTCTGGTCTGGATCCCTGGCTCTTGGTTTCTCACATTTGACGTGGTAGCTGATTTTCTTGCATTCTGCATACATGGTTTTTTTTTTCTCAAAGAAAAAAATGGTTGTTGTATGGTTTTTTTTCTGTCTTTGCATGATTTTAAAGTTTTGTGTACAGGTTTTTTGGATTTTGTACAGGTTTTTTGAATTTTTTTTTGTACAGGCTTTTTATCTCCGGGTGTTGACATGTATAGTTTATGATATTGACTTGTTGAACTCTCATTTCATTCTCTCTGTTTAAACTTCCATCCACAGTGAATTAACTGAAAAGAGAATTGCCATGCTGTTTCATCTTTCATCCCATATTTTTTTGTTAAATCCATGTTTAAAAACTCTTCATCAAAATGGCAGTAACAGAGAGATGGATTACTTAGAGCAGAGCTGGGCCATATAACACTACAAATATTTAGTCTCCTGCCCATGCATTAATCTTTCTTTGAACTTGTGCCAATTTTTTAAAAAGCTGTATCCTGCATTATATATTTATTAGAGCTGCACCAAATAGTGGTTTTTACTATTCGGCCGAATGCAAATAGAGGCCTTTAACTATTCAGCCAAATACGAATAGCAAGTGAATGTTGGGCATACAAAGTTGTGTTCAATAGGTCTACTGACATTTCTATTAATTAAACAGCGTTACTAAAAAATAGGGCAAATATCTTGGAACTATTTAATGCTACTAACTAGATATTAATCAGTTTTTTAAAATTGTTGCATGAAACATGCATTGGCTTTAAAAAAAAAAAAAAAAACCGAGTCTCTCAACATTCTATGCCTAAAGACAACATCTGTTATCTGAAAACATGTTGCCGGCAGTGCTGAACAGAAATTTAATATTCGTATTTGATGGCATTGTACTATTCGACTGAATACGAATAGTTCATTGAATGCACAATTCGGCACCGAATTGAATACGAATCGAATATTCGGTGCAGCCCTAATATTTATTATTAGATGTTAATTACAAATTAACTCTTTCTTATTCCCCATACTTATCAAATATCAAATGAATGTAGTATACAGTACTGCATATATGCTGCAGGTTAAACATAACATTTCAAAATTTTGAAATGATAAGCAAACTACCCAAATTCTGATGGTGCCATCATCTGACCCAGTGATCCATTTATGGCAGATGTGGTTCCATCGAACACATGTAACCTCAGCTTCATGACCTTGCAGAGTATTGGCCAGAGTCATTTTGGAACCAGTGGTTGAAAATTTGCGAATGTACACCATCTTGTCAGCACAGGAATAAGCAAACTCCATACTGTTGAGGTGTAGGATGGCAAAATAGATATGTTCTAAAATGGTCATCTGCTCAAACACAATACATTACATTTTTATGTAAACTAACATGTTTGAAAGAAGGAACTTCAAGTTAACAATTTTTTATAATAGCAATAACAAGTCTAACAATTAAATGTGACTGTTTCCATTCAAAAATGGTAAAAACGTTAAAGGAACATCAAACTAAATTTTACACTTATTGACATTTAATACTTTTATTATTAAATTTCATGAAAACAGAACTATACAAACTTTTTAAGAATAAGAAAACAGAACTATACCAATTAATGTACAGAATTTAAGAAAATAGAACTATATTAATAAATTATACAAGTGTAAGAAAAAACTAAGCATCATAACACTAATTATACTACATACATTAGTTCACTAATTATACTACATACATTAGTTCACATTTATAATCCTATTAAAGTAAGAAATATTCAGATGTCTTATTCTGAGAACAGGACTGAATGGTACCAAGATTTTTTTGAAAATGTTGTTAAAGAATACTGATGAACAAACAAATTGATCTGAATGAACTTCGACAAGAGAAATGATGAAAAATTATTCGGACTGTCACTGTAAAGGGGGAAACTTGTCTGCACCAACATTTTAGAAGCTCAATATGCTCACAAAGAAGAAAACTGAACACTCCCAGAAGTCAGTAGATGTATCTCACCATAAATCCACACATACAGTACAAACGTTAGTCAAACATTTGTTCCACTTACTTTTTAGGATTAAAGTCCATGTCTGTAATAATTTCATCAGAAGCAAGTTCATTGACAAAGGAGGTGGAATTAGGATCAATCTTAAAGGTATCTTTCAATCTACAGGAGAGAATCATACTTCTGGTCAAGTGTGATGTTAAGAGAGCGTACAGCTGTTCGAAATATTGTGGGTCAAGCCCAGTAAAGTGAAAATAGCTAATGATGCTTTTGATTTGCAAACACTAGTTTATATAGATTACTTGAACTTGACTGACATACGTAATTTTGCTCCTTGATAGATTCTACTTTCATAGTACAGTATACCTTTGACATCATTGTTTACTCTGTTTGATTTCTTCTGTCATGTAAAGATTTATGGGGAAGGACATTTAAATAAAAATATTATTTACATAGCCCCTTGTAGATCCTAGGAATCTCTAAAGAGACAAAGAAAGAATAGAAACCCTGTATCCTCAGGCATGTCATATAAGACAACTAATATGAGGTTGTGCATTGAGCTGGCAACCTCATCACGTAAAACGAACTACCACAGAAACCACAGCTGCTAAAGTGGTGGCTCCATGCTCCGTAAGGAGTGCAAAGTAAAATTATGAAGACTTTTCTTAGAAATGTTAAGTAAATTTTTTTTTTTATATGGATATGAAACCAGTTTCCTTGTTTGTCCATCTGGTTCACTTAAAACGGCACGATGATGACTTGTCTTAGGTCTGTAAATGAGAATGTTTGCAGTGTTACAACAGAAATTTTAAAGGTTAAACCATTAACGAAAAAATTATAGAGCATGAAAAGCTACAATTTATTTTTTACAATTTGTTAAAACCACAAGGTGAAAATATCTATACGGTAACAACTGCCAGAAGACATATTAAGTCTAACTTAAAAGTCTCACAATTTGCTCATGGTTGCAGATAGCTGCCTCAAACCCAACTAAATAATATATTCAGGTCCCACATAGTAAATCTGATTCTGAATAAGTTCATTTACTTATTATCATCTTTTACTTGTGATGTGTGAGCATGTTGGCATGCCGTGTGTGTACACACTTACACATATCCTTAAACCATAAAATATATAAGGTAGATTTTGTCCTAAAATTGTGTACATCCCAAGAGACCTGCTTGAGATGATAATTTAAGAAATTTAATTTCTGTACAACTCCGCCTATGCCGGTCCCAAGCCCGGATGAAAAAGGAGGAGGGCGGCCTGCATGGAGACCGTAAGGAGGCAGCCCCTCCACCATGCAAAGGCACAACAGGCCAATCACCTGTTTGCTTTAAATCACGATTACAAGCAATACAAGAGAGAAAACTGGACTGATTCTAAAGGCGACGAACTGGAACGGACTACGGACTACGACTTATGGAACTTGGAACACAAGAAGTATAAATGGGAAAGAAGAGGAGCTGGTGGAAGAGATGAGGAAAGCAAAACTAGAAATCCTGGCTATAACGGAAACAAAGAAAAAAGGACAAGGAGTCATAGATCTCGATGGCAACACGCTGCTCTACAGTGGTGTACCCATATCTGAAAGAGCTAAAGGGGGCGTGGGTTGCATTGTGGCCCAAAATCAAAAGATAGTATCAAGGGATGGAACTTTGTCTCGGAGCGCATTATGGTTGTTAAACTAAAAGAAGGAGAAACCATAGTCAACCTGGTCATAGTGTATGGGCCAAATGAGGATGAGAGAGCAGAGGTCAAGGAGGAATTCTTTGAGCTGCTTCAAAGGACAGTGGATGACTGCCTAGATGAAGTTATCATGCTCGGAGATTTTAATGCCAGAGTTGGAAATGACCATGCTAGATGGGGTGGAGTTATCAGAAGATATGGAGAAGATACTCTCAATGACAATGGAAAGCGACTCCTTAGATTCTGCAGTGAGCAGAATCTGATCATTACAAACACAAAGTTCCCCCATAAGCGCATACATGCATACACTAGATGTGAACCAACAAAGAATGAGAAGTCAGTGATCGACTATGCCATTGTTCAGAGAAGCTCATTCAAATATGTCCGAGATGCTAGAGTCTGGAGGGGGCCAGAGATTGGAAGTGATCACCATCTGCTAACAATCAAAAGAACAACTGAAAGAGTTGCTCAGCCTAGGAACTGCCCAACATCACGCAAGAAACCAAGTAAACGAGCGGGAGAAATGAGCATTAGGACCTACAAGCTGAGAGAGCCAGAAATTAAGACCAGATATCAGGGGCTTATTGCTGCAGCGGTGAGCAACACAGAAGAACGACCTGATGACTTGGAAACCCTCTGGATTAAATTCAAGGATATCATAAAGACAGCTGCTGCAGAAGCATGCGGTGAAGTCCGACTTGGGAACAAGAGAAAGAGGACACCTTGGTGAACAGAGGAAGTCAAAGAGAAAATAAGAGAGAAGAAAATGGCATGGAAACAATACTTAGGAGCTAAAAACACAACAGGACAAATGGAAAAATATAGAGAATATGTGACACTCAGAACAGAAGCAAAAAATAAAGTGCTAGCAGCAAAACAGAAGTCCTGGGAAGAATTTGGAGAAAAGCTAGAAAAAGATGCACAAGAAAACCAGAAATTGTTCTATAAGACCCTAAAGAACATGAAGAAGGAAAAACAATGCCCTCTCAAATTTATAAAGGACAAGCAAGGCAAATTGCTTACTGCCCCGAAGGAAGTAATGGAAAGATGGAAAGAATATTTCTCAGAACTCCTGGAAGGTGAGCATGGTGAAGCATCAGAAATGATAAACACTAGCACAGAAGAGAAAACCAATGATGGTGAAGATGACATAAAGATGGAAGAACTGAAGGCAGCACTGGAGAAAATCAAGATGGGCAAAGCAGCAGGGCATGATGGTATAACACCAGAAATGGTTAAGTTCATGGGACCATCAGGCGACCTATTACTCCTAAGGGTTTTACAGGCAGCGTGGTACAACAAGACCATACCAAAGGATTGGGAGATTGCCATCATAACACCAATTTTCAAAAAGGGTGACAATCGACAGTGTGGAAACCATAGAGGCATATCCCTTCTCAGTGTCCCAGGTAAAATCTACTCTAGAATCCTAGAGCAGAGACTCCGACGCCTAGCTGAGCCACAATTGGATGAGGTCCAGTGCAGATTCCGAGCAAACCGAAGTACTCAAGACCTAATCTTCACACTCAGACAGCTGAGTGAAAAGGCCCTTGAGTATAAGAGTGCGATGCATCTTTGTTTCATAGATCTGGAAAAGGCGTTTGACAGGGTCCCCTGGAGCAAACTTTGGGACTGTTTGGCAAGGAAGAATATTCCAGCACCTCTGATTCATGCTATACAGAGCTTCTACAAGTCTTGCAGAAATTATGTGAGGACAGCAAACCATAAGTCAGAAGAGTTCAGGACCACCACTGGTGTAAGACAAGGTGATATCCTATCACCTTACCTCTTCATACTCCTTATGGACGATGTCATCAAGGCATGTAAGGAGAGAACAAGAAAGTATTCAGTGGGGTACTGGAAGAAGAGACAGGTCAATATTTTGGAGCTGGCATTTGCTGATGATGTTGCCCTGATTGCTAAATCAGAGGCACATCTCCAATCCAACCTGCAAGTCTGGAAGGAAGAGCTGGAGAAGATAGGGATGGTCATAAGCAGCTCTAAAACAAAATCCATAGTGATATTACGAGAAGAAAGAAGACATCAGATTAAGCTGGGAGAACAGGTCCTGGAGCAGGTCGACCACTTTAAATACCTCGGAGCTATTATAGACCGAAAGGGAGGCATCAAAGAAGAGTTGGCCACTCAAAAAGCAGCAGCTGGGAGACTTTTTCAGGCCATTAATCGAGGATTCCTCAGCAAGAGAGAAGTTGGTAAGAAACGAAGATGGCTGTATACCGCTCCACCTATGTCCCAGTCTTGACATATGGATGCGAGTCATGGGCAATGACTACAACCCATAAAAGCCAGATCCAAACCTCAGAAATGAGGTATCTGAGGAAGGTGGTTGAAGTAACAAGAAGAGACATGGTACGCAACCAGACGATACGTCAAGGCCTTAAATCCTACCCCCTGCAGACCCAAGTAGAACAGTCCCAATTAAGATGGTTTGGCCATGTCTGCAGAATGGGAGAAGATCGGATACCACGACAAGCATGGGAAACAAAGAGCCAAGGATCCAGACCCCGAGGATGACCCATAGTCCGCTGGGAGGACAACATAAGACAATCTTTGAAGGACCGAGGACTAGAATGGAACCAGGCCAGGAGGAAGACAGCCGATAGGATAGTCTGGCGCTCTCTCTTCCAAACCTCTACACCTCACGGTAGAAGGGGAACGACTAAGTAAGTAAGTAAGTAATTTCTGGACAAATGTATACAATTTCCAGGCAGAAGTTTATCTACATTTTTTTCTTGGCCATTACACAATACAGTTTCTTTATAGCAATGTTATGATAAACATGGCAAGACAGAAGCTGTTCTAAACTCCAACAATATCTACTCAGAGAAAAACTAATTATGATGCCTCACAGCTTGTACAAAGAAAATGTACAAATAAGTTTGGTATTCCATTTTTCTGTGCTCATTACCTTTCAGCCACTTTTGGAGCACACAACCTTCCTGTCCTGTGCCATATGCTCAAGACGTTTCTGTCTTGTTTAAGCCTTTCATGTCTGTTAGTCATTACCTTCTCCCACTGCGTCTGGACCCTTTGCAGGAAGCCTGCATTCAAGTACTATTATGTGCATGTTGGAGTGGCTCAGAGGTATGGCGTCCACCTCATATCCAAGAGGTACCAGGTTCAAATCCCAGTTGAGGGATTAAAATTTATTGAAATATTTTTTTCAGAACCAGTGGTCCTAATTACATCATACTCCCCCCTGGTCTCATGGGTAGTGAGATCAGATGCCTGGCCTTCTCGGATAAGGGCGAAAAAATAGGAGGTCCCGTGTGCAAGTTGCGCACGTTAAAAATCCCACAGCAGTTGGAAATCATAAAGAGTAGGCCTATCAGGGCGCTGCCCTGGCAAAATTTAAAAATTAGGAAACTTACCTACCGCAAAAATATTTATAGAATGTGTGATTCCTATAAACACACACTGGGATTCTCGCCGGTGCTACGGAGTCCGTGCACTGTGCTGAGATCCTCCTTGTGTGATCTAAGGGAGGAGATCGGAGCACTGATGGCATTGTCCATGTGCAATTAAGAAGGTCCTTAAAAACAAACCAAACCAAACCTATGTGCATGTGCAGCATTTGTTTCTGTAGCAATTTTTGTACAAGATGATATTACCAGCCCCATTCACATCCTCATATTTGTTACCTCTTCTGACATGCCTAAGGGAGCTGTAGTCTTGTTCTCTCTTTTGCCTCCTCAGAGATTTGCAAGAACTAAAGGTCAAGGTAGTCCCATAGCAGATACAGCTGTAGGGGAGTGAAGTGTTAGAGACTTCACTATACTAGTTCCAGCATGGAGAGGTGGGGTGACCAGTTCCCTTTCTTGCTGCATTTTCCATCCCTAACTCAAGTACAAAGTCAGGTACCCATTTACAGCTGGGTAGACTGAAGTGTGTCGATACTGTGAATCGAACCTGGTACCTTTGCCGCAAAAGACCAGCGCTCTAAACACTCTGTCAATCAGACACTCATGCAAGAACTACAAGTGGTTAAACCTAGCAGGAGCACAAGGCTTTCATTGCATACTCCATGAGATTAATAGGGCATACAAAGCTGTCCCATCACATTAAGGCCAGGCAAACACTTGAGTGGAGATGTTTCTAAACACAGAGAATGATGTCCCACTGAAGAAAGCTACCAGTACAAGAAATATGGGATATGATGTACTTACTGTCCTGCCTCCAAATCCCATAAGCATATTCGTCTATCCCATCCACCACTAAGCTGAAATGTAAGAAGACAATGTTAATCACAATCATCATTGCCATGAGATAGTTTTCTTACAGTTATTACTCTATCATATGGGGAGTACCCCATGAGTTTTCTAGGAGTCTCTGAAGAAACAAAGAAAGACGAGGTATACTTCCTCAGGCTTGTTGTATGATGCAACTACTGTAAGGCTATGCACAGGGGGTAACAGTCTCATCATGTAAAGCAAATGGCTACAGAAACCATATCTGCACCAGTATATGATGTGCTTTGATGCAAGTTTCTTCCATAGGGGTCAAATGCAGTGATGGTACAATGCTCCTTAAAGAGCAAATATGAAAAAAGAAAAAAAAAATGAGACTAAATGAATTTTAAAACAAACACTTGAATTACTTACTTACTTAGTCGTTCCCCTTCTACCGTGAGGTGTAGAGGTTTGGAAGAGAGAGCGCCAGACTATCCTATCGGCTGTCTTCCTCCTGGCCTGCTTCCATTCTAGTCCTCGGTCCTTCAAAGATTGTCTAATGTTGTCCTCCCAGCGGACTCTGGGTCGTCCTCGGGGTCTGGATCCTTGGCTCTTTGTTTCCCATGCTTGTCGTGGTATCCGATCTTCTCCCATTCTGCAGACATGGCCAAACCATCTTAATTGGGACTGTTCTACTTGGGTCTGCAGGGGGTAGGATTTAAGGCCTTGACGTATCGTCTGGTTGCGTACCATGTCTCTTCTTGTTACTTCAACCACCTTCCTCAGATACCTCATTTCTGAGGTTTGGATCTGGCTTTTATGGGTTGTACACTTGAATTTATAACAATAATTTAAAAATAAATAAGAATAACTCTGTTAACATAATGCCATTGAATGCAAAATTAGAACAAACAATGAAAAGGAACAATATATAATTAAACCATATTTTAAAAAATCAAACTTGTTAAAATTGTTAAAGATAACATTTAAAAAATGACAAAAATAATATATGTAAGTCAAGGTAGGAACTAGAAAGATAAGGTGTGTAATTATGTGAAAGAAATATTGTAAAGCTAGTAATCATATGGATGGTGGAAAGGTAGTTTATATAGGAAAATCATACAGATGAAAGTTCCAATGGATCCCATCTCATTGTAACATCACCGGCAATGAAGAGGCTGACAGAATGGCAAAAGAAGGTTCACATCTACCTCAGCCTGATGCAAGCATAACTTTTGAGGAGGCAAAGAGTTTTATCAGAATCAGATACAGAAACAAATGGAATGTAGAACATCCAGGGCACACACAGAATGATGCTTACTACCAGTTCCACAGAAGAGAACAAGTGGTAATCTTCAGACTCCACACTGGCAACAACAGATTGAGATACCATCTATTCAACTAGCTAAAGATAGGAACTACCAATCAGTGTAACTGTGGCACTGATAAAATGACTGCTGAACATCTGCTTCAAAGTTGCCCCTTATATGCGGTACAGAGAAAGCGCAAATGACCGATGCCAGCTCCTTTCGTGGAAAAGCTTTACAGGGATTCAAATAGCTTCAAACTGACTACTGATTTCTTTGAGAACATTCAAGTGAACGTCTGAGAGTGAGCGAAGAAGAAAGAAGAAGATATAGATGAAAAAAGATAAGATAGAAATTAATGTAGGAAAAAGTGTATGCAACAAATACTCTTTCAGGTTCATTTAAAAGTGTCTTTATTTATCTAAGATTTGTGGAATAAGATTTTAATTTATTCATTTTAATTTATACACTGAATACAAATAAAAATTAGAAGAAGAGAAGATGATAAAGAATAAAGAGAAGATGAAAAGAAAGATGTAAATGAGAAAAAGATTTACAAAAGAAAAAAATAAGGTAACAATAAATATAAACAGAAGACTTACAATATACATAAATACGCAATAGCACAAGACTTAACAAAACTGTCTCATGGCATTTATAAATGCTATAGCAATAAGATAATTTTTGTAACAATAACTACAGTAATTACAAACAAGAAATAAGCCATAAATCAAATGAGTGCTATAACATAAGATCAAACTTGTAACATCTCAGAATACTTACAATGTATGTTCCATCCACACCATGCTCTCGACCCACTAAGCCCAAACTTGTAACACAGCTCAGGTGCTCTGAGAGCACATACTTGAGAACAAAGCCTGCAACTCGATTAGTGACTGAATCATTACCCTAGAAAAAGAAAAGTATTCAATATGAGCAATTTTAAAAAATGCATTGAAATTTTTATGTTTAAAATGGTGACGAATAGGACACACACTGAGGAAACTTGTTTATAATAATAGACGGCTGAGCCAGGGTTAATAGGTCCAGAACACTGGTGTATGGTCCTTTAAAAGTTAAAAATTATTCATGCAGTTAAAATTATAACAGTGTTTTTTAAATTTCTTAATAAATTCAACATCATTATTCAATAAAAGAAATCAATAAATCATCCTCAGTATATCTGAACCCTATAACTTCATTCGTTTTGTGAGCTAAACTATGAATGACAGTATTAAGAAGTGTTAATTTTGAGAACGTGGCCTAGAAAGAGAAGACAACTGCTTCAAAGAAAATAAAGTGATTGGTTGTTATCTCCTAACATGTGAACTTGATATAAAAAAAAGCTCCACCCATGCTGAGTCTGGAAGAGCTACAACATATTATTTAAAGAGACAGCAATAAATTATCTTAAACATTACAACTACATTAGTGACTCTTGAACACATAAACATCTAATATGAAATTTACAAGCTTAACTCCTTCACCTATATAACTGAAGCACAAGTTAATTCACATCAATTTAACTTTTTTGTTATACTTTTTGTAATATAGTTGATAGATGTTGATATTTGATCTAATTTTTTTCTAATTTTTACTTTCTTTCATGTTTTTGTTTTAAAAATATAAAAATCTGTCACATTGTAACTTTCTTCATCTTAAAATGTATTGAATGAAAGTAAACTGCCTCTGTCAAATTTTGGCAGTATTGTCATTATGGGATTCCTCCTGATTTAATCAAATGCTGTAAGAGCACGCTATTACATCCCCTGCATAGGATGCTGTGCCAGTGCTGGGAAGAGACTATTCCTCAAGACATGCGAGATGCCAAGATTGTAACACTGTATAAAAATAAAGGAGACAGAAGTGATTGCAATAACTACAGAGGCATCTCTCTTCTTAGTATTGTTGGTAAGGTTTTTGCCAAAGTCATCTTAATGCGACTACACAAGTTAGCTGAGCGCATATATCCAGAGTCACAGTGTGGATTCCGAGCTGGCAGATCAACAACAGATATGATCTTCTCTCTCCGCCAGCTTCAGGAAAAATCAAGAGAGCAGAAAAGACCATTATATATCGCCTTTATAGACCTCACAAAAGCATTTGACCTGGTTAGTAGGGATGGACTCTTTAAAATCCTCCTGAAAATAGGCTGCCCTTCTAAAATGCTGGAAATGATAAAGTCATTCCATGACGGCATGAAGGGAACAGTTCAATATGCTGGAAGCATGTCACAGCCCTTTGATATACGAAGTGGCGTTAAACAAGGCTGTGTTCTGGCTCCGACCCTCTTCGGAATCTTCTTTGCCTTACTCTTGAAACATGCATTCCGAGATGCAACTGAAGGAATATGCCTTCACACTAGGTCAGATGGCCGTCTGTTTAATCTTTCAAGGCTGAAGGCAAAAACAAAAATCAGAAGGGTCACTATAAGAGACTTGTTGTTCGCTGATGATGCTGCAGTCGTCACTCAAAGCCAACAGGAGCTTCAGAGCTTGATGAATCGCTTCACTAAAGCATGCAAGGACTTTGGCCTCACAATAAGTCTAAAGAAAACGAATGTGCTGAGTCAGGATGTGGGTGCTGCACCAGTTATCACTATCGATAACTATGAATTGGCAGTGGTGCACCACTTCACATACCTAGGGTCTACCATCAATGACAAACTCTCACTGGATACAGAAATCGACAGCCGCATTGGCAAAGCTGCAGCTACCTTTGCCCGCCTCACATCGCGTGTTTGGGGAAACTCTAAACTCACAATGAAGACCAAAGCTGCGGTATATAATGCCTGCGTCACCAGCACACTCCTATATGGCAGCGAGACCTGGACGACCTATGCTAAGCAAGAAAGAAGGCTCAATACCTTCCATTTGCGGTGTCTACGCCGCATCCTCGGCATCTCGTGGAAAGATAAAGTGACAAATGTCAAGGTGTTGTCACGTGCTGGCCTTCAAAGTATGTATACGCTTCTTAGACAGCGTAGACTTCGCTGGCTTGGCCATGTTCGCCGCATGGAAGATGGTCGCATCCCAAAAGATATCTTCTACGGACAATTAGCAGATGGCAAGAGAACAGTTGGGCGACCACAGCTGAGGTTCAAAGATGTGTGCAAGAGAGATATGAGGGCACTGGACATGGATCCAGCAACATGGGAGGATGAAGCTGCCGATCGCACTAAGTGGCGATGCTATTACGGCGCCACCTCAGATTGGGCGAAGAGAGGCTCACACAAGAAGCAGAGGTGAGGAGAAAACGTCGAAAGGAGCACCAGGAAAATAAGCAGCTGAGGGCTGTCACCTCAGGGGCGCATTCCCATGGTCAGTTATGACTGAAGGGGCTATTATGTCATTATCACAATGAACCTCTTTCCAGGCAAGCCTTTTTAGCTGTTCACGGGATTCATGATCTTCTGTAAAGCCACATAATTGTTAAAAAATTTTTAAAAATTGTGATGTTTATACAAAATGTACCACAGTCAATGTATTTTGTTTGAGCAACAGTCCTGAATCTGGATCTAACAAAATAGCATATTTCTGAGCAAGGATCTCCTGGTCTGGAGGCTTCATACTTTGTAACACCTGGACAGCAGCCTCATCAAATCCCCATACATCTGAAATCATAAAAACAGTTTGTTAAAATGTAAATTTTTACCATAAGGCAATTATTATTATAACCAATAACTCTTTTGGTAAATAATGATCCTTTTTTCAGCCCAAAATATTCATCTGTGTCCATCCTCTTTCTCTTATAATTGCCCATGCACAACCTCACAATAGTCACCTAACAATATGCATGACAGAGAGAGCGGCATAAACGTTTTGGTTACTTTATATGTTTTCTGCATTTCAGTACTGAAAATAAATTATGTAAATCTTAACTACTGGCTTCAGCTCATGAGAACTGTTCATAACAAGCTGGCATGGGTAACAATAGATACATAGGATGGTATGAGAAAGGGAGGAAGGTAAAGGAGCAGTAAAAAATATGTAGGATAAGAGTGACTGTAATTGATTATTAACTGTAACTGACATTATTCTGACAAATCCTGTGATGTGGCTGGTACCAAAATGTATCTGCTACTGCCACTTCTTTGGATCTACCGGCTGTGTGGAGAGGGGGAAGATGCTGCATGGGCAACAGCTTAATCTCCATATAACTGTGCCCAAGCTCGCGCCCTTGAGAGGACACTTCAGCTTCACTCTATAGGTGTCAGCAAAACATGGGAAGTAGCAGTTACCGGTTGTTAGCATTTACCTTTCAGACTGGGATGCTGGAACGTCCGGACTATGTTCACTGGACATAAACGATATCAGGAAGACAGCCATAATCAATGACAAACTCAAACGACTTCAGGTGGATTTGGCTGAACTTCAGGAAATGCACCTGGAAGGCTCAGGAATGGTGAGCGAGAAGGACTACACATTTTATTGGCAAGGGAAAGGCCTTAATAAAACTAGAGAACACGGAGTAGGTTTTGCGCTTAAAAAATTGCTAACTAAAATGGTTGAACCAGGCGAGAATAGATCAGAATGCCTGTTGACACTCTGCCTGCAAACTAGCGCAGGTCCCATCACCCTTGTCAGTGTGTAAGCTACTACTCTTTACTCTGCCTCAGAAGCTAAAGACGAGTTCTACGATCAAAAGCACACCTAGGCAAGAACAGTGTTCTCCTTGGTGACTTTAACGCTAGAGTGGGTGCCGATAATGTTTCATGGCCTTCATGCCTGGGCAGAAGGTATTGGCAAGATCAATGAAAATGGACAACGGCTCTTGGAGTTGTGTGTCCATCATGACCTCTGCATAACTGTTACCGTCATTTTTGTCGGTTCCAGAAGATGTAAATCTATTTTATATTTTTGATAATCGAAGGTACAGAACTGTATGTTAACTCCCTGACACAGGTTGATTAGGGGTTACCTTCCCTGTGTTTATTCTTTCTTAAGACGGGATAGTTAACTGTTCTCAAATCTGTTCTGTCTACGCATGTGCTAGCTTTCACGCGAACCGAGCAGACTTCCGTCTGTGAGAGTTATGAGCTGGTTTCTGCCGGACGAAGATGTCCGTTGTGTCTTCTCTGCATTATCTGGGGAAAAGATAATCTTGTCATATTAGTGATTCCCCAGAGTTGTTCTGTTCGTCTGGAATGACGACAGTTGTTATTTGTGTTGTGTGTGGAATTCTGTCCAAGGTAAAATTACTTTATTATTACGCAAAGTTTGCAGAACATTTAGTATGAACCTGTGAGTAGCGCTCACAGTTCTTGGGATCCAGAGTCCATTATGTGTGCTTGACGTAGCCAGTTAGTTCTATTCGTTGAAGTACTTTATAGAAGCACAATAACCATATATTGTTATGAAACCCGCAGGATGGCGGTACATTTCAGCATGAAAGATAATACATGCCTATGGAAAAATATACAGTTGTTTATCAACCATTATAAGGCCCGTCATTATGGCCTATAATTTTGAGCAGAAGAAGAAGTACCTGAAAGGTGAAACCAGGTGAAGTCTTGACATTATTATCAAGTTCACAGACTTCTATATTAAGCAACTAGATTTGTTTAAGGACTACCTGATGCGTTCAGTCAGGGGGGCCCTGAGCTCCAGTAGGAAAAGAATGGGTTGTCAAGCCAGCGTTATTAGCATTATACCTACGAGCTATACAGAACTGATGATGTTCTATGTTCCTAATTATTACCACCTATGAACAGTAGTTAAAGGACAGACCATTGTCAATAACGTCCTTATAGATGAGTGGTTCAAGCTTTATTTACCAGATGTTTTGCCAGTCATATCCAATATACAAGCTTACATGATGTGTCTTGATTCTCGTCCATTTGACTGTACCTGTTGATGTCACTGTGTCATGTAATTAAATGGTTGAAAGTTCCAGCAGTTTTCTACAATTACTGACTACTGCATGTGAGTGAGTGGATGCCTTGTTTACATTTCAAAGATCCTATACGCATTCGTGTCTCTACACACCCACCTCACTTGTCAACCATACAATCTTCGAGTACCTTACATACAAGAAATGTCTGGTGTTCGAATGTCAACATGACACCCTTTCAGTGCCTCAATGCCTGGTGAGCTATTCATGCATAACAAAGCTGCTTGGCCCAGGTCGGACGGACTACAACAGTACACAGCAAGGAGATTGTTACGTTCCTACATATCATATGTAAATCCCACCTTAACATTTGTAGTGGTCACACAAAAAAAAGGACATAACATTCGTGGTGGCCGTAAATATACGGTAACATTTGTGGTAGGCCAGATCAGTGGGTCTAAAGCTGTTCATTGGACTGATAGAGAACATTATTTGATGATGAACTACACATTGGAAACTGGACAAGCTCATTTATACTGTTCAACACATAACAGCAACACACCTTCAACAGTTTGAAACTCGTCGATGACCTTCATTGTGAACGATCACGACTCGTGTTTACATTCAAGTTCAGCTGTTGTGACAATTCTCATCACTGTAATTGTCAACGGTGGAGCTTCCTCGCATTGCTGTATATTGTCAAACATCATTGTTGACTAAGGCCAGGATTATATCTAAGATAAGTGGCGGTTATTTTTTGAAACTTGGTACCATTATATTATGAATAACTGAGCCTTCTTTCAACACACTTTATTAATGCATTCTTTGTTTACATGTTCTTTGTTTACATGTTATGTTAGTGTGTGTTTCGCGGGCTGGTTGGGCAGGTGACTCCGTTAGAAAATACCACGTAAACAGAGGTTCTATCAAGAGCATTTTCTATAGGGACTACGCATATTTTCCACAGCAGGAATTGCGAGCGACGCGTGTTGCTACTTTTCATTTTTTTTCTTAGCTGTGACGAGATGTGTTAATGTCGTTTTCGTTATTTTTTTTCCATTCTTTGATTTTTGATTTGTTTTGTTTGTATCTGTACGCATCTCCTTCCTTTCATTTATTTGTATACACCCTTTTTGTTTATAATAGTGTTGTGATTTGTTTTGATTTTCGCAGTTATCATTGTAATTTTTTACAACATTAGATTTAGTTAAGCTTTATTTATCATTTGACTTCTGCGAACGTTTTCGGTTGTTATACATTCTTGTCTTTGTATTGTTTTCGTCTACTTGTTCATCATACACAGTCTATATATATACTTGGTCATGGACTATTATTGTTGATATGATGCACTTTTCAGATAGTGGTTATTTATGATCATATTATTATAAAGAAACAAGGTGATTATACAAATTTTTGATTAAAAGACTTGTCTCCCACGGAGATTGGGATAGAATAAAGTGAAGTAAGTATACAAGTCTAGGATTACAGACTTGTCTCCCATTGAGGTTGGGATAAGGTAATTTATTCAATTTTCCAGGTGTAATCTCATATTATTAGACAGAATGTCTACATTAGATGTCTTTATTGAGCAAGAGAAATCCCTTGGCAAAACTGGTGATAAATTTGAAGAGTTTGCACTTGCTCAATATGCCAAGGCACAGAAGGCTGAAGAGAAAAGGATACAAATGCAGTTGGATAGAGAAGCTGAAGATAGAAGAATACAGCAACAAAGAGAAGCTGAAGAGAGAAAACTTCAAGCTGCTGCTGAAGCTGAAAATAAAAGATTAGACAGAGATATGTCGGACAACTGATGGGATTACTTTCAGGTGAACCATTGAGTACTGTAATGGCAGTAGAGGAAACTGATAGAACTAATTATGATGTTGTCAGGGCAACATTACTTAAGAGATATCAATTAAAAGAAGAAGATTATCGTCTTCGTTTTAAGACAATGCTACCAGAAACGGGAGTAGAGTTCTCTGACTTTATTACTAAGATACGTCTTACATTCACACGTTGGATTGAGCTGTCTAAAACAGAAAAAATATATGAAGCCCTTATGGACTTATTACTTCGAGATAAAGTTATGTCATCTGTTAATGAGTCTTTCCTTGCTTTTATTCATGAGCGTAAACCTAAAGACATAAAAGACATGGAAGAATACTGTTGCCAGTATGTAACTGCACATCCCCATGCTACTGTTAGCAATGCTAGGGTGAAAGAAGAATTGCCGGTTGCTTCTGCAGCACCATATGGCCCTAATTTTATGAATAAATTCCAAGGTGCTCAACACAACTTCAATAAGAAGAGCAATCATAATTATGATCAGAATCAGGGTAACCCATCACATAATGGGTCTTCTTCAAAGAACTGGAGGCGATCTGATAGTCCCCATTATTTCGGGTCCTATAATTATGGAAATTTGCGGAGAGGTAGTCACTATAGACACGTTCAAGGCTATCCTTCGCGGGGGCATCGTAACCAAACAGGTAAACACTATAATCATTGGGGTGATGACAATAGTGATTATGGAAACTGGGATGCGAACCAGAGCGGTGGTCAAGGTAGATCAAACTATGATAATTTCAGAGGGAATAATAATCGTGGTAGATCTCAGTACAAGAAAAAGAGATCACATCACCAGGGAAACTCGGTGCAACAAGAGTCTCATGGTGTTAATAATCAGGTGAACGAGAATAAAAATTCTAATGCTGTCACTTGTGCAGCTTTTGACTTTGGGAGAGCATCTAAATGCACCCAATGCTCAACATTATTTAAACCAACCACAGTAACTACTTTGAGTTGTGGTCACCCTCTGCCCGCTCTCCCTGCTGCAATTGCGCATGACGGGAGAGAATCGCTTATCTTGCATAGAGGCCTCGTGGATAGTAACCCAGTCTCAGTGCTATTTGATTCTGGGTGCACTACTATTGGGGTTAAGCAATCGCTTATAGATCCTCGCTGTGCCACAGGGAAAATAGTTAAATGTGTAACATTTGGTGGCACAGTTGAAAAGTACTCAACCGCTATTATTCACATTGCTACTCCTTTCTTTACGGGAGATGTCCACGCGTGTCTTCTACCTAACCCTATTGCGGATCTTATAATCGGTCGTATTCACGGGGTTAAGGATTGCACCCCGAAACAAATTGCTGCCTGGGAAGAACAGAATATGCAAACAGCCAATGCTGTGGTAACAAGAGCACAAGCTCTTATTCCTCAAACTTCATCTACTGAAGTTAATGAAGTAGTTAGCCAAGATGATCACTTGGAGATTTCGCATGACTCGTTTGTAAAACTACAAGAAAAAGATCCTTCTTTAAAGAAATTCTTTCTTCTCGCTAAAAACGGTGATCCGAATCAGAATACAAATCGCAAATCATATATCACTATGAAGAATGGTATACTAGTGTGTATGGTACAACACTCAGACGCGACTATGAATTCTCAAATTCTCGTGCCCAAAAGTATGAGAGCTTTAATTCTTCAACATGCACATGATTCTCAGTGTGCTGGACACATGGGTTTTTCCCGAACTAAGTCGAGAGTTCTGGGGTCTTTCTTTTGGCCATTTGTCAATAAAGACATACGAATTTATTGCTGATCTTGCAAAATATGTCAAGAGGTAAAGTCTAGAGGTCCACAGCATGCTGCGCCTATTCAGGCTGCAGACATTCCCATCCGGCCATTTCAGAAGATGGCCATAGATATCATTGGCCCTTTTAAGACTAAATCGGCCAGGGGACATCAATTTATCCTTACGTGCATTGATATGTGCACGCGTTGGCCAGAGGCTATTCCTCTTAAGAGCATTTCCACTGCTGATATCGCAGACGCTCTTTGGCTTATATTTTCTCGTTTAGGTTTTCCTGGGGAAATGTAGTCAGACCATGGCACACAATTGATATCAGAGACAATGTCGCAGGTAATGTCTACTCTGCACATTAAGAGATCTCTGAGTAGTATTTATCACCCAATGTCTAATGGGTTAGTTGAGCGTCTTAATAGGACACTCAAGAACTTACTGGGGAAGATAACTGAAGATCATCCTCAGGATTGGGACAGGGTCCTACCCGCGGCTCTCTTTGCTTATAGGGAGGTCCCCAACGAACATACAGGATTTTCTCCTTTTTTACAGCCTTTCTAATAAACATTTAGAACAATATTTCCCACCTGGTAGTGTCAGCAAACATTAATAATTATTGCAAGCTTACACGTAACCTTTAAGCTTAAATGGCACAATGAATATGCAATGATGGCAAGCCTGAATACTTGTCCCAAGGTACAGCATAATATTATAATTCTACACTTGTTAAATACTGAACATTTTTAGCACCTTTCCTGAGCAACACTGTCAAGATATTGTCTACAACAGAGAATGACTTACAGATGTTACTGTCTTCTGATGCTGCCAGTATAAAATCCATACTTTCAATAAACATAATCTTTAGTATAGTGGTGTTGGGGTGCTTGTGAGATGAGATCTGTGTAGACACATTCATGAAGTTAGAACATGAGATTTGTGTAGACTTAACACATTTAGATCAAAAGAACTGCATGGACCATATGTTCTAAACTCAGTCCTTCTATTGGACCTCATATGGTCACATTTTATGACAAAATTTATTACTATCACCTTATTTTGACAAAATACTACAATCTGCCAATATCTGAAATTATATTTGGCAGTACAATATGCATGGAGGAAACCTTGAAAAAGTTTGATTCAAGGTGACCATATAACATCAATTTTAATGAATGCATTGTTACTTGCATATATCTAAAAATGTACACTGATATGTAATTTTAAATGTGAAAACAGCAAAAACTGCAGTGACCTTCATTTATAAAATAAATACTCAAAAACAAAACACACTACAAACAAATAAACCCTAAGAAAGTCAAAGTGGAAAAAAATACTACACTGCTATAAACTTCATTTAATGTGAACACATAATCATCAGACACGTCTAAGTCTTTCTTCCACTGTAGCATTGGTCCAATTATTAAAGAAGCCAGCATCAAGTTTCTAGACTGAGGTTTCATGGCTTGCTGCACTTTAACATTGTTGTAAATCTCAAACAGGCAAGTTTCTTCCTCATGAGTCCAAACTGAAAGAAATTGCTCAGTGCCTGGTCAGAGCTGTAAGATGGGTGGTCTGACATCTCACACATGTAACACTTATCAAATTGAATGTGCAATTTACAGTCTGTGGCTTATTGGAGCAAGGTGATGCTTTGACATAATATTTTTATGTATGGTATGTCACAGCCAGTCTAGAATGTGACAGTAGTGCTCAGCATCCACAGTATCACATCAGTCAAGAAAACAAGAAGTATGCCCATGTGGTCCCAGAAGAATGTTTCTGAAGGGGGTCTTTTAAATTTCTGTGGTGGAGGAGATGATGGGTGGTTCCATATCATTGATGCTTGCTTTGACTCTGGTGTCCAGATGCATCTATGTTGTGTCTCCCATAACAATGTGCTACAGGAACTTCTCTTCCCCATCATGGTAATTCTTTAAGTGCAGAATGCGAAAGTTCCACGGTCCCCTGGAGTTGATCTATGACCATTTGTGAGTTGTTTCAGTAACCAGAGGGTGCACACTTTGTGGTACCCCTGATGCTCATGGATGATGCTTTCCATGGTATCCAGTTAGATGCTGAGCTCATTTGTAGTATCAGTAACTGAAATGTATATGTCATTCATTGTTATGCATTATATATTTTTTTAATGAAAACATGCTTGAGAGCCCAGATTGATGCTTATTTTGAATGTCTATCCTGTAGTTACTGAAGACTGTTTCCATGGCATAGTCTTCAATTCATATAACTTTATCGGTTGGCAAGGAATTTCACCTGGTTGCATAACCTTTATGCAAAGAAATCAGATCATACTACACAATTCAGTCTGATATGTTTTTGCAAGTTTTTTCAACTGTATTTATGTTATGCCTTCATAGTTGATGTGGCCGTGTTACACAGTGAAGAAGCAAATGACTAATACCAACTGTTTATCTTGGGGGTAACTTAAGACGGCCTGATTCTTTATATATTGAAATTTCTTCGTACTACATTTAAAAAGCCTACAATTTTAGTATAAAAGACCTTCTTTGCTTCTACATACTGGATACCCAAATTATATAACATCATAACAACTAATATTACATATCATTATTCACACTTAGTAGAGAATGCTAAAAGACATGACATCTGAGAAAAAACAGTACATGCATTAAAAAACATACATTGTATGATAAACAGAGCATGTGTCTTGCTATTAGAAGAAAGTCAAAGAAGTAAGCTAAAAGGAAGAGCCATTTTTAAACATAACATTGGCACAGCATTGTTTCACCCAAGGTCAAATAATATGCCACAAGCTAATATGTAACCTATTTTCAGAGTTAGTTCATCTTTGTGTGTGTGTTTAGCCCTGAGGTGTTTTGTTACCATTATGAGACTATTTTATATTTAAGCTGGCATATTGCTGTCAGTGAAATATTTTTCAGGCTTACTATTTATGGCCAAAGCTTATCCAGAATACCCTAAGTCTGGCTCAGGATTTCAGATTTCAGTAGGGCTTGTTTCCCTGAGCTGTGCTTGGGCTTGCCACATAAATTTTTAAGTAGATAAGGTACTTACGGGTGGAATCATAGGCTTATTGAAGACATAATGGCTCTGTATTTTCTTGACATTTCCATCAGACTGTGTCTCAGATTTCATTTGCTGAATGATTAGTTCTTGTTCCAGCATTAGCTCTCTGGTCTTGCTTCCTATACGTCTTTTCTTTTTCATTTTTGAGTCACTCAGCGTGAATGCTTCCTTGCTAGAGTTAAAACATATACACTATTTGAATACTACTTGCACGTAAAGTCATGTTATCCTGTTATATGAAAATATATTTTAAAAGGCATTTCAGAGAAAGATCTTTGTAAAGCCAACGAAAGGAGGCAATCTAGAACATTAATGGACAACAACACATTTGAAATAATTGAACAGGGTGAATTCAGGCACAGAAATGAATCAAGAAAACTGTGTGCAGTAAAGAGTTTTCCAATATCAAAGTGCTGTAAAGAAAGAATAAGAAAATGTTACAAAGTAACATAAAAATATTTAAATGAAGGTTTTATAGTACTGGATGATGATGTGCAATGCCAAAAGCTGGAATAAAATTCAAAACACACAGCTACCATTCAGGTATACTCTGCTAGCTATGGTACAGTAGTCTCCACCAATCATAAATGACTATGGGGATGATGTGCCCTCAAGGTCTTAGCCCTCTGTTGCCTTTTCTGCCTAGTGCTCCTTTCAAAGTGTTCTTTTCTCTTACATTAGCGCCATCAGGAGCATCTCCACTTGGTGCAATCTGCAGCTTTGGTATAACTCATTGGAATAGTCATATACATAAACAAATGTTTCTTCTTACTGTCATTGTATTTTTTCTTCCTCACCTCCTTCAATTTCTAACTTTTATTTTTATTGTCTAGCTTCAGTTTCTCCTTTTTATTTTTATTAAATTCTTTCTGTTGTTACATATTCCTTTTTTTTTCTATTATAGTATCTGAGCTTTCAATATTTTCTTTAGGACATTTTTTAAACATCACTATTCCTCTCTGTTTACAATACTCTGATGATAATATACGTATTAAATGAACATAAGCTTTAACTCCTAAAGAATGTGATGGTTTTCCCTAGTTTGATGCAAGGAATTTTCAGTCACTTTGAGTTTTCAAATTGTTCTAAAGTGTAATTGTCAGTTATTTTCAAGGTTTTTTTTTTTTTGGGGGGGGTGGGGGGTGGGGGGGGGGGGGGGGGGGGGGGGGGGAAGGAATACAGTATGGTAATATTATACATAGTTGTAAAGGACATTGAATAAGGATTTATAAATACAAAAATGGGACTACTTGAAAAAAAAAACAAAAAACTTCAAATATACCAGCTGTGAAAACTGGCCTCCCAGTCACGTGAGACTGGGAAAATCAGACCCAAGTACATTCCTATCATCCTTTAAGAGTTCATCTTTTCCTGAAAAAACTGAAAGAGTAGGACAGGAACTGCACACACATGATATGAATGAAGCTTAACAGATATACAAGTACCTGTACATGAAATGGTTTGACTGCATTCTTTCCCATTTAATGATTTCTCCATCATGGTCTCCAGTAAAGATGAGAATTGGAACTTTTGATGCTGGTTTAGGAAAAAAATGTAAATTACTGTTGTACCTTGGCGGGTAAAAATAAAATATATCCTGCATTAGATATTTGCATAAGAAAATATGCTTGTACTTTGGGTGCTGGGTTTGAAAAAAAAAAGTGTACCCTGAGTGCTGCTATTAAAAATATATCCTGCTTTAGATGTTTGTGAAACAAAATATGCTTGTACTTTGGGTGCTGTTATGAAAACAAATGTGCCTTGCTTTAGATGTTTGTATAACAAAATATGCTCATACTTTGGGTGCTGTGTTTGAAACATAAAATGCTTATACTTTAAGTTCTGTTATTAAAAATATGTGTCCTGCTTTAGATGTTTGTATAACAAAATACACTTGAACTTTTGGTGCTCCTACAAAAAAAATTGGTCCTGCTTTGGATGTTTGTAAAACAAATTATGTTTTTTTTTGGGTGCTGGATTTGAAAAAAATGTTTGTACTTTGATTGCTGCCATGTGAAACTGTGTCCTACTTTAGGTTTTAAAAAACAAATTATGCATGCACTTGAGGTACTAGTGTACAGTGATATGTTTTTGGCTCTGCGTGCTGTACTATTCTTTCCCTGTAGTAAGAATGGAGGGCTGTAGTTTCTGTCTATCTCATTTATGTCCAAATGACTGTCTTTGTTACTGCAGACTTTACTTTTATAACCAACAGCCTTTCCTGTTGTCACCCTATTAATTGCCTTTATTATTTCTTTAATGACCATTGTGCATAGACTAATAATTATCTAGATATATTATCTTACTGTAGCACAAGCTCTCCATATGAGATTTACATGCCAGTGTTGTCACACAACCTGAGGAGTTGTACTTCCACACAAGGAGATGATTGCGGTTACTGGAGGCTGTTGCAAGTAACAAACACATAACAAATGTGAGCAATGTTTCATCATTACTTAACATTTTTATGTGAGTATTTGTCAGTTTCAGACACTGTATGTGTGTGTATGAGTTGAGGTGCATGTAGGAATGTGCTTGTGTTGGGCATAGTTACTGGAAGCTGTTGCGGGCAAGAAACACTATAAAAATTTGAGCAATGTTTCATTACTGCTTAATGTCTTAATACTTGTAGTGACATCCTTGGTATTTTGTTGAAGGACAAAGTGACAAATGTCAAAGTGCTGTCACGTGCTGGCCTTCAAAGAATGTTAGACAGCGCAGACTACGCTGGCTTGGCCATGTCCACTGAATGGAAGATGGCCGCATCTCCAACAATATTTTCTACAGACAACTGGCAGATGGCAAAAGAACAGCTGGGCGACTGCAGCTGAGGTTCAGAGATGTGTGCAAGAAAGACTTGAAGACACTGAACATAAACCCAGCAACCTCAGAGGATGAAGCTGCCATTTGCACCAACAGCGATGTTCCATACGGCACCATCTCAGATTGGGTGAAAAGCTCTTACAACAAGTAGAAGAGAAAAGAACACGCCAAAACGAAAATCAGAAAAAAGTAGCTGAGAGCTATCACCTTAAGGGCACATTTCAGTTATGACTGAAGGAGGCTACTACTAATATCTTTATGTATTAATACAAGTATTCATACATTTCAGAACTATTTTTGTGTATGTGCATGTGTGTATGGTGGGGAGGAAAAGTTACTGGAGACTGTAAGTAACAAACACAAGACAAATTTCAACAGTGCTTCATAAATACAGGTATTTGTTAGTGTAAAAAACTCTGTGGGCTTGTATGTGGTTTGTGTGTGCATGTGCACATATGCATATGACAGCGATTACTAAAAGCAGTTACAAGTAACAAACACAAGAAATGTGGGTTAAAATATGTGTACATAATGTTCTTTATTCTATTTAGTATATTCCAGTATATTTCACTGGTTGTTTTTCTTTTGTTGGTTCTACCAGGCTGCAAATTCTCTGACATTTTTTGTGGAGTTTCATAATGTATGTAGTGTATATGGTGTACCCCCTTCAATGCTCTTTAATGTATCTGTCTTTACACTGTTGTGTTTGAGGGGTTAGTAGACTTTGGTTTATTGTATCTGCTTTAAGTTTCATTTATTGTAATTGAAATTAATTTAAATACATCTGTATCTGTCCATTCTTTTAGGTTAGTAAGTTTAACTTTTTGCACTGAAACTGTGTGGTGATTATTATTTTATACGTTTTTATTTGTCCTTACTCGTTCTCATTTGCAAATGTAGTTTTTCTATGATGATTCTTGTTTTGGCAATCTAAAATGTTGTGTAGCTCCCTGGGTAGGTCAATTTTTTGCACAGTTTATAGTGATGGTGTTGGTACGTTTTGTCTTTTAAGTATTCTATTAGTAGTTTTATTTTTTGCTCATATTTCTTACATGTTAGCAAAGACTTGTGGCAGAAGGCATACCTGTCAACCTCCTGAGACAAAAACCTGTACGCCGGACACAAAAAAATCCTTACAAACACCCTAAAATCCTTACACAAAAAATATATTAATAAATTATACACAATACAGTTTTAAAACGAGAAATGACATATACAAATCTATTTGAATTAGTGTGATATAACACATGCTAATAGTCTCATGCTGTTCTTTACATATAAAAAACTTAGTGATCGTGAGGTACTATTCTTTTTATGCAGTGTTTTGTATTATAATCAACACATGCACTTTTAGCACTTTGCAGAATTGCATTTGTGGGCTTAAAGTCTGCACAGCATATATCAATGTTAATCTTACACTGTAAAAACAGAAGTGAGTGTGTCTGCATTCATGGACCTCCTGCAGTCTGTGTGGATTTTTTTTATTGAAAAATAAAGCAGTGAAGTTTACGCAAACAAACCTTTTTCAAGTTACGTAGGGCCGACACAGAATATTATGACATTAATTTATTGGAAATATTTAAATGATCAAAATATAACTATAAAGATTAAGAGAATGACCAAAAAAAAAAAAAAAACACAACAAAGCAAAGCAAAGAGCTAACAGCAAAAAATAAAAAATTAACCAAATTATGAACAGAATATCAAATCTAGGATGAATAAAACGTACTACAAAAAATTTACAAAATTATTATTTAAAAGCTGGTAGCCTAGATCAGTGATAATAGATTGCCACTTTAGGAAAAAATAAAGCAGTGAATCTCGATTGCTGGAATAAAGTAGGCCTACTAAACACAAACAAACTTTTTAATTTCTACTATTGTAGGGCTTACACAGAATTTTATGATATTAATTTATTGGAAATATTTAAATGGTCAAAATATAACTGGAAAGATTAAGAGAACGACAAAAATAAAATACAATGAAGGAAAGCAAACAGCTAACAGCAAAAAAAAAATAAAAAATTAACCAAATTATGAACAGAATGTCAAATCTAGAAAGAAAAAACGTATTGGTACTACCAACAATTTACAAAATTATTATTTAAAAGTTGGTAGCCTAGACCAGTGATAATAGATCACCACTTTATTAAAAAATAAAGCAGTGAATCTTGACCGCTGGGATAAAGTAGGCCTATTCAACGCAAACAAACTTTTTTTTTCTAGTTATGTAGGGCCTACACAGAATATTATGACATTAATTTATCGGAAATATATTGAAGGGCAAGATATAACTGGAAAGATTAAGACAGCGATTAAATTGCAACAAAGCAAAACAACAGCACTATTTAACCAAGTTATAAGGACTTAGCTTTTTTAAAACAAAATGTTGTTGAAGTGTCTTGGCAAAGCGTGGTTCATAACAGGTAACTTTAAAAATACGTCATGTCACGCTGAAAGTGTTTGAGGCCGAATTCAAAGTTTTTGCCGAATTGTTGGGTATAAAAGGATTTGATTGGTTGCTGGGAGAGATCACAGTTTAAAAACAGACGCAGAGATTCCCAGAATTTAAAAAAAAAAAAAGTACAAAAAAACCTGGGCTAGAAAATATTTTCTGATTTAAAATTAAAAACAACTTCGGTTGGAAAATATTTTTAGAAATTAAAAAAAAAAAAAAATCGATTTTGGGGGGGGGGGGCGGGGGGGGGGGGGAAGAATCCGTACAAAGAGTCTGTACGGCCGTACACTGCTAAAAGTATTTTTAAAACATGTACACTGTACGAAAAGTTCATACAGGTTGACAGGTATGCAGAAGGGCAGGATGTAGGCTACACCTAGAGAAATAGAAAAAGTGGCAGTGAGATGATGAACGGCAGGCGGTTGCTGGACTATATGTGGAATGGAGCAAAAGGCGCTGATTGATTGAATGACCATGTTATCAGTGTGAAATGCTGTCCAATCACTCACCCACAACCTGATTCAGCTCAGGAAAAAATTTTAGTATCTGGAGATGGTACTTTTCTTCTTCTTGTTCAGAAAATGTTCCAATAAAATCTGAGACCTGAAAATAACAGCAATGGACTTAAAAAGTAACTGCAATTCAAAATATGGTTAATTGGCTGATATATACACTCAATTAAGTGTGCAGAAGTTAAAGTTGCTGGGAAAAAAAATTGCACAACTTGCAATTTTTACACAAACAGCCATTAAAAATTAGAGGGAACATAACTCAATTGCTAAACTCCACTCGTACAGTACATCTGAATACATTTTTATAAACTCTTTAAAGGGAAAAGTCTGGGCACTTACATAGTTAATGATTTAGTTCACTTCAAAATGTTCAGTATACAAAGGAATCAGTAAACATGGGTGAAATAATTAACTTATAATTGGTATGATGTGTTTTACATTATCCTAAACTAATTTTTATACTCTTTCTTTCATCATAAACTAATATTTATACTCTTTCTTTCACCAAGTGGTGATGCTATCTACGGTGCCCCCTCACATTGGGTGAAAAGAAGCTCTCGCAGGAAGCAGAAGAGAGGTGAAAACGTCAAAAGAAACACCAGGAAAATAAGCAGCTGTCACCTCAGGGGGGCATTCCCATAGTCAGTTATGACTGAAAGAGTTATTATTACTATTATTATCTTTCATCATATAGTAGTCAAGGCATGCTGAATCATTGACTTAACTTTCAAATTTATACAAACATATTTTTTTTTAAATACAAAAAAAGACCTTTACTAATTTACTTTTTTCACACTATTTTGCAAAACCAGCTTTGCAAAATTAGGTTTAATAAGGTGAGAAGGAAGACAAAACTTCTAGAATGGCAATGCTGAAAATGAATGTATAGAGCTTACATTATCACCAGACTTTAGATCAAACATGTTAGCATAGAAAGTTCCACCAGCTGCCCAAACTGTTTTGTTTCTTGGAATATAGCAAATCCCACTGACAGTAGAGAGGAAAACATCTAGTCTGTGAATCAACTTTCCATCAAGTGACCACATTTTTATGCTCTTGTCAAATGACCCAGTTAAAAGCCTGAAAAAAAGAATAATTCAAAAGCATCTTTTTTAAATATTGATGGTCAATCCTAATTTAGCTTTTACAATTAAGTGTTTTCAAGCAAAGGGCAGATTATTTATCATAATATTTTAGCGCTTTTAAAATACACAGAACAGTAATATTTTTCCACGGGTGTAGTGAATTTCTAAATACAATATATAAATTAGAATATAACAGTATAGGGCATAAAGGCAAAGATAGGATATTACTAAACAATTTCTGCTAGAACGGTTGGTGTCGCCTACGCCTTCAGATTATTATTTGCTAACGAATAGCCGAACAAAACTGTACCCAAATTTTCAAATTCGTCCTTGACATAAACGAACCACTTTTCCTAGTTCTAAGAAATATTTGCCTAAAATGCATTGTGGAACGAGGAGGGGCAAGGATAGATGGTAAATGCTAATTCGTTTTGCACTGATTTCAAACTAAAAGCCAACCACAGCACTGTGGCAAGCTTTGCCTTAGGGGTTTCCCCAATACGATGAAAAAGTTAGAAATGTATACACTACGGTCATGGAAACACGTTTAGCTCTTATTATGAATGACCTAAGCTCTCGTATTTAGCTTGAAAGTACATGGAAAAAGAGTGAACGAGAGGTAGTTTAAAAATAAACAACTAACATAGAAAAAAAGATAGAATTTTGAACCAAACCACATAGCCCCTTAAAAATCGTATATTCGTGTACCTGAAGACTTGCTGACCAAGAATATGTTGTTAGTTATATAAATAGTCCCTTAACTAATCAAATAATGATAAAACAATACAAGAGATCAGAGATACTGTCAGGTCAGGTCATATCTGCTTAGATTGGATCGCATATTTTTTGGGAAAAAAGTAGGTGACAGATAGGCTAAGATAGTACAGTGAATCCGATTGGGTGGAATTTGAAGTGAGACGAAATATTATTGGCTGACCTTTGAATAAACATAAATAGCCTAGTAACGTAGAAAGGTGTGAATGATATTTTTTGAAAGACTGTTTACACTGTAATATTAAGAGTGATTGGCCAACTGAGTCGATATTGCCAGAACAAGCGTTAGGGGGGACGCCATTTCTTGAAAAATTCTACCAGTGATTGATGAGATCAGGCTGCGCTTTCAGATACAATTTCTAGGCAGCCTGGGCAACAAAACAGATCGAAACTGTGTCAGTCATCGTCTCTGTGTATTTCATTGAAAAAAATTGTGGTAAGATTGACATTTATTAACATGTATTTTATATAAAAATTGAATGTGAAATAATAATATATGTCTGTACGTGAGTGGGTCTATAGCGACCATGAGGCAAAGCCTAAAGATTGATTCACCATGTGATAGACTGTCAGAGAGGTGTAAAACTACAAGAATATGTATGATTGTCATAAAGGAGCATAACACCTATCCTATTATATGGAAAAGATTACAGCTGGAATTGCAGTGGCGTTGTAACTATTAGGGGAGAGGAATACTGGTGTACATTGTCACATCAAAAGATAATGGTGGCATAGGTTGGTATAAGGCTATGACCCTTTTTGTTTGTTTGTAATGTACCTGTAGTCCTAGAATGGGGACTATTAGTGTATGCTAGGTATTAAGAAGGATGCATAACCTTCACATTTCAGAGGTCCTGGGTACTGACGTTAATGTGGTACCAAACGCTTGAAAACTGATTGATTCAGGACTCTGTCTGTATACTGCGAGCCCATGCTAGTGGCCATTGCCTATCAAACAGGGAACAGATTGTCAAGCGAGCAGAGGAAACGTTCTACCTGTATTCTACTGCCAAGATAAGTGTCACGAAGTGGATTTAAGACTAGAGGTTGCCTACCTAAATACACTAGACCCTAGTGGAAAGAAAGACTAAGAAGATAGATTTCAGAAGAAAATAACAGTGACTGTGGGAGATGAGGCTATTGGCGTCAAGGGTCGAGAACCGAAATTGACTCTCCCTTGCCACTAAGTGACGTAATGTTTTGCGATAACCTCACTACCTCTAGCTACCAAGACTGGGATAAGGTTTAATACTTAACACCACAGACACCACTTACAGACAACATATAGGTTGAAGTAAGTGACTGATCCAGCCGGAAATTTACAATGGATTTTATTTACACCACACAAAAAAATTCATATAACATACTACAAAAAATAGAATAAACATGCGTGTTCATACACCTGGAAAGAACATAACAATTAATTTCAAGTGATTAGGCAAGGTAACCCCACAGTCGCCCTCCCCTCAACCTGTAAGGAAGAAAGGTAAGTAATACAACAACATGTGAAGGAGGATCTCTAACACCAGATCCGTCTTTCTCCTAATCAACCTGATATCGGGTAAACACACCCTAACTCCTACTGTCCGTCTGTCTGCAGACGTGTTTCTACACAAATGACGTGCCTCCGCCGCTGCTCCACTCTAGGCTAAATATTCTGACTATCACAAAGTCCACGACCAGAACCCTTTTATCATCTCCGACACAACTTACAGATGACTTGCTGAGTTCTACTGTTATGTTCAGTGTCTGTCTGACACTCCTAGTTCCTACAGAAAAGCGACTCCTCCACTACTCTCCTTCTCTCCCTCTATTGCAGCTCAGAGGTATTTTTACCCTCTTTCCTCTGACTGCCGTTGTAGCTGCTAACTTGAATTGGCATTCTGGTTTCTCGACTTGGACTCTTCTGCACTACCAAATGACGATTCTGGAAAAATCACAGGCCCCGTTACCCATCTCTTGGGTCTGGGCCGTCGGTGTTATTATGACCGACCAATCACGACACCTCTAGGTCCTGCGCCTAGGTTCAGTGTGTGCTTTATCTGAGCGTGAATAGCTCCGAATTTTATTAAGAACCTCTTGTTCTTGCTGAAGAAGTCTGTGCTTCCAGCTCCTTGCTCTCTTGGGTACAAAACTGACTTCTGCACCAGTGACACTTGTCACCACTCCACTTCTTTCCTGGCTTTGCCGACTCTTCTTCTCCTGAGAAGACCGGCGAACTTCTAGCCAGCTGTAGGACTACTGTAGCCCTCGCTGCCACGCCTGGAAAATATCTGCTGTGGATAAAAACAATAACAAATATATATCGCACAACAAATTTCCCATATCCTTAACACTAAACTCCCTTAACTCTCACTCTTCAACACTAAAATCCCAACTCTTCAACCACTTAAGTCTCAAATCTCTAACCTTTAGTTTTCCAATCTCGAACACTTAAGTTTTCAAATCTTCCATACAGCTCCCATGCTCTAGTATCGCTTCAGCGATTAGTAAACATGCCTACCCCCACTTTCCCTCAAATACTGTCTTATCGACACTCTAATCTCCAGACTCAGCTGGCTTGATCTCTTACATGCTGGCGGCTTAGGTTAGCCCGTCACAACATTCTAACCACTGAATGAACCTGTTGCCAGTAAATTCCTGGCCCTACTATTTAACAATGATCGATGTGTTTACCTGGCTACCCAAATACAATAGACTTCACCCGAGACAATAATCTCCCGTCTCCATGAATTCATCAGTATAAACATATGTCTATTAAATAAGGGACTAATTAAAAATCCCAACTAGACCCGTAACTGCTGACTTCAAAATGTAGGTTTTACCCACACAGAGAAAAATACACAATTTCCCATGCTCTAACATTTAAAGCCACTCGTTCTATTACCACAGCGTTACACAAATTAGTCCGCTGGTAATTTACACACACTTGAACAATTAAATACACACCAAAACCCTAGCGTATTATTCGCTAATATTATAACTCAAATATTGAGAAATCTTCACCCACGTGTCTGGAATATTATTTACACCCGATTCTGATAACAATATACATTAAAATCTCTAAAGGAACTCAAATCCTATTTTACAATGCATGCCTCGTTATCTCCCTCTTCTTCCGTTTATCAGATTCACCCCTCTAAGAAAATAGACACAGCACGTGCTTCCGGTACCTCTCTCTCCAAATCCTTGAAAATCACAATGAAATTACGTGCATCGTGTCTCAAAAATTATAGTATTTAACATCTACCATCTTTAAGCTTTCATTATCTCATAAAAAGAATGAATGCACTCTGATAATAATTTAGATAAGAGGGTAACTCATGGCATGTCCGTTATGAACTAAAATTAATTTAATTCCGCGAGCGTGTTTTACGCTGCACCATTTAAAATCACAAATCCAGGAAAAATTAGATCCCCTGTCTTCTGACAAATAACAGTAATATTCCAATTTATACAAACAGCTACTCTGAGGAAACTATCAAAATTCCCTACTACCTTTTCACAAAATACCTAATTGCGCTGTCAGTTATAGTCAATTAAAATTATAGCATTGATGGCTCTACTTCTATGAATTAACTTTACCTCCTAGAAACAACTCTGCAAAAATCTTATAAACTATTAAAGCTTAATTAACTTCATATTTACCAGCACGAATTTCTCTCGAAAGAGCAGTGTGGCAGTTCTTTCCCAAGGCGTAGAAGTTCAACAAAATCTCCCACTTCTGCCAGGGAACCCCGCTTATTTATTACCCCAGACCACGCTACGCGTGAGTCATAGCTAGGCTTTGTTCTTAAGCGGGTCGATCTATGAACCAACCAACGTGCCAGGAATCGCCCACGGTCATGATCTAATTTTAGAACTTACGATCAAGCTGAAAAATTCCGTTGCTGACCTGTTTCCACGCGCTTAAAACTCCCCCTCTACCCCCATCTGATTTCACCCTTACTAAAAATTATAGCGCGCTCACTGAGAAGAACCGAAAATGCTCTGCCATTATGTTACACTGGAAAATCTTCCATGAACGAATTATCTAAATGAAAAAAACCGCGCTGGTGCCAGTCTAAAAGTTAAAACTACCATCTCTCCTAGCAACCGTAATTCTTAATCTACACAAAAAGTCCAAACTCTATTATTAAACAAAGAGAAATAAAAAAAAACGAATAAGATAAAAATCCCACCGTAATCCTTCCCTGAAAAAAACGTAAATAAATGCAAAATTTAAAGACTAGGGGCCTGTTGTAAATGCAATCACATTAACTTCTCACACAAGGGTAAACCTAAAATGTCCTGTGTTTTGAGTGTATCTTTCTGTTGTAAAACTGACTTGATAAGAATTTGTGTTATGTATGCGAGATACCCCCATTGTGACAATGAGGTACATGCTTGGAGTGCTGTTGATTAGATCCAGATATGCGATGGTCCAAGCAAAAGCCTATATGCGAGTAACCACAGACAAACTGCATGGTAACATAGCTGACATTAATGGAGCAAGAATAAAGAGAGGGATATCATGGATGGCACAGGCAGAGACAACGATCAAGCAGGTGGCCACAGTTGAAAATATATTCAAAAGGGAAGAGTGGAGTATGTTAGATGAGAACTAGATTAGCTACTAGCAAGTCATCATCAGCCTTGGCAGAGAGCGTAGAACTTGGGGCAATGGAAAAGCAGAACTGGAAATTAATCAACTGATACATGATCATGCCGTGGATAATGATGCCATTGTGTATACAGATGGGTCTGTGATCCCTGATGAGAAATCAGGTTGAGGCTTCTCTGCTAGGGTACAGGGCAGAATCGTTGCCGAACATAGCAGGGATACAAGATAGCATGAGAATGGAGGTCGACGCTGTTACTGCAGCCTTAAGGTGGCTAACTGAAACTTCAATAACAAAGGCAGTCATTGTGTCAGACTCTCAGTCCATGCTTTGAAAGGTTCAAAGTGGTTGGTTACAGCATGAATGGAAAATATTCATAGAAGCTTTGAGTCTACAAGAGCTGGTGTGGATCTACTGTCCAGGTCATGTAGGGGTATGTGGTAATGAGAGAGCTGACAGACTAGCATCAAGAGCACCCACAGTAGGGACACTGGATATGGATAAGGGAGAGATACTGAGAACAATTAATGAACACCTGTTAGAGAATGACACTGCAATAGATGAATCGTCAAGGTTAAGACTGTTGGAATTTGGCATCAAATGTATACCTAGCAGAGATGGACATATGAGAGGATGCATCCGTCGTGTAAACAACCAGTGAGCTACAGGAACATTAGCATTCTCACTCTTCGACATATACTGAGGGAGATTGAGCACCTATGGGTTTGCCCAGAGTGCAGTGATGTCGATTCTATTCAACAATAACAATGTGTTATGTTTTTGCATAATCCTTCAGTTTTACAGCAGACGCCTTTATTATCTATCCACCTCTTTACTGTCTTGAGTTCTCTTCTCCGCATCTTTTTTTTTTTTCCTTCTACCTCTCTTACCCTCAGGATTCTAGAATAAAGACTGCCTATCATTATGTTGACTCAATGTGTGTCTTATCCACTGTTGGTGTCTTTTTCTAATTTCTTTTTCCACTGGTACTTTTCTGGTTCTTGTCATCAGTTCCACATTGGTGATCTTGTCATACCATTTCAGTTCTTCTATCCTACACAAGTAGTGGTACAAATCTCCTTTCTATTACAATTATCATCTTACTTTACCTTTTTTAGTCCATAGTTGCGGAAGCTAAAGTTTGCATTCTTGGGCTAAGTTTGCTGCACTGGCTGCTTTGAGCTCATTTTATTGTACAATTTCTGTGATCTTGTCTGTCCACCTGGCTCTTGGTCTTTCCTGTGTCCTGAAACTATATCTACTACTATTGTATGATTTTGTAGTAATTTTCTCTCTCTTTATATATTTGATGATATTCTCTGCATAAATGCCGAGAATATCATGAGAAACGTAAGAGATGACCAAGAACACACAGAGTTTGACTCATTTAACATCGGCGGGTACCAGATCCCGGAAATCAGATATGCTGATGACACAGTCCTCCTATCGACCAACCCAGAAGGACTTGAACAATTAATTCTGTCCACCAAAAACACAGCGAGGCCCAGAATCTATACCTAAACACCAAGAAGACCAAAGTATTGACAACAGACAAAGTAAAGACCAAACCAGAAATTGAAATTGATAACGAAGAACTGGAAAGTGTTAATGAATTCGAATACTTAGGATCAATCATCAACAGCTCTGGCGACTGTGCAGTAGAAATTAAAAGAAGACTTGCAATTGCTTCACATAAACTAATACAGATGAAAAACCTATGGCAAGGCACAAGCAGAGAAACAAAGTTACAACTGATCAGAGCATGTATATTCCCAGTAGCAACATACGGCTGCGAGACTTGGACACTCAATAAAACAGTTGCAAAAAAGATTACATCATTCAAAATGAAATGCTACAGAAGGATGTTGAGAATACCCTGGACAGAAAAAAAGACCAACAGAGAAGTACTGCACTCACTAAACGTACAGGAACATTGGCTCCTAAATACCATCGCAATAAGGAAGCTGAAATTTTTCGGTCATATAAAAAGACATAATAGTCTGGAAAAAACAGTGATGGAAGGCATGGCCCCTGGAAAAAGGGGAAGGGGTCGACCTAGACGTCGGTGGACCCAGGACATCACAGAGAGTCTGAACTTGTCTTTGGCTGATGCAGGTCGACATGCCCAGAATCGTGATGCGTTCAGAGCAGCTGTAATGGAGACAACGTTCTGGAAAGAATACGTCACATGATGATGATGATTATATATTTGATATTCCTACAATTTTTCTGATGCTATCATTTCTCATTTCATCTCTCCTGGTAACATTAACATGCACTTAACTTAATTGTTAAGTGATGTTAAACCTGCATGCAACATATGCAGTAATGAGTGCAAAAAAATTAGACATGGACACCGACCGGCCTATTAGGTAGGCCAGCCGTAAAACGAGGATCGATCATTGGCCTACCTAATAGGCCGGTCAGATATTAAGAGTTAAGCATCTCATCCCACAGGATGTGATTTTCCTGTGTTGTGGTTATGGACTATGTTTGGCACCAATAGCAAAGAATTGGTAAAGATATACTATTTATCAGCTGTCATTTAGTTTCCATACTGATATTTGGATGTTTCAGTAGTGATGATATTTGGTAAGTCACTGCCTGGCTTTTGGACAATCAGCAACAACATTAAAAATCTCTTTTTTATGGCAATCATCATCAACATTATAAATCTCCTTATTACAAATATCATCAACGTTACAAAATTTATTATAGTCACCATCAACATTACAAACTGTCAAATGCGAATAATCAAAGAACGAATTACATCATTACCTGGACAGCCAATGAAATAATTGATGACATTAAGTCCATGGGAGTTTTCAGAATGTTGAATAGTGCTAAGGTCATAAAAGCCCTTCCTGGATCAAGATAATTGGAGCGGTCACTCAGTAGGTAGGTTGCAAATGTGACTAAAGTGACCTAGGGAATACAAATGACCAGAGTTGCACATATGAAGTGCAGTGTAAAGCTGTGACTTCAGATCCTGTGTTAAGTTTTCTAACAAAATCTGAAAAATGTAGAACTTCTAATAGTAATTTCTTGTGAAAGTTGTAGAACTTCCAATAATAAGAATGGCCTTATACATTTACTTTCTGGTAAAAATTGTAGAACTTCTAATAGTAAGAAGGGCCTTACACTTTTAGTTTTTGGTAAAAAATGTAGAACTTCTAATAGTAAGAAGGACCTTATATATTTTGTTTCTTGTGAAAATTTAGAACATCTAATAGCAAGAAGGACCTTAAATATTTTGTTTCTTGTGAAAATTGTAGAACGACTAATAGTAAGAAAGGCCTTATATTTTTAGTTTATGGTGACAATTGTAGAACGTCTAATAGTAAGAAGGGCCTTCTATTTTTAGTTTCTTGTGAAAATTGTAGAACATCTAATAGTAAGAAGGGCCTTCTATTTTTAGTTTCTTGTGAAAATTGTAGAACATCTAATAGTAAGAAGGGCCTTCTATTTTTAGTTCCTGGTGAAAATTGTAGAACTTCTAATAACAAGAAAGGCCTTATGTTTTTAGTTTCTTATGAACATTGTAGACCTTCTTATAGCAAGAAGGGCCTTATATTATATATTTAGTTTCTGGTGAAAATTGTAGAACTTCTAATGGTAAGAAGAGCCTTACATTTTTAGTTTGATATCCCCATCAACAGATCATTCCAGTATTTTCTTAACCCATGCAGACATGAGGATCTTCTTCTGCATCTTCTTTGTTCACTCTCATATAACCACTTTGTTCACTCTCATATAACCACTTTGTTCACTCTCATATAACCACTTTGTTCACTCTCATATAACCACTTTGTTCACTCTCATATAACCACTTTGTTCACTCTCATATAACCACGTATCTCTTATAAAGCTGGCTGTTCATCTTAGGCTTCCTTCCTTACCCCACAGTTTTTCCCTCAACTGTAACACACTTACTGATTAGAGAAGGTCATGCTGCATGAGAAGGTCATGCTGCATGAGAAGGTCATGCTGCCAACCTGCTCCTCTTGTGGAGCCAACAGTTTTGGAGTACGTGTTCTCTGTCTGTTTGTCTTCCCCATACGGGCACATACCTGTCTGTTTGTCTTCCCCATACGGGCACATAACCGTCTGTCTGACATTCAATTTGTTGTACAGATAGTACAATGGCCGGTTCTTAGTCTGAAAATTATCACTTGATCTCATCTTGGTAATGTATAGCACGCTTCTGCAGTATCGGACTCTGGGTGTTCCTAATGCCATTTTTCTATATAATTATTTCTGATTATTGCCTTTTGTCTCTTCATATATAGCTATGTCTTCTTTTTTGGATTTTCCGTCTGTCTTCCTTGGCAGATTTATCTGCCTTCTCATTTCCATATATATTGCAGTGGCATACATGCCACACCTTGGAGATGAAAAACCTGTACAAAAAATCCAAAACCCTGTACAACGACCCGCAAAACCTGTACAAAGACTGAAAAAAAACATCAAAAGAGTTAATTCGTGTAAATATATTTTCAATTACAGTGGGCTGCATTATAAATGAGGCACAGGGACTTTGCCTTTTAAAGCAGGTCTTCACTTACTTATTTTAAAACCCAAACAATAAATGTCTGAGTTTATTTTACACTGTAAAAATAATGTGATGGTGTCATCATTTAGTCTATTTCTGTGCTTAATTATCACTAACAGACTGGGAAATCCTGTGTTCAATAGCACCTTATAAAAGAACTCTGAGACACAGTAATAAGGGGAATGGGTTAGAAAACCTGTACAGAAATTATGTACAGGGTGCACACATCTGAAAACACAAACACCTTGTACAGATTATGGGTAAACCATAGCATGTGGCATGTATGCAGTGGGCAGGGATCCATTGCACTTTTACTTGTTTGAATTCATGAGGATCTGAAAGGAACATAGTTGCACCACTACTTGCAGAAAGCCTGCACTAAAACACTTCCATTTTCTTCCAGTGGTGGTTAATTTAGTAATTTATTTTACATGATAAGTTGATAGTCTCATACAGGAAGGGCAGAATGTTAGATGGACCTGTGTGCCCAACACCAAAACCTTTCAAAATAAAGTTTGCTCATTCACTCATACACAATCTGATATTAATTTCTTCTTACAACATGCTTCAGAGAGTGTGACCTTATGAACTGTATTAAATTTACTTCATTCTATCAAAGTAAGTTACACAGTACACTGAGACATCATCAGCAAAAATGGTACAATGTGTTGTGAAGCCATCAATAAGATTATAGGAATGGTATGACATGAGAAACTATCAGCACGAATATGCCACATCACAATGTAAGACCATTACAATAATTATACATTACATTTTAAGATGGTCATCAAGAATGACATATGACATTGTCAGACCATCAAGAACACTGACACATCACATTGTGACATCATCAGCAAGAATGATATCACATTGTCAGACCATCAACAACAATGACACATCACAATGTCAGACCATCAACAACAATGACACATCACATTGTCAGACCTTCAACAACAATTACACATCACATTGTCAGACTATCAACAACAATGACACATCACATTGTCAGACCATCAACAACAATGACACATCACAATGTCAGACCATCAACAACAATGACACATCACATTGTCAGACCATCAACAACAATGACACATCACAATGTCAGACCATCAACAACAATGACACATCACAATGTCAGACCATCAACAACAATGACACATCACATTGTCAGACCATCAACAACAATGACACATCACAATGTCAGACCATCAACAACAATGACACATCACATTGTCAGACCATCAACAACAATGACACATCACATTGTCAGACCATCAACAACAATGACACATCACATCATCAGACCATCAACAACAATGACACATCACATTGTCAAACCATCAACAACAATGACACATCACATTGTCAGACCATCAACAACAATGACACATCACATCATCAGACCTTCAACAACAATTACACATCACATTGTCAGACCAGAAACAACAATGACACATCACATTGTCAGACCTTCAACAACAATTACACATCACAATGTCAGACCATAAACAACAATAGCACATCCCATTTTCAGACCATCAACAACAATGACACATCACAATGTCAGACCATCAACAACAATGACACATTACAATGTCAGACCATCAACAACAATGACACATCACAATGTCAGACCATCAACAACAATGACACATCACATTGTCAGATCATCAACAATAATGACACATTACATTGTCAGACCATCAACAACAATGACACATCCCATTTTCAGACCATCAACAATGACACATCACAATGTCAGACCATCAACAACAATGACACATTACAATGTCAGACCATCAACAAGAATGACACATCACAATGTCAGACCATCAACAACAATGACACATCACAATGTCAGACCACCATCAACAATGACATATCATATTGTGAGACCATCAACAAGAATGACACATCACAATGTCAGACCATCAACAACAATGACACATTACAATGTCAGACCATCAACAAGAATGACACATCACAATGTCAGACCATCAACAACAATGACACATCACAATGTCAGACCATCAACAACAATGACACATCACAATCTCAGACCATCAACAAGAATGACACATCACAATGTCAGACCATCAACAACAATGACACATCACAATGTCAGACCATCAACAACAATGACACATCACAATCTCAGACCATCAACAAGAATGACACATCACAATGTCAGACCATCAACAACAATGACACATCACAATGTCAGACCATCAACAACAATGACACATCACAATCTCAGACCATCAACAACAATGACACATCACAATGTCAGACCATCAACAACAATAACACATCACAATGTCAGACCATCAACAACAATGACACATCACAATGTCAGACCATCAACAACAATGACACATCACAATCTCAGACCATCAACAAGAATGACACATCACAATGTCAGACCATCAACAACAATGACACATCACAATGTCAGACCATCAACAACAATGACACATCACAATCTCAGACCATCAACAACAATGACACATCACAATGTCAGACCATCAACAAGAATGACACATCACAATGTCAGACCATCAACAACAATGACACATCACAATATCAGACCATCAACAACAATGACACATCACAATGTCAGACCATTAACAAGAATGACACATCACAATGTCAGACCATCAACAACAATGACATATCACAATGTCAGACCATCAACAACAATGACATATCACAATGTCAGACCATCAACAACAATGACATATCACAATGTCAGACCATCAACAACAATGACACATCACAATGTCAGACCATCAACAACAATGACACATCACAATGTCAGACCATCAACAAGAATGAAATATTATCTTGTAAGGCCATCAACAAGAATGACACATCACAATGTCAGACCATCAACAACAATGACACATCACAATATCAGACCATCAACAACAATGACACATCACAATGTCAGACCATCAATAACAATGACACATCACAATATCAGACCATCAACAAGAATGACACATCACAATGTCAGACCATCAATAACAATGACACATCACAATATCAGACCATCAACAAGAATGACACATCACAATGTCAGACCATCAACAAGAATGACACATCACAATATCAGACCATCAACAAGAATGACACATCACAATGTCAGACCATCAATAACAATGACACATCACATTATGAGACCATCAACAACAATGACACTAAAAATGACTCATAATGTTGTTCCATTTATTCACCTTCTGGTGGAAAGATCTTCACACCCTACTGGTCTTTATTCATATATTCAGGTAGAGCTAATGTTTGGCCATGTCTGCAGAATGGGAGAAGATCGGCTACCATGACAAGCATGGGAAACAAAGAGCCAGGGATCCAGACCCCCAGGATGACCCAGAGTCCGCTGGGAGGACAACATTAGACAATCTTTGAAGGACCGAGGACTAGAATGGAACTAGGCCAGGAGGAAGACAGCCGATAGGATAGTCTGGCACTCTCTCTTCCAAACCTCTACACCTCACAGTAGAAGGGGAATGACCAAGTAAGTAAGTAAGGTAGAGCTGACCTCTTACCCCACACACACGCACGCACGCACACACACACGCACGCACGCACGCACGCACGCACGCACACACGCACACAAACACACATTTTGAAACAAAGAATTTGAAATTTGCAATGTTTTTTTTTTTTTTTTTTCGTACGCCCGCTAATACTCGAGGCGAAATCTCAGGTTATTATTATTTATGTCTAACCTGACATTGATTTTACGTGAGTATCCCTTTATTTCTTGTACAGAGACAGGTGTCCCTCGCCATTCAGGCAAATACTCGCCGATTTCGGAGGTACCCATTGCAGCTGGGTCGGCTCAGGAGCCGCCAGTCCCTGGTCGACGACACTCCTTCAAATGTACTCACCAGGTCTCGAGTTAATCCAGTCCAAATCCCGGTCGACGAAAAATCCTCAACTGCCGTCGCCCGGGTTTGATCCTGTATCACCCGGTCACCAGAGCGGTGTTGTAACCACTACGCTAGCGCGGCTCCCCAATGTCTTAGTTAAAAGTGAACAATTGGCAGAGTGGTAAAAGCACTAATTTCTCACAGTAAAGTTACAGGGTTCTAGGTTTTACTTCTGGTAGCATCATGCTATGGTCTACCCAGCTGTAAATTGAGACCTGACTCCTCTATTGAGTTCGGAAAAACAAAGGCAGCAAGGAAGGGAACTGATCACCCCATTTCATGAAGTTGGAGCTGGTATAGTAAAGTCTCTAACACTTCACACCCTTGTGGCAGTATCTGCTATGAAACTTTTTTTTTAAAAAAGAATTCTAGCTACACAGTAACTAAACTATTAAGACATTGAAGTTTTTTTTTTTAAATAAATGTTTTGTTACTTTCTTTTGTGTAGTGATGATATTTGGTAAGTCACTAATATCAACTATTTACCATATACATGGAACTGTTGGTTATATCAGGACATGAAAGTTTTGCAAACAGACACTATAAAAATGAAACAGTAACAACTTATTAAATAATATTTGATATTTTGAACATGAACTTTATATCAGCAAGAAAATTTCCATGGCAACAACAACTCAGAAGAGCAGCCTTAAAATGTGAGACATTCTAGCAAAACTGGTAACTTGCTAGCATACATGTTTTACAGAAGAACACAAAAGCTTTTAATCTGGTTAAAAATACCAACACTGGCATTAAGTTACAATATATATGATTTAAGGTTCTCTTCTGTTTCTACAAAATTGTCCAGTTAAAACATCTGATTCATCATTAAACAGGTATTTGAACAAATGTTTCTTATAATCATAATTATCATCATCAGCATCATTATTATCATCATCACCTTCGGCTCCCCAAGGAATATAAGCCTTCAACAAACACATATTACTTCTTCTGTCTCACACCATTAAGGTGAAGGTCTTTCCATGTTTCCTTATCCCTGTCAGTACTATCTTTAGTTGTGTTCTCTTTGTATTTTGTGGTTTCCCTCTATATCTCTTACCTTGGAGGTTTCAAAACAAGGACTGCCTTGTAATGCCATCAACAGGTTTCCTCAGTGGATATCTCCAGCATCTTCTTCTCATCTCTTATTGCAGGGCAGAAATGCAAAAAGGCAACAATGCTTATTTCTTTCATCATCATCATTTCTTTCCGTTCCCCGTGGAAGATAAGGTGAAACAGTTGCTCTCCATCGATTTCTATTCTGGGCTGTCTTTTTCAGCCGTGCCCAAGTCATTCCAATTTCCTTATCCTCATCTTTCACGGTTCTTCTCAAAGTTCTCCTTGTCATCTCCACTCTTCTTTTCCATTGTGGGTTCCAGTCAAGGGTACCTCTGGCTATGCTTGACTGTTCTCTTCTGGGTGTATGTCCTATCCATCCCCACCTTCTTACCTTAATTTCCATTTGTATTGGCGGTTGCCCGCATCTTTTCCTTAGCTCTACATTTGTTATTACATCTGGCCATCTTGTACGGAGATGTATGGACATCTATTTACAAATATCTGTAGTTTGGAGGTGATACTCTTTGAGACATGCCATGTCTCTGAGCCATACAGCAAGACTGACTTTACATTTGAGTTAAAGATTCTGATTTTGTTCTCTCTGAATATAGCTGAGGAGTTCCATATTGGTCGAAGGGCATTAAATTACGTATTTCTTTACCCTGATGAAATAAAGATTTTGTTTGTTCATTCTTATTCCATTGGTCCCTGTCTAGTTCTTGCTATCAATTCCACATTCCCCTGGGTTGTATCAAGATCTTCCTTAATGGAGGACCTTATTCCACTGGCACCTGTCTAGTTCTTGCTATCAATTCCACATTCCCCTGGGTTGTATCAAGATCTTCATTAATGGAGGACCTTATTCCACTGGCCCCTGTCTAGTTCTTGCTATCAATTCCACATTCCCCTGGGTTGTAGCAAGATCTTCATTAATGGAGGACCTTATTCCACTGTCACCTGTCTAGTTCTTGCTATCAATTCCACATTCCCCTGGGTTGTATCAAGATCTTCCTTAAAGGAGGACCTTATTCCATTGGCCCCTGTCTAGTTCTTGCTATCAATTCCACATTCCCCTGGGTTGTATCAAGATCTTCCTTAATGGAGGACCTTATTCCATTGGCACCTGTCTAGTTCTTGCTATCAATTCCACATTCCCCTGGGTTGTATCAAGATCTTCCTTAATGGAGGACCTTATTCCATTGGCACCTGTCTAGTTTTTGCTATCAATTCCACATTCCCCTGGGTTGTATCAAGATCTTCCTTAATGGAGGACCTTATTCCATTGGCACCTGTCTAGTTCTTGCTATCAGTTCCACATTCCCCAGGGTTGTATCAAGATCTTCATTAATGGAGGACCTTATTCCACTGTCACCTGTCTAGTTCTTGCTATCAATTCCACATTCCCCTGGGTTGTATCAAGATCTCCCTTAATGGAGGACCTTATTCCATTGGCACCTGTCTAGTTCTTGCTATCAATTCCACATTCCCCTGGGTTGTATCAAGATCTTCCTTAATGGAGGACCTTATTCCATTGGCCCCTGTCTAGTTCTTGCTATCAATTCCACATTCCCCAGGGTTGTATCAAGATCTTCCTTAATGGAGGACCTTATTCCACTGGCACCTGTCTAGTTCTTGCTATCAGTTCCACATTTCCCTGGGTAGTGTCAAAAGCTTCTTTACTAGAGGACCTTTTTCTATCTTGGATGACTGAATTGAATTATTTTCCTAGTTTTTACAGTTTCTACAGGATGGAGTGAAAGTGGCCAATTGACTGAGTGGTTAGAGCATTGGTCTCACATGGCAAAGGTGCCAGTTTTGATTCACAGTATTGAAACATTTCAGTCTACCCAGCTGTAAATGGGTACCTGACTTTGCACTTGAGTTAGGGAAGGAAAATGCAACAAAGAAGGGAACTGGTCACCCCACCTCACGATGCTGGACCTAATATAGTGAAGTCTCTAACACATCACTCCCCTTTGGCAGTATCTGATAAAGGGACTACCGTTACCTTTGTTTACAGGATGGGACAGATGATCCCATGCCTAACCCTCCTTAGTCCTTATTTACGAAGTCCTTGGAAGTTTACAGTGCTAATATTTTTTCCCTCCTTGTAGGCCCCAGTAACACTGGGTAGAAACACTAATTTTATTAGATTGCGTCACAAATATAAACCAATACCATAGAAAAATGAAAGCTAAGTTTGTAAGTTGTGCAAGCTAAGAGATTTTCAATACTAACAACAGGACAACATCAGCAAACACTATCTACTGAGACCACAGAAACTGACCAGAAATCCAGCAATACTCCAGCACACCCCAATGACCACGTACAGCAATGCTATCTTCAATAAGGTTGCAATCTCTTCTGCTCTGACTTTCTGGACACGGTCATGGAAAGACTGCTCCCAAGCATAAAGTTTGAGGGCCTGGTTAAGGAAGAAAATTCTTTTATTTTCCAAGTAACTATTATTTTGTCAATTATGCTGCAGTTCCATTTCTCTGTTGGTTCCTTATGGAGCATAGCCACCACTGCAGGTGTTCCCTTGCAGGAAACCTGCACCAAATTTATTCATGTACTCTTGCCGTAGTGGTTTCTTTATTCAATTTGTTTTTACGTGATGAGGTTCCCAACCCCAATCACAACCTCATATTGTTTGCCTCTTACAACATGCCTACCGGAGCAACAGTCCCCTTCTTTCTTTGCCTCCTCGTAGTTAGTAACAACATATCTCTTAAGTTAAAGATGTGACACTTGTGGGTGTTGGTTGTTGCTGTGGTGTATTCATATTTGTGTCAGGTCAGGAATATGCCATCTTTTTCTTTTTTTTCTTGTCACAATTATAATACCTCCTACTCTGGTTTCTGGCAGTCTCTGAAGGAACAATGGAAGAATAGAGCCACTGTTCCCTAATGCACGTCATAGGAGGCCACAAATGTGAGACTGTGCAAAGGGCTAGCATCCTCATTGAATATAATATAAAATAAACTGCTATAGAAACACTCAGTACATGAGCACAACAAATGCTTTGACAAAGGCTTTAACCTAGGGGTGGGGGGAGAGGGGGGGGGGGGAGGCTAGTGCAATGGTAGCCTCATACCCCTTAAAAGTGAGTAAAGAAAATTATAATGACAATGATTATAATGACAATGATTATAATGACAATGATTATAATGACAATGATTATGATAACAATGATTATGATGACAATGATTATGATGACAATGATTATGATGACAATGATTATAATGACAATTATTATAATGACAATGATTATAATGACAATGATTCAATGAAGAGTTGGCTACCCAAAGAGCAGAGCTGGGAGACTTTTTCAAGCGATAAATCGAGGATTTCTCAGAAAAAGAAAAGTTGGTAAGAAGACGAAGATAGCTGTATACCGCTCCACCTATGTCCCAGTCTTGACTTATGGATGCAAGTCATGGGCAATGACTACAACCCACAAAAGCCACATCCAAACCTCAGAAATGAGGTATCTGAGGAAGGTGGTTGAAGTAACAAGAAGAGACATGGTCCGCAACCAGACGATACATCAAGGCCTAAAAACCCAACCCCTGCAGACCTAAGTAGAACAGTCCCAACTAAGATGGTTTGGCCATGTCTGCAGAATGGAAGAAGATCGGCTACCATGGCAAGCATGGGAAACTAAGAGCCAGGGATCCAGACCTCAAGGACGACACAAAGTCAGCTGGGAGGACAACATTAGACAATCTTTGAAGGACCGAGGACTAGAATGGAACCAAGCCAGGAGGAAGACAGCCGATAGAATAGTATGTCGCTCTCTCTTACAAACCTCTAAACCTCACGGTAGAAGAGGAATGACTAAGTAAGTAAGTAAGTATAATGACGAAGATGATGATACGTCCTGTTAGTTAACTAAATTGTGTTTCTTTGCACTATAAAAGTCATTTAGTTTCTACAACTGCCTGTCTCCAGTTCACTTCTCCATATATTTTTTCGTATCCCTCCATTTTCTCTTACCCTGAGTTTTCCAGAACAGGGAATGGCTTGTAAAGCTATCAGCAGGTTTCCTCAGTGTGTGTCCTATCCACTGCCAATATCTTCTTCTCACCTGTTGTTCCACTGGCACTTGTCTAGTTCTTTCCGTCAGTTCCCTATTAGTGGTCTTGTCATACCATTTCAATCCTGTTCTATGCAAGCACCTATTTATGAAAGTCTGCAATTTCTTCATTGCTGCTTTTGCTGTTATCCATGTTTACAAATCAAACAGTAGGATTCCCTTAAAAATTTGAGTTGAAGATTCTGATTTTTATGTTGTTGCTACAATAAACACAGACAAAACCTCCACAACACTGTTCTCCCTCGCCCCCAAGGACAAAGCAGCTAACATACACCTAGGGACAACCGTGATCAAGGAAGAAAGCTACCCCACCTATCTTGGGGTGACATTTGACCAAAGGCTTACATGGAATAAGCATATTGAAAATGCAGAAGGAAAGGCCCGAAGACGACTAGGCATACTCAGAAAATTAGCAGGTACCAACTTGGGAGCAAATGAACGAAATCTAAAGAAGATTTATAATGGAGTAATAAGACCACACTTAGAGTTTAGCTCAGCAGCATGGTCATCAGCTGCTAACTCACATCTGCAGTCTTTGGACAAGGTGCAAAATCAAGCTGTCAGGCTCATTACAGGAGCCATGAAAACTACAACAATAACAGAGATGCAGAAGGTTGCTGGATTACAGACATTGTCCCATAGAAGAGACACAAAAACCATGATCCAGATGGAAAAGTACAACAGTATGCCAACGCACCCAATGAAGGCAAGACTAGATGATCTGGCATTGGGACGTCTAAAGCGTAGCAGCTTTGTGCATTGGGGAAAAAGACTTAAAAGACAGCATCAAGAAGACCTATCCATGAAGACAACACCACTGAAGCCCACCCTATACCCGGTACCATGGGAGCAGGCCAGCAATGCCCTCCAAATTAATACATCAGTCAGTGGTCTCACAAGTGGATGTGAGTATAACGATCTGCAAAAACGAACTGCTACATTGAGTATGATCCAAGAAAGCTATCCCGATCAATCATGGATACATGCCTATACAGATGGATCAGCAACTAATGCTGTTAGGAATGGAGGTGCCGGTATCTTTATCTCATATCCTGACAACCACTATGAGACTAGGCACATTCCCACTGGTAAATTCTGTTCCAACTATACAGCTGAGGTTCAAGCTCTAGAGCAAGCTGCAAATATGATTTATAACACCAACTCTGACTGCCATGAGGTAGTCATCCTCACAGATGCACTGTCTGTCCTGCAAGCTCTCAAGGGTGGTAAACTCCCGCACCTGAGAAAGGAACTAAACAAGGTAGCTGCCAAAAAGAGAACCATACTTCAGTGGGTACCATCTCATTGTGGTGTACCCGGAAATGAAAAGGCAGATAAACTTGCAAAAAAGGGAGGAGAATGTGAACAAGAAGATAATGAAGTCACATACTTTGAGAAAAAGAGAGCTATCCAGACTATCAGAAGAGAACAGAACCAACCCAAAGACAACTATCACACTCTCGACCGGCAGGGACAGATAACTATTTTTCGCCTCAGGACAGGGCATAACAAACTGAATAAACACATGCACAAGCTACGATTGTCTGCTTCACCACTGTGTACATGTGGATTAAACGAACAAACTGCTGAGCATGTTCTACAGGATTGTCCTCTGTATGACCAGTTAAGAAAGATATACTGGCCCAGTGACTCAACACTAAACTCAAAGCTATATGGAGCTAAAGAGGAACTTCAAACAACAGTCGAATTCATCATGAGAACTCGTCTGACTGTGTAAACATCAAAGATGCAATCGCAAGAAGAAGAAGAAGATGTTGTTGCTTTCTTTTGATTTCCATATATTTACCCAGGGCTGTGGAGAGCACCGTTGGGAGTCTGAGTCATGATTTGATTTTTTTAGTGGAGTCAGAGTCTGTAAAAAATGTCCAGACTTGACTCCAAATGTTATGCTATATGACTAGTAAAAAATGTCCAGACTTGACTCCAAATTTTATGCTATATGACTAGTAAAAAATGTCCAGACTTGACTCCAAATTTTATGCTATATGACTAGTAAAAAACGTCCAGACTTGACTCAAAATTTTATGCTATATGACTAGTAAAAAAAAATGTAGTCTGAGTCTGGAGTTGGTCTGACATAACATTTCAGCAGTCGGAGTCTAAAAATTTTTGGTATTTCCCAATGCATTGAAAACTCCTCTTGTCTTTTGCATTCTTATTTTGGTAAGAAATTCTGTCTTTTCCTCCAACTTTCTCTATATTGCTGCCAAGGTACATGTGTGAGTCCAAAATATACTGTTGGTGTGTTTCTCAAACAGCATCTTTGCTCTCATTTGCTGTCCTTGTTAATATTGTGTCATCCATGTTTGTTATTGTTAAGATTGTGTTAAATGTGATTGGTAAAACTCATATTATATTAGCAGTGTTTTTGGACCCATGTTTGTTACTGTATTAACTGTGATTGTTAATACTGATATATTAGATGTCCTAGTTAATAATGAGATTGTATTAGCATTGTTTGTTACTGCTGAGATTGTATTAGCTGTGATTGTTAATACCGATATATTAGATGTGCTTGTTAATAATGAGATTGTATTAGCATTGCTTGTTACTGCTGAGATTGTATTAACTGTGATTGTTAATACTGAGATTATGTTAGCAGTGCTTGTTAATATTGATATTATATTAACAGTGCTTGTTAACTCTGAGACTGTAGTAGCCATGTTTGCTAAAACTGAGCCTGTACCAGTTTTGTGTGTGTCAATAGTGATCTTACATTAGCTTTCATTCATTCATTTCTCTTTGTGCTCCTGATGGAGAATTGGAGCAACCATTACAGCTGGTTGCCATGCAGGATGACAGCATGAAAGCCCTTGCTCTCTTGTGGCAATTTGTTTTATATGTCAATTTATTTATTTTTTTGGATTAGTGTTGCTTACTGTTCATGAATTTGTAACAGTATTGTGAACGCTCATACTATATTGGTCTATATTTTGTGAGTGTTCACCTAAGTCACACATAAATCAACATCTTGGAATGTAATTCAAATAAAAAAGATCAAAATACTAGTTAGTCATTGACTGACTCAAAGTGTGACTGAATGACTAATTTGTAGCTGACTATGGTAGTCTCATAGCAGATACTGCCATAGGGGAGTGAAGTGTCAGAGACTTCCCTATACTAGGTCCAGCATCGAGAGGTGGGGTGACCAGTTCCCTTCCTTGCTGTCTTTTCCTTCCCTAACTTAAGAGCAAAGTCAGGTACCCATTTACAGCTGAATTGAACTCAGCACCTCTGCCACAAGAAACCAGCGCTCTAACCACTCTGTCAATCGGACGCTCATAGCTGAATTAGATGTGAATAATTAAATAATAACATAAGATTAAGGTACAGACATAAAAAACATAGCACTGATTATACAAGTGAGTGCATGATTGAGTGAGTGCTTGATTGAGTGAGGAAGTGACTGAGTGAGTGTGTAGCCTAACTGAGAGAAGGATTGAGTAAAACAGTGAGTTAGTGTGTGAGTGGAGAATAAGTAAATGAGCAGGTGAGTGAATGAATGAATAAGTGAGTAAATGTAAGAATGAGTAGGTAGTAAGTAAATAAATAAGTGACTGAGTACAGAGGGTGAGAAGGCAAATGACTGTGTGAGTGAATGGATGAGTGAACAGAAGAGTGATTGAGGGAATGAATAAGTGACTGTGAGTTTGTGAGTGAATGATTAAGCGAGCGAATAAATGAGACTAGGTAAATGAATGAGTGGGTTGGTGGGTAAGTGAGAGGGTTGCTGATTGAGTGAGTGAATAAGAACACAATTGAGTATATGCATAACAGAATGTAAGAGTGGGTGAGTGAGAGAAGGCGTGTGTAAGTGACTGAGTGAGTTGGTGGATGAGTGGTTGAGCAAATGAATGATTGAGTAGCTCTCACCTTTATTCCATTCAGTATCTCATTCATCATCCGCAACCTGGTGTCCTTGAAGGTAAGATTAACATTGAGAATTTCATTTTGCTTGGAGGCAATCCACATGTTCAATGGTATGAGTAAAATCAGCAACAACAAACCTGGCCATAGAAAAACCACAGCACCAGAGTCAGCATTTCAAACACTAGCAGAAGTTAGCACTGTAAACACTACCAGAAGTTAGCACTGTAAACACTAGCAGAAGTTAGCACTGTAAACATTAACAGAAGTTAGCACTGTAAACACTAGCAGAAGTTAGCACTGTTAACAAAGCCAACCAGAATAAAGTTACTTTAAATATTTGTAAAATTCTGACAAAGAAATTTAACATTTTTCCTACGTCTTTTCAATGAATATAATTTTTTGGAAAAGAAATTTTTTTTTTGGTATCTTCTTGTCAAAGGATGTTCTCCCACACACTCCTCCTTCTCCTCCCCCCAATGATGATGATGGCATACATGTATAAACTCACCAACGAGAACAGATGGACCTATGTAATAGTAAATCACGATCACAGATACAATTATCTGGATTGGCGTGGTGTGAGCGAAAGACACTTTGATCGTGAACTCTTGGATACGCTGAACATCCACAGACATCAAGTTGACTATGTCACCAACTGTAGACTTCTTCTTTGCTTCACTGTTCAGCCTCAGAGCCTGTGACAGGAAGGTGATATTAATTTCTGTGTCGTCATCTCTGTCATTTGTCATTCATCTGTCATCACCCTTCAGCTCCCCAAGGAGTATAGGCCTTCAACAAACTTATGTCTCCTTCATGTCTGTCTCCAGTTCTCTTCTCCTTGGTCTCCTTCTACCTCTCTTACCCTCAGGATTCCAGAACAAGAACAGGTTTTCTCAACGTTTGTCCTATCCATCTCCAATGTCTTCTTCTCATTTCTTGTTCCACTGGCGCTTGTCTAGTTCTTGTCATCAGTTCCACGTAATGTGATCTTGTAATATAACTTTAATCCTTCTATTCATGATAGCACCTATTTATGAAAGTCTGTAGCTGTTTGATTTTTGTTGTTGTTTGCATGTTTCAGAGCAATACAATAGATTGATTTGATGACTTCTGAATTGAAGATTCTGATTTTCATGCTGGACTTGATTTCTTTTGATCTCCAAATATTTCCAAAAGCAATGAAAGTTCCTCTACCATTTGTATTCTTAATTATCTGTCCCTCCAACTTTGTCTATATTGCTTCTAAGGTATATGTATAATTCTTCATCTTGTAGTGGTGTTTCTTCAAGTGCAATATTGCTACTGCTTCCTGCATTTATTCATATTATCTTTCTTTTCTCCCTATGTATTTTCAGACCCACTTGCTGTGACCTCTCATCAAGGTCTTTCATTCTGTCTTGCATTTGATTACAGTTATGGGACAGGAGAGTCTGGGCATTGGTTAAATATAGATCATCAAGCTGTTTAACTCATTCTGCCCAACCGGACGTGTGGCGCGCCAGATAGGACTTCCGTGCCAACCAGGACGCACCACGCGCCAAGGTGATATATGTCGAATTTGAACGGAAAGTTATAAAATACCTGGCAACTAGCCGGTTTTTAAATCATTTCATTACATCCGGCACATGTTTGTGGACGTTTGTGAGCGAAAAAAAAATTTGTGAAGCTAAAATTGTGTGTTTTATATCCATTTCTAATCCTTTGTTTACAAACAAAATGGAGCGAGATTCTTCTTCTAAACACCAGCTATCAGCTGAGCAAGCACGAGTGCTTATTTCTCAGTGGACAGAAGATAATTCTAGCGACAGTGATTTAGAAGTTAGGTTTAGTGATTCCGATGAAGACGTAAAGACTTTGTGTCAGAATATTCATGAAAGTGATTATTCTGATGGTGATGCCGTTCAGCTGATTGAACAGGCATCAGGTAGGGCTGGTATAAAAAGAGCTAAACTTTCAGTCACTAAAGGAAAAGGAAGGGGTAAAAACCCCATTCTGAGCAACAGTAAAGCTATGGGAACTGCCAAAAGTCTAGAGGCAGGTGCATCCTCACAAGATGTCCCAGAGTGGTTAGAAATTGCTGAGGGCATGACACAAAATGCATTTCGATTTTGTCCAAAGAGAACACCAGGTGTGACTGAGGGGCTTAACCTGTCAACCCCATTGAAATGTTTCAATGTTTTGTTTACAGATGAGGTTAAAGATTTCATGTGCCAGTGCATCAATGATTATGCCAGACTCAAATTTATTCAAAATAACCCTGCGAAACAATATTCATTGTATTCTCGGTGGACCGAAGTCACACGCCATGAACTTGATAAGTTTATTGCTGTCCTAATAAATACTGGGATTCAGAAAAGACCATGCATTCGCGACTACTGGTCTACATCTGCAGAATTTTATACTCCTTGGTTTCATCAGATGTTTTCAAGTAGATTTGAAGCATTATATCATACAATGCTTCATGCCTCTGATGAAAATTCACAAGGAAAAGAAAAGATTGAACCTTTTATGAACATGTTGTTGCAAAAATTTCAGAGTGCCTTTTACCCATTCCAAAATCTCAGTTTGGATGAAATGGTAATAGGGTATAGAGGCAGATGGCAATATAAGCAGTATAATCCAAGTAAACCAAGCAAATATCACATAAAAGTCTTTGGTTTATGTGATTCAGCAACTGGACGTGGTGAACATGTTCACATATTTTGGTTCTGATACTTCATATGATCCTGAAGTGGATGCAAACAGTGGGCAAGCTGTCAAGATTTTTCAAACCCTAATACAGCCTTTGCGTACGGGACACCATTTATTTGCTGACAGATATTACACCACAAGAGAACTCATTGACTCCTTACTGGAGAAGAAGCAATACTACACCGGTACTCTGAACATTATCCGGAGAAATTGTCCATTACAGCTGAAGACTTAGTTATCTGGAATACAGATGGTATAGTTATAGTTATAGTTGTTCGTCCATCACGGGTGATGAAGACCACTCTGTTCATCCAATTATTTAGGAATATGTTAGGTTAGTCTATGGGTACGAAGGTGACTGATGAGCCCAATGCGGGCCTGGAAAGATCTCGGACAGTGTGGGCAGGGAATGTTTGCTTCATGTGAAGGTTTTATTTCACGGTCCTTTCTAGCTTGTCTCCGCTGTTCCGCTGCTGCTCTTCTGGATGATTCGCATGCCGCTGCACCTTTACGAAGAGATGTGCGCCAAGCAGTTTGGTCTTGCGCAGCAGCTTCCCATGTGTCTGGGTTTATGTCAAAGGTTTTCAATGACGTCTTTAACGTGTCTTTGAAGCGCTTTGTTTGGCCACCATGGGAGCGTTTACCCTTCTGCATCTCACCATAAAAGAGTATCTTTGGCAGTTGATGGTCTGGCATGCGGACTACATGACCTGCCCAGCGAATCTGTGACTGCATCAGAATAGTATCAATACTAGGGATACCAGCTCTGTCAAGAACGGCGGTATCCGGGATCTTGTCTTGCCATTTGATGTTCATTATCTTCCTGAGACAGACTGTATGGAAGTGGTTTAGCTTCTTTACATGGCGCCTGTATACAGTCCATGTTTCACATGCATATAGCAGCACTGGAAGCACCGCAGCTCTGTACACCTTTAGTTTTGTCTGTAGACTAATGCCACTTTGATACCAAACGTTGGTGTAGTCTGCCAAATGTGCTGCTGGCTTTGGAGATCCTGGTGTTCATCTCATCATCAATGACAATGTTCTGGGATAGTGTGCTACCAAGGTATGTGAATCTGTTCACAACATTCAGTTTCTCACCATTAACCTTGATGACTGGCTCAGTATAAACTGTGCCAGGAGCTGGTTGGTACATGATTTCTGTTTTCTTCATGTTGATGGTAAGCCCAAAGTTGGTGCAGGCTTCGGAGAATCTATCCACACTATGCTGCAGATCAGCCTCTGAGCCAGCATTGAGGGCACAATCATCAGCAAACAGAAGATCTCTGATGGTGTGTGATTTGACCTTGGTTTTTGCTTGAAGCCTCCTAAGGTTAAACAATTTTCCATCAATACGATAACTAATGTCGATTCCTGTGTCCCCGTCTCTAAAAGCATCAGTCAGCATAGCAGAAAACATGATACTGAACAGAGCCGGTGCAAGTACGCACCCTTGTTTAACTCCATTTGAGACAGTGAAAGGCTCTGATAGCTCACCGTTTTCCTGAACTCTAGCCTGCATTCCATCATGCAGTTGCTGCACTATTGTGATAAATTTCTTTGGGCAGCCGTATTTTGCCATGATCTTCCATAGACCCTCTCTACTGACAGTGTCGAACGCCTTTGTCAAGTCGATGAAAGCTGTGTACAGGTCACAGTGCTGTTCTTGGCATTTTTCTTGTAGCTGTCTTGCAGCGAACACCATATCTGTGGTTCCACGTTCTTTCCGGAATCCACACTGACTTTCAGGTAAAAGACCTTTGTCAAGATGAGCCGTAAGGCGATTCAAAAGGATTCTGGCGAATATCTTCCCAGCGATTGATAAAAGAGAGATGCCTCGATGATTGTTGCAGTCTTGGCGATTACCTTTACGTTTATATAGATGTATAATTGACGCATCTTTGAGATCGTGTGGGATGGTTTCACTCTGCCACATTTGCTGGAAGATCACGTGAAGTTTCTCTATCAGAACTGCACCGCCATCTTAATAAACCTGAACAGGAATTGAATCGGAGCCAGGGGCCTTTCCACTAGACAGTTGATGAATTGCTTTTTTAGTTTCCTCCAGAGTTGGTACATCATCTAATGCTTCATTTATAGGAATTTGGGGCAGGCGGATGATGGCTTCATCATTAATAGATGATGGCTGGTTCAAAATATTATTAAAATGTTCAGCCCAGCGTTGGAGCATTTTTTCCTTGTCTGTAATTAGTGTTTTTCCATCTGCATTAAGGAGGGGAAATGATCCTGATGATGTTGGACCATAGACCGCTTTGAGTGCAAGGTAAAAATTTTTCAAGTCATGGCTGTCAGCAAAGCCTTGGAGCTCATCTGCTTTATTACTCAGCCATGAATCCTGCATCTGGCGTAGTTTATGTTGGACGATTCTACGCATGTTGTTGAAAGCGTCTTTCTTGGATGTAGATTTTGGATCATTTAAATATGCTTTATGGAGATGGTGTTTCTCAGCCAACATCTGCTTTATATCATCTGAGTTCTCATCAAACCAGTCATTTTGTTTCTTGATGGAAGGACCCAGGACCTCTGTAGCAGTGTTGTAGATCTGCTCACTTAGGGCTGCCCAATTTGTTTCCACACTTTGGCCGTCTAGCGAGATAGATTTGAGACGGTCTTCTAAGGTGTCAGTAAATGACTGTTTAATTTTTGTCTTCTTTAGTTTGGTGACATCCAGCCTCTTTTGAGTTTTCTTCCCCTGAGGGCGCCTGGCTGGTTGGATAGGAATTTTAAGTTTAGATATGGTATATGACACAAACAAGCACAGTGTTGTGTACAGCATTTAGAGACAAAAAGGCCAAGAAATTGGTTTTCCTTGCATCTTCTCAGGCCAAAGTGGAGACCATAACGACATGGAAGCACATTGTCAAACCAAAAATGATAGATGAATACAACAATTCAATGAATGGGTGTGATCTCCTGGATCAAAAAGTTGGTTATTATGGTGTGCACAATAGAAAATCTGTTAAATGGTGGAAAAAAATTTTCTTCTGGCTGCTTGAAATAGTGCAGGTGAATGCTTCAGTTTTATACTGTTTTCATCGAGGTGAAAAGCAATCACTGCTGCAGTTCAAAAGAAATCTGCTTCACCAACTAACTGAAGCTTCTGCTGTTTTGAGCCCACTTAGTGTCCAAGAAAATGCAGCTACTAATATTGTTAGATCCCAAGCTGCCTCAACTTCAGAGTACCAGTGTGACACAAGACATCTTGTATGTTATGCAAAAAGAGATAAGAACTGTGTCCATTGCAGCACACCTGCTTGTCATCAGCGCTCTCATTATTATTGTACTGGATGTCCAGATCAGCCACATCTACACCCACAATGTTTTTATGACTACCATAAAAGCATGTGAATAGTAGCAAATTCTTCTGGGAAATGTAAAATAGAATTTGCTTGGTGTAAATAATATTAGCCATAGTTGTTTGGTATTTTTCAGAAATATGTGGTGTAGGAAAAAAAATCATATAAATTATATATTTGAAGTGATTGTGGTAAAATGTGTTGTGTTTCAAAATGGATGTGCACTGATATGCTGAGATTTTTCTGCTATGGATTAAACTGGAGCTGACATATGTAAGTACACAGTTTTATTTATCTTTTTTTTGTTATTTTTGATCAGGTCTACACTTCACATAACATGACAGACACTTTTCCTACATCAAATAATTATTTACAGCATTTCACAAGATTCTTCAGTCCATTTCCCACATGTTTATGTATAACATCAACACCTAGTTAAATAAAATGTGTATCTAAACTGCCTGTTTTTAAAATATAACCTGAAGAGAAAAATTGCACACATTTTGAGTGGTTGTTTTTACAAACATGTGGTTTTGAGAAAAAAAATCACAAAAATTACATTTATAAAGTGATAGTGATAAAAGTTTCTAGATATGTTTCAAACTAAATGTGCACTGATATTCTTAATATTTTATTGCCATACATTAAGCGGATCTAAGGGTCTCTTATGTTTGGACACGCACCCTAATATAACCGGCTAGGTTGAATGGGACGCGCCTCGCCAAAACTTTATTTAAAAAAAAAAAAAAATTAATTGGGAGCTGAAATATTTAAGTATAAGTATACAATTTTATTTTATTTTTTAAACATTTTTTAAATCAAGTCTACACTTCACAAGATATAACACACACCTATTCATATCAATTAATTATATGAAGCAATTCATAAGATTCTCCAGTCAATTTCCCACATGTTTATGTATAACATCAACACCTAGTTAAATAAAATGTGTATCTAAACTGCCTGTTTTTAAAATATAACCTGAAGAGAAAAACTGCACACATTTTGAGTGGTTGTTTTTACAAACATATGTAGTTTTGAGAAAAAAATCATAAAAATTACATCTATGAAGTGATAGTGATAAAAGTTTCTAGATATAAAAAAAAAAAAGGATCCCGTTACACGCCCATTGAGGCATATTGGGAATATGGTGTTAGGCCCATATTTTCTTGACCATCAACACACTAGGGGTGATGTGGTTAGCATCACGCCGGCCGTCTTAACCTTCTCAGAGTTGCTCTGGTACCCAATTGGGGCTGGGTCGATCCAGGAGCTGTTTGCGGCCTAAAAAAATCCCACCTCATCTGGGGATTGAACCATAGACCATTGAGCTAGGAAGCCAGTGCATTAACCACTATGCTACCTCGGCTCCCTAAATTTCAAACTAAATGTGCACTGACATTCTGAACATTTTATTGCCATACATTAATTGGGAGCTGAAATATTTCAGTTTAAGTATACAATTTTATTTAATTTTTTAAACACTTTTTAAATCAAGTCTACACTTCACAAGACATAACACACACCTATTCATATCAATTAATTATATGAAGCAATTCATAAGATTCTCCAGTCAATTTCACACATGTTTATGTATAACATCAACACCTAGTTAAATAAAATGTGTATCTACTGCCTGTTTTTAAAATATAACCTGAAGAGAAAAATTGCACACATTTTGAGTGGTTGTTTTTACAAACATATGTGGTTTTGAGAAAAAAAATCATAAAAATTACATCTATGAAGTGATAGTGATAAAAGTTTCTAGATATGTTTCAAAATAAATGTGCACTGACATTCTGAACATTTTATTGCCATACATTCAATGGGAGCTGAAATATTTAAGTTTAAGTATACAATTTTATTTATTTTTTTAAACATTTTTTTAATCAAGTCTACACTTCACAAGAAATAACACACACTTATTCATATCAATTAATTATATGAAGCAATTCATAAGATTCTCCAGTCAATTTCACACATAATATCACACACTTATTCATATCAATTAATTATATGAAGCAATTCATAAGATTCTCCAGTCAATTTCACACATTTAAATGTATAACATATGTACCTACAGAACTTATGTATTTGTCCACTGTCTGTTTTTAAAACTTCACATGTCTGAAAAAATTGCATCCATTTTGGGGCCTGGGTAAAACCCAAAAACAGCCTGGGAGAGAATGAATTAAGAAGCAATGGAATTCCATTTCTGTTGGCTGAGGTCAATGTTTTAATAACCTAATCTATAGCAAATAGGACAAGAAATGGTGACAAGAGCATTCCTTTGCACTCCAGTTCTTATCCCAATCAGTTCTGTAAGTTGTCCTTCATTAATAACTTTGCCATGTCTTCATTAATATTTCTAGCAGAAGCAGAATTATAGTGAAAATTATGAAAAATACAAACTATATAGATACAAGAACAAATCAAAACATAAAAATAATGGCAGAATGAATCAACACATACCTTTTTGTAGATTGCTGTTATCAACAGAGATTTGACAATCATGCCCAGTTTGAAGGCTTCAAACATAGAAAAGTTGAAGAGGGAAGTTCTAAACAGGCTAATCATTAGCATAAGAAGACAAACACAATAGCCTTGCCATTCCGTCCCTGGCACGTGGTGATCCATGATAGAGATCAGGACACTGTGTGATGTAGAATATACACAAACCAAAAATGCACTTTTTTCTCCAATACATACATATTAATAATAGCAAGGAGTTCATATACGCTGGTACACAGATGTGCTTCTATACATCACTATCATATCAACATCATAACATCACCATATTATCATCATCATCATATCATCATCATTATAATCATATCAACATCATACCATCATCAGTATATCATCATATCATAATCATTATCAACATCATATCATCACCATATCATCATCATTGTATTACCATCATTATATCAACATCAAATCATCATCATTTTATCATCACCATATCATCATATCATCCTAATCATATCAACATCATATCATTATATCATCATCAACATCATCATATCACCATTATTGTTGCAGACTTTCTTTTATGGGCTAATTTCGTATGATATAGTGTTCTTCTTCTGTCTTTCGCTGACTATTATATTCTGCTGCAACAGTGGGTTCATTTTGCATTTCCGACATATTAGTGTGAACGTGTAGTCAATAAACTTCATTTCGTATTTGATATTTCGTTGTGTTCTAGTATTACTTTGAATTCTCATTAGTATGGCAGAGTTTTGCACATTGACCAACACAATGAAGGTTAACGGTCAATTCAACACAATAGTCTGAACTGTAACTTTATAAACTTCTTCACAGGATAAGTCTCATGTGGATGACTTCACGTATATTTTAATAGCTCCAATATATACAAGCTTACAGCATGAGTTACTCAATTAACATATTTTCCACATTGAAAGAAACTGGATACATCACAGTTCATAGTGTATGATGCACAAGACATTGTGCGTTCATTTTAACCGTCATAATGATTGTTCATTATCCTTATCCAAATGCTTGGCACATTATCATATTTAAGCAGCATTAATGCATCTCTGCTAATTATTCCATTATTGCTTAGGATCAATGCCTAACATTCACGTCAGAACTTTGTCAGTATAATATTCTCAATTTGGCATCACTAGCCAGGCTACACCAGCCATATCGCTTTCATTAGCGTTATACACTAACTTCGCGTTCATAATTCTCAAATATCGCGTATACAAATTCTTGCGTTTTATTCTTAACGCTTTACACAATTATGGACTCACCGGTCCTTAAACACATATTATTATATCAGCTTTAAAAGCATACACATCGACGGTTATATACATTAGCTAGTGGTTCTACCACATAATTCTAAACACTGCCATATGCCCGGAGGCTACATGAAGACTGTTCTTGTTACTAGGCTTCATGCGTCATCCAACGCTTTACGCGTACCCTTTGAAGTCTAGTTAGTTGAGGTGTTGCAGGGTGCGACCATCCAAATCAAGATAAAACCAAAATGCTCGCAAACCATGCAACAATCCTCAACAATTATCAACATCATATCATCACCATATCATTATCATTATATCATCATCATCAGTATATCATCATATCATCACAATATCATCATCATATTTCTTTGCTCTCCTTACAGAGCATGGAGCCACTACTCCCACTTTAAAAGCATACACATCGACGGTTATATACATTAGCTAGTGGTTCTACCACATAATTCTAAACACTGCCATATGCCCGGAGGCTACATGAAGACTGTTCTTGTTACTAGGCTTCATGCGTCATCCAACGCTTTACGCGTACCCTTTGAAGTCTAGTTAGTTGAGGTGTTGCAGGGTGCGACCATCCAAATCAAGATAAAACCAAAATGCTCGCAAACCATGCAACAATCCTCAACAATTATCAACATCATATCATCACTATATCATTATATCATCATCATCAGTATATCATCATATCATCACAATATCATCATCATATTTCTTTGCTCTCCTTACAGAGCATGGAGCCACTACTCCCACTGGTCCCCTTGCTTGAAGCCTGCACCAAGCAGTCACATGCTCTTGCAGCAGTTAATTCAGTGGCACTTTGTTTTACGTGAGGTGGCCAGCCGCATGCACAACCTCATACTAGTCACCATTTACAATATGCCTGATGGTGCAGTAATACTATTCTTTTTTTGGCTCTTCAGATACCCTTGAGAACAACACTGGGCAAATATTCATAAATACATTTGTATTTCTAAAAATACTTCTAAAAACACAGTCAAACATACAAATGATTCCATCACAAAATTACATACACACGTCTTAGTCCATATAACAGTCATACTCACATATATATTTCCAAACATACTATCATACACACCTCTACCAACAAAGTTAAATACAATACCATATGGAATTCATCTCACGGATTATAAAAAATCTGGATAGTTATGTTGCGTAGGCATCCTGCTCTTCGCGAGCGCGGGATTTGAAGCCACATCTTCAAAATACAGGGTGGTCATAAAGTCTTTCCCTGATTTCAAAAATTAAAAAAAAAAAAGTATTCTAGGTTCATAGGACTGCGTTGAAACGCCGTGCGCACTGCGTCCACAGTTTCTTCACTCACACGAGGCCTACCTGCTCTGGGCATGTCACCGACGCTGCCAGTGTCCGTAAACTTTATATACCAAACTTTGATGCTTTTAACATCTGGAGGATCTCGTAAAAATTTGAAATCAGGGAAAGACTTTATGACCACCCTGTATAGCACACCACAGGAAGTGGGTGTCTGGTGGATGGGACTACTGTATGTCATGTTTACATCCATGTACTCTGTTGTATAAGTGCACAGAGATGTAACGGTCGAGCGAAGGATTAGTACAGTAACTATGAAGATGAACAAAAAGTGTAAGTGCTGAGCCCAGAAGCTTATAAATGGAGAATATGAGAAATCTGATACAATAGTTTTTTTAAAATCACTTTTACTCACCATGCAGTTTTGCAACACGCATCGTGTGCTGTTAGTTATTTTTTCCTACTCCATAAGAAACAGCTACAACCTCGTCTTCCATGATAAAGATATCACAACCCCATATATTAAATATCATCGTATATATTCTCATTAAATTTTTAACACTGCAAATTATGTCAACTTCCTTCTAGCTATTTGCGGTGGAAAAAAAAAGTCATCGCATCGGTAACCATGAACTAGCCATTTTTGTTTACGAGCCGTATCACGTCCCTACCATGTCTTCACCTTGTCTCCTTCCACACCCGCTAACTCGAAAGTTGCTGAAACCACAATCAATGTTCTTTTGTAATGCAACACTTGGGAGGCGGGCAGGAATAGCGTCCGACATTTATGCCTACGCAACTCTACCCAGGTTTTGTCATCTGTATTGGCTGTAAGGGACGTGCACATACTTACTTGAGCAGCAGAGGCCCACAGATGACGATTATGTCTGTCACAAGTTTGGACCAGGTGAAGGAGAAGACTGAGAACCAAAACTGCTTCCACAGAACTCTGATCAAAGATGGCTCTGGCTTTCTTGCATGTTCCTCTTGATCTGGATTACGATCTAGAAATTGGGAGTACTCTGACCGCGGACTCTAAATGTTGGGGGGAAGGGGGTGTAAAGAGAAATAAATTTGTTAGAAAGATCTTTTCAGCATTATTGTCCTGAGTTCTAGAGAGATTAATTTGTTAGAAAGATCTTTTCAGCATTATTGTCCTGAGTTCTTTACACAGCATGGAACCACCACTACAGCTGCTCCCAAAGAAATCCTGCACAAAGAAGTCACATGATCTTGCAGCACTTAATTTTTAGAAGTGTTATTTGGGGAACTTGATAAAGGTTCTTATCTCCTTGATACATCATATTATTTGCATTGTTGTGTAATGGCTTTGTTTTATCATTTATTATTGTTGTATTGTTGTACAATGAGACTGTATTGTTGTATAGCAAAATTTGATTTTTAAAATTTTTTATATAGTTAGGATGAGAGTCTGATCAGCAGAGTGGTTATAGTGCTGGCCTCTCATGGTAAAGTTACTCACGGCTGTTTGTGCCCTATACCAGAGCGCTCTTTTAGTTTCGGTGACCGGAATTCTGACACCGGGTATAAAATTTTCGTGTTCACCGTAAAAGACTATTTAAGTTTTTGGCGGGGAAAATCAGCTGTTGTGTGTGTAAAATCTGTAAAATATAAATCATTACACACTCGTTCTGGATAAACACAGCGCTAAAATTCTTTTGTGTACTATAACTTTGTTCTGTGTTCTATGTTTGATTGCATTTTTATTTGTTTTAAATTAGTTTTGACGGAGTTACAGACTTTTGAAAACAGCGTCATCATTTGAGGAAATTCATAAAATAAGTAAACTTTTTATTAATTTAATATCTAAAAATCGGCCCATTCGTTTGAGTTTATAATTATAAAGACTTCTCGAAGGGAAGCTAAAGATTATTTCCACATACTTTTTTTTTTTGGTTTCATATCTTGAGAATGTGTGGTAGTCAGTTTTGTAAGTTTGGCATTACAAGAACAAGCATATTGTCACCATATTTTATAGCATTTAAATCACTGTAAACGCATTCCTGATACTCACAAATCTTAAATAAGGTAGTAAAAAAATAACTTTTTGTAAAGCACCATCTGTTTTTGCATTTTCATTCATTTATAATGATATTTAGCTACGTATATAAGCGTCAGAAAACATGTAAAGCTATAGATAAATTACTTTCACATACTTTGATCTATCTGTCAAGTCTTGTTAATCTTGTATTTATAATACGAATTTTTTTTTTATTGTGTGTGAGATAAGGACTGTTCCATTGGTGTTCTTTAGTAGACAATCCTGTGCACACGACGGCTGCCAAAGAATTCTAAGTAACTGTTTGTATATCTTCTTTCATTCACAGATAAAGCATTCTACATCCTGGTGTTAGACTTGATAGTCCCAAATATTCCTTTATCTTTAAACTAAATACTACTACATAACAACGAAATGGAACATACTGTTTTGCATCATATGAATTGTGCCAGTGCACTGTGCAGAGCCTGTGGCAAGAGAGCATTAACTTCCAAAACAAAACGTTCAAATCAGAAAGCACTGAACTGTTTTAATTACGTTAATGATCTGTTCTTTGTGTTTGGAATTAACGTATCAGATGATAAACCCACACAGCATTCGACTATATTTTGTAAGAAGTGTTACTTACAAATACAAAACTCAAAAAGGAGGCATAATGAGAAGTGTCTTGAAACAGCCAAGTTACTATCGGAAAACAGTCAGCACATCTGGAAAGACTATGACCATAATTTAACTATAAGTGAATGTCAACTGTGCAATTATGTTGCAAAGACATCTTTTGGTGTTTTAAAAACAAAAAACTGCTCTATCCCCTGTGATGTTCTTTCTGACCCCTCCATGTCTAGTCAGTCAGTTAGCTGTAGTCAGGATAGCTCTGTACAGCAGGAGGTTGATGTGCCTGCTCACACTAGTGATGATATTATTCAGTTGGAGGTTGATGAGTCATCTTACATTACAGGCGATACCATTATTCATTTGGAGGTGGATAACACTACTCACCCTAGCATGCCAGTTTTTGTTGCCACATCTACACCTACCAAGTCAGTTATACATACAAGTACATCCACCTCGCCTGTCTTCAAAAGCGACATCACAGTACAACAGTTACTTGCTAAGCCACCTTCACAACCACTAACACAAGAAGAAGAAACCCTATTCACATCCATTGTTAGAAAAAAACTAGAAACAGCAAAAAGTAATATCATAAAATGCAAAACCAGAGGACAGCCTATTGTACTACAAAAACTAATTAAACATAGAAGAGAAACATCAGTCACCAGAACGCCAACAAAACGTAAGCGATCTCAATTTCTCCACACTGTTAGAAAACATATTGCTGGAACATCAACTGATTCATTAGACCTGCAGCAGGCACATGAACTACAACGCTGTTCAGAAACGTCACGTCAGGAAATTTGCAGGAAAGCAGGCATTGAAAGTAGAGTTAGAATATCCAAAGAATTAGCAATAGCCATGAAGGAAACAGTAGGTCTTACGTGGGCACAGGAGGGAAAACAGAGAAGATTATTGAAACATGTTGGTGTTGACATGGAGCATGAAGGGGCAGAAAGAAAATGGACAAGAGAGATTACGCGTGAATGGGTGGATGTGGAAATGAAAGAGTTTGTGGGGGATAATGGACAAAGGCTAGAGACACCATTTGCATATATCAAAGATTTATGTGGCTTTCTTCGTGGGCTTCTTAAAGATTACAAGAGGGCGGGCTTATTAACCTGGCATAAGGGTTCCATTCCAGAAAATGAAGTATGGCTGAAGATTGGGGGTGATCATGGAAAGGGAAGCATCAAAGTTACAATGCAGGTAGTAAATTTAGAGAAACCAAATTCGAAATCTAATACCATCCTTTTATCAATGGCTAGAGTCAGAGATACATATGATAATTTAGAAATATTTATGAATGGCATGAAAGCTCAGATAGAGTCACTAAAAGATTTAGAGTGGGATGGTAAAAAAGTTGTTGTTTTCTTATTCGGGGATTATGACTTTTTGATGAAAATGTTTGGTTTGTCTGGAGCTCAAGGAACATACCCATGTCTGTGGTGTCTCCAGCAAAACAAGGAAATAAAGACATCCAGAGAGCATACATCTTGCAAACCAAGAAGTTTGGCCATGTTGATAAGAGATTACAATAGATATATGAAATATGGGAAAGGGAATAAAAGGCAAGTGGCTCGTTACCATAATTGTTTACACAAACCAATGTTAGAGATTGAAATTGAAAATGTAGCACCTCCTTACCTTCATATTTTATTAGGCATTGTTTTGAAACACCACAGACTTCTAGAACAGGTAGCCGATACAATAGACGTAAAGATATTTGAGAATCCACAAGAGATACATGCAAACGTTAGTACTATTAAGAACTTGAAGAGATTTGGTAGGAACTGGAAACAGGCAGAAGAATTAGAAGCTAAAATTGAATTTTATCAGGCAGGTATTGAACTTTGTGAGGATAAGGAGGAGACAGATAGATTTAAAGTTAAACTTGAAAATGCACAAGATGCGCTAGCCAAAATTCAGTTTCAAGATCTGTGTGCTAGGTCTGGCCCAGTTTGCTCACACTTGGACAAGGTACTAGCCAAACACAAAATCATACCACAGGCTTATCATAGCAGAGCATTCATAGGGAATCACTGCCACAGATATCTCACACAAAAAGTTTATAAAGATCTTACAAGAGCAATCATTACACAAACACTGAAAATTACAGACAAACAAGATATAACTGACATAGCTTTTATTGCCCAAGAACAATTCAACTCACTGAACGAAGCATTTGAGAAAGTACACAACCAAATATCACACAGTAAACCAATTAGTAAAGAATCAATATCATCAATAACAGCATCAATAGATACATATATGTCTTTGTTCAGAAAGCTATTCCCCAGTAAGACAATTCCTAAACAGCACATATTAGAAAAACATTGCGCAGACTGGATCAGAACTCATGGCTTTGGAATGGGCTTGCATGGAGAGCAAGGAGGAGAATTTGTACATTCCACTATTTCCAAAATTGAAAGACGCGCCAGCGGTATTAAAGATATAACTTCACAATTAAAATTTATAATGGAAACTCATTTGTTACAAATTTCTCCATCTGTGAATGTACAGATTCATCCTATAAAAAAAAGGAAGTGTGAATGATAATTGAGAGAAATTTTGGGGCTAGAGCAAATTATGGCAGTTGTTGCTTGAGATTGGCAGAATTAACAGAGTGTGGAAATCATTTAATAGATGTATTTATTAAATACACCTATTTATCTATTAAATTGAACATTTTGTTTTACTCATGACCATACTCATTTTTACATGACCATCGTGATGTATGATTGAGATAATTGTTAGCTCTCATTTTTTTGGGGACAAATGGGTGTGTTATTTTAAGGTAATAAATGTGGACTTGCAATTTAAACTTTCAATAATTAATGTTTGATGCATGAAACCAAAACAAATCTTTGATATCCATTTTCTGCAGGTTTTCTACTTTTGATTTCTGTAATTTGTTATGCATGTTGATTGTGACCGATTGAGTGAAAATTGCATTATAAACAAACCATAACAAAATATTAAAAAAACGTAAATTTTACACTATTTCAGACTATTATATCTTCTGTTCTAATTGTGATAAAATGTTTGTTCTTGTTCTAAAATTTACTCTAACATTTCTAGTCTAGCTTTACGCAAAATTAAAGCCGGTATTTATAATAAAAAAGTAGCCTAAAAGCATTAATTAAACCCTATCAAAAGTAAACATTGCCACATGTTTTTCCCATTAGGAAGCTGACCACATGACCTCTGTCAAGTGGGCTATAAATAGCGCGGTCGGGGAAAAAGGGGAAATAACTAAAAGATCGCTCGCAAACAGCCGTGTACTGGGCTCAAAACACTGTGGCATCAGGCTCCAGTATTGAGCTTTAAACGGGTACTTGACTCTGCTCTTTAGTTAGGGAAGGCAAAGGCAGTGAGGAAGGTAACTTGTCACCTCACCTCTCAAAGCTGGACCTAGTATAATTAAGTCTCTAACACCTCACTCCCTACCGCAATATCTGCTATGCGACTATCTTTATAGTAAGGATGCATTATTATACACTGCGGGTATAGACAAGAGGCTGCTAATATGAATATTGTTATTGTTAGTGTTGAACAGAATCAACATCATTTCACTCTGGACAAACCCATAGGTGCTCAGTCTCCCTCAGTATATGTCAAAGATTGTGAATGCTGACTGTTCCTGTAGCTCGCTGGTTGTATACACTGTTACGGGCTTTATTTTCTTATGTGGGCATATTTCTCTTGCCTTCAATTTCTCCTCTGACTGGACTGTCGTTTTAATGCAGTAAAGTTAGTATATAGCCGTAATTGTGGGTTTCTGCAGTAATGTTGGATTCCGGATATTCAAGCAAATTATTTCTCATTATATTTTTGCCCATTAGTCTGTCGTCTAAGTTTCTTGATATCTCTTTGGTGTGTGTGTGTAATCAACCCAACATGGTCGATCAGAACTCTTGAACAAAGAACAGAAGTGCTTACGTATGCAGAACAAACTTCTGCAACTCACAAGCAATCGACAGGAATGCCTGAATGACGACTTTTGCATTTATTATCCATGAATACAACATCATATGATAATTGACGACACAAACATAAGGTTCATATATCACGTAGGCAGTAGCGGACACACTGTACATTAGCCACAGCTGTTTAACCTCCACATGGTCAAGTTAACCGTTACTTTAGCACATTAACTCTTCAGAGTTTTAATATCTAGCACTGTTAGCTTCTTTAGAATAACTACGCAGTGAACGTATTTCAATAGGTTACCATACCTTTTGCTTATCTCTTAGGAGCCTTATTATTTATTAAATCTCTGGCTAGTTTCTCATATTTAATTTGGCTGCTCACGCAATCATAATCTGCCATACTTGAACCTGTTAACCTTAATCTACACTCACTGTATTATATTAATTTAGTCTATGCGTTATCCACTGATAAAACGCATACCATATATTCTGGACTCGAACGTCCTTATACCTTACATTTGCCATTGGCTATTCAAAGCCTACACTTATATCTTTCAGTTGGCTGACCACACATAATCTAAAACACTGCTTTATGCCCTAAGGCCACATGTCGACTCTGCATAACAAAGTCTAACACGTCAGCAAGTAATGTAAGCATAGCATTAGGAGTCTGACTAGAGGCAATGCTGCATAGTACGACCATCTCAAATAAAACCAAACGAAGATGCTGGCAAAACCATGCAGCAGTCCTCAACATACACAATGGATGCATCCTCTCATACATCCATTTCTGCTAGCCTTACATTTGATGCCAAATTCCAACAGTCTTAACCTTGATGATTCATCTATTGCAGTGTCATTCTCTAACAGGCGATCATTAATTGTTCTCAGTATCTCTCCCTTATCCATATTCATTGTCCCCACTATGGGTGCTCTTAATGCTAGTCTGTGACCTCCCTCATTGATATGAATATTAATAATCAAAACAGTTGAGGATGAGGAGGGAAACATATTCTCTCTCTTATCTATATGCATGGAGGCATATCTGGAGCCATCCTTATGTGACCACCAGCTATGCACAATGCTTCAAATGTGGAAGTGAACCTTGTCTGCGGGGTTAATTACACCCTCAATGACTTATGCATGGAGGCATATCTGGAGTCATCCTTATAATGACATCCAGCTATGCACAATGATACAATATACGTACATGGAAGTGAACCTATGTCTGTGAGGCTGATTACATCCTCATTGACTCTTGAAATCGTCCACACTTCCAGGAATTCCCGCTGTGGTGAAACTTGTTGAGAACCCAGCATTGCACACTAAGCTTGGAGAAGTCACTTGAGCCCCATGCGTAATTCTTTGGCTTTGACTTGGTTGACTGCATGCAGGAGGATCTCACTGTGGACCCAGTGATAGGCTGGGGAAGCTGAGAAGTGGCTCTGTTCAGGACGTGACAATTCCTTGGGAGAGCCCAGAACCAGAGTACATTATTTTAGCTCTGCATAGTTGGAGAGCCCCCTTGGATGGCAAGGAATGCACAGTATGCCATGCGCTTCTTACTTCTAGCTTGGGACCAGATGTGAAGATCCTTTAAATGCAAGCCAAGCTGGAGAAACTGGAGCTCATAACTTCAAAACATGTTTCGGAATGGCAGAAAAGCCACAGGAAAAGCACAGATCTACAGTGTAGATAATACCAAGGAGTCTTCAACTTGGTATTGGCTGCAAAAGAGCAAGAAGTTCAGCAGCTCTAGTTAAACAACAACAACAGCAACGAAATTATGGGTTCTGTTTGTTGGCTACCACGTTAGGGAAGTACGAATAAAGTATTGCTGGTTATACAAGAAAATAAGTTGGTGGGAGAGAAACTGTGATGTACAGAAGGTAAATGTTAGGTAAGAAAAAAAACTGGTAACTGTTTTGCTTGAGACAATGACAGAATGGTTCAAAAAGTATGTCTCAAATTTTCCTAGAAAAGACAATGATTATGAGAATGAATATGGCAAATGAAAACCAGACGGCTCTTGGAGAAACAGCTCTACAAGATGTGGATTCAAGTAGACATCATGTTAGCAACATAGGCAAAGTTGAAGAACCAGACAGAATGCAAGAGGTGTTTTGCTGCTTTGGAAAAACACTTGGAAGTTCAAAGAAATCAAATCAACACAAAAGTAAGAATTTTCAACTCAAATGTCAAGTCAGTTCTAATGTATGGCTCTGAAACATGGAACTATGCTTTCTGTCCCTGGTACTCTTCAGATTTTAAGCAGGTACCAAACAGATGAGTGTTAGAGCACTGGTCTCTTGTGGCAAAGATGCCGGGTTTGAATCACGGTACCGACAAGCTCTAGTCTACCCAGCTGTAAATGGATACTTGAATTTGAGTTAGGGAAGGAAAAGGCAGCGAGGAAGAAAACTGGTCACCCCACCTCTCAATGCTGGATCTAGTATGATGGTCTCTAACACTTCACTCCCCCATAGCAGTATTATCCCCGTGGGACTACCTTTTTACCAAATAGATGTCATTAATTTTTCCCACATACGTTTTTTTTTTTAAAATAAAACAGCAAATCCATGTGTTTATGAGACAATATCTTGTAACATATAGAAAAATCGTAAATTTTGTGAGGATTGTTTTGAAGTCTTAAGTGCAACAGTTAAGTTTGCTTTGTTTTGGGTAAAGTGAGATATGAGGACATTTGACAGCAGCCAAATGGGTGCACCATAGGTGGTAAAAACAGCTAAAAATGGTATGACAAGGTCACCACTATGGAACTGGTGGAAGGAACTAGATAAATACCAGTAGTATACGAGTTGAGCAATAGATGTCAGCACTGGATAGGACACATTGAGGAAACCAACTGATAGCATTACAGGGCAGTCCTTGTTCTGTAATCATACCAACATAATAGATATTGTCTATAATTAGTCTGGATCATTCCTTGGTCCAATATACTATTGTTATTAGGAGTATCCACAGAGCATTGTATTTTTTACGGTGCTTAAATTGGAGGTGTAGTTAGTCATGATTCACTCCCGAATGAGGCAATGGTCCCTTTCAGATGGTCCTGCGTTCGGGTCCCTAGTTGGCCTATCTTTTCTGTTAATTTCCTGTTTTCTAGTCTTCTACTTCTTTATTTCTTATGAGTGTCTGCAGCCTGCAACATACCTATTTATTTGTACTGTTTGTTTACTGTTCACAGGCCTCAGGTTTCCCTCTTTATTTATTTGTTTATTGTTCACAGGCCTCTGGTTTCCCTCTTTATTTATTTGTTTATTGTTCACAGGCCTCGGGTTTTCCTCTTTATTTATTTGTTTATTGTTCACAGGCCTCTGGTTTCCCCTCTTTATTTATTTGTTTACTGTTCACAGGCCTCAGGTATCCCTCTTTATTTATTTGTTTATTGTTCACAGGCCTCTGGTTTCCCTCTTTATTTATTTGTTTATTGTTCACAGGCCTCGGGTTTCCCTCTTTATTTATTTGTTTATTGTTCACAGGCCTCTGGTTTCCCCTCTTTATTTATTTGTTTTCTGTTCACAGGCCTCGGGTTTCCCTCTTTATTTATTTATTGTTCACAGGCCTCGGGTTTCCCTCTTTATTTATTTGTTTTTTGTTCACAGGCCTCTGGTTTCCCCTCTTTATTTATTTGTTTACTGTTCACAGGCCTCAGGTTTCCCTCTTTATTTACACATTGAACATATCTAATCCAATAATCAAATACCTTAGAAAATTCTGAGATTCGAGTCCTCTCTGTCAGGTGTGAAGGAAGCTCTGCCATCTTGTTAACCGCGTCCACTTTGCCAGTACTAGATGTATAACTTACTCTGTATGGCTTGTTCTTCTTGTCCCTGTTATAGATATTAGTATCCATGTTAAGTGTGCTGATAGGTCATGTTTATGCCAGTGTAGGATGGGTGTCAATGGATTGTTTGGATGCATTCAGAGTAAATGTGTGTATGTCTTGTCTCTAGGTTGTTTGTGTCTATGTCTTGTGTCTAGACTGTGTATGTCTTTGGTCCAGGTTGTATGTACAAGTGTATCTTATGTCCTGTGTCACAGTCGTGTGTGTTTGGGTCAGCCTGTTCTCTTATGTCTCTATCATATGTACGTATGTTTTGTGTCAAGACTGTATATGTCTTTGGTCCTAGTTGTATGTCTTATGTCTAGATTGTATGTGTTTACATCTTATGTGACTAGGTTGCATATATCTATGTCCTGTGTCTAGATTGTGTGTATCATTAGTTCAAGTTGCATGTGTCTTTGTCTAGATTGTATGTGCTATGCCTTGCATCTGGACTATGCATGTCTTTGGTCCAGGTTGTATGTCTTATGTCTACTGCATGTGTCCACATCTTATGTGGCTAGGTTGCATGTGTCTATGTCATATGTCTAGATTGTGTGCATCTTTGGTCCATTGGTATGTGTCTTATGTCAAGACTGCACGTATTTATGTCATGTTTCTAGACTGTGTATGTCTTATGTTTATATCGTATATGTGTCTACTTCTTGTGTGATTAAGCTGTATGTGTCTATGTCCTGTATGTTGATTGTGTGCATCTTTAGTCAATGTTGTATGCATCCATCTAGCTGATTTTATCTATATCCTGTGTCTAGACTGAGTATGTCTTTGGTCCATGTTTGATATGTCAAGAATGTATGTGTCTACATCTTGTGCAACTATTTTTATGTTTAATTAGATTCTTATGTGTCCTATCTAGCCCTCACTTTCTTTCTTTCCTTTCCCTGACAAAGGCCTTGTGGCTGCAACATTGGCTATTTTGTTTATCTTTTGTCCTCGTAAGATGAATCACCTTTTTTAATTTTTTTTTCATACCCATCCATTGCAACTAGGCTGCATGTGTCTATGTCCTGTGTCTACACTGGGTTCTAGGTTATATTTACTGTTGCATTACTGGATGAATTTCTGTCCAAGTCTGTATTTTAGATGTATTATATGTATATTCAACTGCCATGCTATAGACTCCAGGAGGAAAGCAAAAGCAAGGACGGCCAAAAGTCATTAGGCGAAGAACAGTGGAGGTGGAGATGCTAAGCATGAACCAGAGCTGGGACACCATACAAAGGATGGCTGTAAACCAAGCTAAGTGGAGACAGATTGTTACTGACCTACAAGATACCATTAGGCGTGATGGTCGCTGACTGATTTGTCAGTCAGCGACCAAGGACCAAAGAAGAATATATGTATATCTGGCTAGTATTTAATATTTCTGCAGTTTCTTGGGGTATCAAAGGAGATTTTAAAAAAAAAAAATATTAAAAAATATGGCTACTGCTACCTAATGCATGTCAAAAGAGGTGACTAATATGAGGTTGTGCACTGGGTGCAGCAATCTCAATGTGTAAAAAAGTGGCCACAGAAACCATTGCTACAAGAGCACATGTGTGCTGTGCTTGATTAGATGCAGGCATGCTGCAGTAAGAGATCAGTACAGTGATGGCTCCATGTTCCATAAGAAGTGAAAAGTGAAGAGAAGTTATTAGTATATTGTATTAAAGTAACAAGAAGAGACATGGTACGCAACCAGACGATACGTCAAGGCCTTAAATCCTACCCCCTGCAGACACCAAGTAGAACAGTCCCAATTAAGATGGTTTGGCAATGTCTGCAGAATGGGAGAAGATCGGATACCACGACAAGCATGGGAAACAAAGAGCCAAGGATCCAGACCCCGAGTCCGCTGGAAGGACAACATTAGACAATCTTTGAAGGACCGAGGACTAGAATGGAACCAGGCCAGGAGGAAGACAGCCGATATGATAGTCTGGCGCTCTCTCTTCCAAACCTCTACACCTCACGGTAGAAGGGGAACGACTAAGTAAGTAAGTATTAAACTTGATATTTCTTGACATTTGTTGTGTTTATGATTGATAATTACCCATGTCTATTATTTTATTACTTCAATTATTACAAATTTGTGTGCATCTATTGATTACATAGATATAATTCTTCCACCAGGGCAAATAATGAGTCTACGAAATTGGTGTCTGCATCAGATCTAAATGTAGTTCCCTCTGGTCTTTTATGAAACAGAAAACTAATGGGAACTACTGCTCACTCAGGCATGTTGTACAAGGTGACTAATATGAGATTGTGTATGAGGCCGACAACCTCATCATGTAAAAAAAATAACCCCAGAAACCACCACTTACAAAGTATGTGAATACTTTGTTGAGGCTTTCTGCAAGGGAGGTCGGCTGCAGTGTTACTTCAGTAGAGAGCAAAAAAAGAAAATGATGATAAAAGAGTGTTTGCCTATAAATACATGTCACAGCTGGGCAGGCATCTGTTCTTAGAATGACAATGACAGTGTTAAATTATTGTTTATTTCCTTTTTTCTTGCTCCTTACGGAGCATGGAGCCACCAACACAGTTAAGGTTTCTGTAGCAACTGTTTATATGATGAGGTTGCCATCCACAAGCACAACCTCGTATTAGTTGCCTCTTATGTGTTGCCCAAGGGAGCGATAGTCGTGTTCTATCTTTTTCTCTTCATAGACAACCCCCGAAACTACAGTGGGTTGTTTATGCTATAGGTGTGTTTCTGAGCAAAGTTTTCCTCGCCTGTACTTCTGGCATCTCAGTTCCTCTTGTCTCCAAAGTTCCTCAAATCTTGACATGTGATAGTCACAGGTGATATCCTCAGGCAGCTGCCAAAGGTCAGACTCCTCAATGTCACGTTTGAATCCGGTACGGACAAGTCTGAAATAGGAAACACTGCAGTTAGTTTAGTTGACTGATGTTCTAAGAATGATTGACCACCTTATATCAGTGATACTGTCCATCTACCTGCCTGTCTGTTAATCTGTATATCTATCTGTCTGTCTTATCCAATCTGTCTATCTAGTCATTCATCCATCCATCAATCTAACTGAATCAAATCTAATCTAATCTGCTCTGCTCTACTCTACACCATTCATCTCCACTCCCCTCCACCCCAGTCCAGTCCAATCCATCTTCCTACATACCTACCTACCCACACATCCACCTACCTAACCACTCATCTCCGTCCATCCACCCATTCTTCCAGCCATACACTCATCAACTGCTATATCAGTCTGTCTGACTTGTTTATCTATTATCTATCTCTTTATCTTCCTATCTACATAACCATCTGACAAACCGTCTGTAATATTTCTAACATTTTCAGGAATAGTAACCAGCCCATGTAACATATATGCATGACAAAAGTGTGAAACCACTAAATGTTTCTGTCTAGCTGTCTAATCTACTATAATCTTGCAACTTTCTATCTTAACTGCATGAAATACAAATCTGACAGTGACTGACTTGAAGATCCAGCAAAAAAACACCCTGGACATAGCTGAGGCTTCTATTAGAGGACACTCAGGCTGAGGAGACAATGAATGAAAGCTTAATAAGTAATGTATTGTCGTTAAAAGATTACTGATTTTTGTGAAAGACTGACAGAAACTTACTGTCAGTTTAAGGCAGTGCTCCTTAACCCTTTAGATGTCCTGCTCCCCTTTACAGCATCTTAAGTAGCCTCACATACCTTTATCTTCTAGCTTGCAAAATATTCCAGAAATGCAAAAAACGAAAGAAATAATATCGTTTTGTTTATAAATGTAGCACATATAGCAAGCCCAGAAGAGAATGGTAAATTGATCATTGGAGGCATTTGAATTAGGAAAGCTTTTCTGAGTAATTTTCTGTTTTTTTGTTTTTCATACAGCTGTAGACATTAGTGAAAATAATTATTTTGAATAAAACCCACACCAATATTAGAACTTGTTGAAGATGATATAATATTTTAAGCACAATATATTCATTAGTCATGTGTCAATGCTCTATTGTGTATGGATAAATCTGAGCTTTGTGTGTATTCTACTGTGTTTATGATGAACCACCTCCTAAAATATCTGGTATGTCTTGCACCCCAAGGATTCAGGCCTCAAACTCCCAGGGGTTGCATGCACCCCGGGTTAAGAAGATCTGGTTTCAGAGAACACCTTAGCTGGGTAAAGACTAACACAAACCACTTCAGCCTTACATGTTACTTTAGATGATGCTGGTATCATCTACCTGTGTTACAACTAAATCTTGAGCTCATGATGTTGGCTAATGTTCTTGGCACAGTTAATAGTGCATGTCTGATTAATATAGCGAATGACGTGTGACGGTTCTTTTTCCTCAAGATATTATTGTTGCATGTAAAGAAACCACCCTGACTGGTGTGCAAACATTGGAATGTATCAAATTGGAAACGAAGCTCAAGAGATGATCAGACAACAATTTATTACACATATTCATTTCCAACATAGGCATGATCATAATCAACTGGCATCTCAATAAATTGTTGGTTTGCATAGTATACAGAATTCCATTATGTAGACATCAAAACTTCTTTGACCGATACAACTATCAACTAGTCATCATGTGATCTAGTTGGAGCACTGTGGCAAAGAACAGAATCTATGGCCATCTCGGATTTCTCACGATAAAAGTATTTGCTGAACTTGAATTTACATTAGCAGCCCACCATGGCTAATCCATTAACATAATGGCAAAGTCACTCATAATACAAGCCACAAGAAACATGTGCTTGCTATTGCTAAATATAATATCCCAGAATCGGGAGCGATAATAAAATATGTCCACTCGCGACTATGTCTATTTGAGAAAAGGCCAAGAACGTTAATCGTTTAGTAACACGTGCGGACGAATACTAACGTCACGTAGAAACCCTGCATCATTCATTAGTAGTGCGTTATCGCCTAAAAAAAAATCATTAATACAAAGTAGATGCGCTCAGCTATGTCTCTTAAAGTATAGGCATATGCCTGAGGGCATAAACATATCTTAACCCATTAACACTCTTCAGACCGGATATATAAAAAATCGTTCCAAACGGAACGATGACTTTTGAAGTAAAAAAAGGACATTTATTTTTTAATTTTGACTTCAAATCTATGTTTTATATTAAGAATACATGTTACAAATTATATTTGTGCTAAAAAATATACAGCTTTCACTTATTTTGACTTTGAAATTACACGCAGAAAAACGTAAACACTGAATTTGTCCGTCCGCCATTTTGGATTTTTTCCGATCAACTCGACTTAACAGGTCGTAAACAAAATGCAGTCTGAAAATGACTACAATGCATCTAGTGATGTAGATTCCAGTTTTGATGATTATTCAGAGGACTTGGAAACGTCTGATGAGTTGGATGGCGAAAATACAGCTCAGAACAACTCAGATCACCAGCCGTACATGTAAAGGTAATGTTAACGAAATGACAGCTGATTTTGAAAAGTAGTAAAACAGTCGTTTTAGTGGGCTATTGTAGTCAGTATAGCTGCTTTCTGTTTGTTTTTGAAAAAAAGAAACAAATATTTCACCTTTTAAACAGTTAACAAAGAACTCATGGCACCAGGACATAAATATAAAGTGAATCTGACGTAACTTCTGAATCAGCTGATTTTTCTGACCTCATTTGCCCTGTGTCTCTGCTTTTAAAAATTATTATTTACATCATATGACTTTATGATTGACAGTATTCCTTTGTACGGAAAATGTAATGTGTGTCAATTTTCGTGTGTACACTAAACTGTAACTTTGAATTCTATTGTTGATCTGTAAAAATTAATTTTAAATTGTTCTTCTTGCAGATGTTTTGGTTATGATGGACTTGATGAAGTCCCACCTTCCAACCCTCCACCTTTTTCGCCTGAGAGGGTTCCAGTCTGCAACTGTCAGAGGTAAGCACCAGAGAAAATACAAAGCAGTTTTTGAGACCCATTGACTTCTTCAAACTGTAATTTTATGAAAGAATAATAGAAAATATATATAAGAAAAGGGTGTTTCCTGTTTGACAGGGAATTGTCTGTCAGAATACCACCACCCTTGGGAGGAAATATATAAATATGTGTTGAGTCTTTATTATATCACCCTCATAACTGATTTTACTTATGTGTTAGTGATCATACAGTGTTACACTAGAAATATGTCTACTGAAGTCATATTTCATTATTTTAGCTAAGATGTTGCAGCTACCTAAAATAACTGTAATGTATTCAGTGGAAGATTTTAAAAAAAAAAATTTTTTTTTGGAAAAGCCTAGTTATGTAACATTTCAAAAAATTGCATAATTTTATTATTTAATGTTGAATTGTTTTGGAAATGTAACATGGAATGCAGCAATGGTTAGACTACAATAAAATATGACTGTTGTTAATTTTTCTGATAATACTTTATTTTTTTCTTCTTTGTGAAATATCATGTTTATAATTTTTGTGTATTTTTCCTGTTGACTTTCCTTCAATTTTTTAAAACTCGCATCAATATAAATTTTTAAAATATTAATTTTACATCTAAATATGGTAGTCTCTTCAATTACAAACAATTTGATGTATAACACTCTTGGGTAGACTTCAAATTATAATGTATCAAGGAACATTAGAAGTCAGATATGTCAGAGTATGAGAAAATGATACAAAATATCAGGTCTGAAGAGAGTTAATAAACATACCTTAACAACCTGGCATACGTAAGTGACATCCTCAATTATAATAGAAGGGGATACTGCGAGAAGTTACTGTGATTTTATTTTCAACGGGCCCCATTTTTCTTCTCCGTGTATTATTTGCGTTCTCCAGTTCTCTTTTCTTTGTAAGTAATTGCGTTCATTTAATTTATTAGGCAGTTGAGCGCGTAGTTATTATTAGGCTGGGTAGATTTTTCAGCTAGGAAAAATCCGAAAATCTGCACCTACCTGGTTAATCGAGGGATGGGTAGAACCACGACCCAGGTACGTCGAACCAACCGTATAACCAATCAAATTTATTTTTGCTAACGCGAACAGTAGTAGTATTATCTAACATTACGCAACTAGTACCGCGTGAGCAGAAATAAACATGAGTTAGGAGTTGGTTTACGATATCATGGGCGGGGGTCAGAGTTTATTAAAATGCAGCAATATTATTGGTCCAGGTCGGCCCCAGAGGGACGCCACGTGATGACTCATAGCTTGGGTTATTTCTATGATACATAACCACGTTGTAGTCTTTAGTGGTCTCTCGGGTTTCATAATTTACTGCCGTGGAAACATCATATTCGTCTGCTCTTTGTGAGATATTCGATAACTTGGGTATGTGTACATTTTAATTAGCATCGTAGATAGTTCGTTTCATAATAGATCTTAGCATGTTAAAGTAAGTTTCTTCTGGGAGGTAAATTTAATTTCTTAAACATTAGGGCCATCAACTGCTGTCTTATAGAAATAATAAAAATGTAAGTTGTGCATATAAAGTTTCTGTGAATAGTAGCAGTATCTAGGATTTGTGTAAAGGCTTTTGAGACATTAACTGTGTGAAGATAAGCGCTAAGATAAACGGGTGCTTTGTAATATGTAAATTAAAACGGCCATATAACCGCAAGTTGATTTTGATAATTTGCAGGGTAGATACGCGAGCGTATTTATGTATTTTATTTAATTGTGTATTAAGTTGTTGCGTAGTCAGGAGACAGGGGTGTAATTAATATTACTGAGTTGGTGTAGCAACTGTGTGTTTATATTATGTAGATTTTATAACCTTCCCGGGTCAGTCGTAAAAAGTGGGGCCTAGGAATTTTACTGGGGAATGTTTCGCTTCAATGAAGTAAATGTTTTGATGCCTGAGGCTAGACTAACGGAATAGATTAGGTCAGCCTGTGTCTGGGGTTTTCTTACCAGACAGATAGTTACGTTGAGGTGGGGGAAGAAGTAGGAGAAGACTGTAGATTTGTTTGACCTTTGGGTATGAATTTGTGTTTATAGCGTGTGTGTTAATTTAGGGGGAAGATGGGAGAGGTATTAATTTAAGGTGGTTATACGTTAGGGATGAGAATGTTTTGACGTGTTGTATATTTTTTGTTATTTTTTTTGTTTTACAGCATTTTCACGGCACATAGAGCAAGTTGTAACCTGCTCTACAACTTAACATGGATTTGCCTTCTCAGGAGCCGAGGGCTCGAGAAACTGGTGACGCGGTAATTACCGGTGCCAAGTACATCTGCACCAGTAAACGGACAGTGGATTAGAGTTTAAATTAATTAATAGGATAGTTAGGAGTGGTGGCTAGTACTTAGAGATCCCCACCAAGTACAGTGTGTTTAATCCTTAATTCTTTTTTTCCCATGCAGGTTGAAAGAGAGGGTGAAAGGGTTGGGTTATATTGTCTGTCATTTTAAATTGTTTTGGTTCTTTTCCAGGTGTGCGACCTCGCACGTTATTTATTTTGATGTGTTATTTATTTTGTTGTGTAAATAAACTATAAACTGTATACTGGATCAGTTTCTCTATAACTATACTGTACATATATGCTTGTCTGTATAGTGGTGTCTGTGGACTTTTAGTGAAACCTTATCTCCTTTATGGTAGTCAGAGGTGGTGAGTCTTTAGCTCTTAACTAAGTCACGAGTTGCGAGGGAGAGTCAATCTAGGATCTCACCCTCAAAGCTATAAATCTCATCTTTCCACAGTCACTGTCATTTCTCACACAAAATCTATCTTCCCAGACTTTCTCATACTAGTGTCTTGTCTATATACTCGGACAAGCTCTAAACCTTAAATCCACTTCGTGGCAGATACTGATAAACAGAACAGAATGAAAGAAAGAAACAGAGAAATAGAATGTTGATTAAGAGAATGAGGCAAACAAGACAAAGGATGACATAAAAACAAACACAAGAGCAGAATACCCAAATAAATAATAATTGACAGTGAGAGATACAGAGGAGAAAATAAATATTTGGGATGCGGGGGAAAAAAAAAAGAAATAGAATCATTGTCATCATCATCATTCTCTTTTCCTTCCTTACTGAGAATGGAACCACCAGTGCTCCTAGTCCTCTTACAGGAAACCTGCATGAAATATTCATGCAGTGATGGCTTCTTTAGCAATTAATTTAACATGGTGAGGCTGCCAGTCCCAGGCACAAAACCTTATGTTCGTTACCTTCTCATGACATGCCTGAGGAAGTAGTATTCCTATTTTTCCATTGTATCCTATCCTCTTAGACTACCAGTCTGAGTATTTATTTTTATTCGTTAGTAGTAAAGTTATTATTTATTTAGCCCCGAGTAATTCCAGGGGGTCTGTGAAGACGTTTACCGAATTCCAGCAACACAGGTTATTTCTTTTTTTTTTTAAAACAGCATTTAAGTAGCTGAGTGGTGAAAATGCTTGCTTTTCAAGGTTCAAAACCAGTTTGCATCAAAGTCTAGTCTACCCAGCTGTAAAAATGGATACTTCACTCTGAGACAAAGGCAGCAAGGAATGGGAATTGGTCACCCCCACCTAGTGGAGCTGAGACCTAGCAAAGGTGAAGTATCTAACGCTTCACTCCCTTATGGCAGTGTCTGCTGTGAGACTATCTTTACCTTTTATTTGACAAAAAAGTGGATTTTTTTAGATTATGTGTTTCATTTAGACCATATGCTTGTTTATCAGCATTTTTGATGATGTCATCCATATAGATGATAAACAGAATATACTTCCTTTGATGATAACACTGTCTTGATATGAAGTATTTTCATCATAAGGCCCATTGCTTCTAAATTTGAATATGAATTCGACATATTTTAGAATTATAAATCTAGATCTTTTCTTGGCTCCATCACATGCTTACATATTAGCCTTTCTCTCTGTTTTTTTTTTTTTAATTTTTTTCTTCAGAGATCCCTATAATTAATTAAGTAAGACAAAGTTACCGTATCTAATGAACTGTAGCCTCGCTTGTTAGCTGCTCTACCAGGATGTTCAGACCAGCAGTTCAGGAAGAAGCACACAAGTGACAGGACAAAAATTATGTAGAACAGAACAAAGTCCACAAAATCCTCCATGTATTTCTGAAAAGTGAGAATTTAAATTTGTTCATTGAAATTCTGGGACTTACTGATGACACAGTTATCACTGCATGCTGCTGTCAATATATCACTGCATGCTGCTGTCAATATATCACTGCATGCTGCTGTCAATACATCACTGCATGCTGCTGTCAATATATCACTGCATGCTGCTGTCAATATATCACTGCATGCTGCTGTCAATATATCACTGCATGCTGTTGTCAATATATCACTGCATGCTGCTGTCAATAACTGTAGGTGTTATCATTTACTGAACACTGTGACTGCTACCTTTTTATTTTTTGGCAAAGTATCCCGTTCAACACTTGATGGGTTTAATTAGGATAAATAGTGTAGTAAATTCAAGGCAATAAAACTTGATTTACCATATCTAAATATAGAATCTTCTCCCCCCCTGTTGTTCGTCCATCACGGGTGATAAAGACCACTCTGTTCATCCAATTATTTAGGAATATGTTAGGTTAGTCTATGGGTACGAAGGTGACTGATGAGCCCGATGCGGGCCTGGAAAGATCTCGGACAGTGTGGGCAGGGAATGTTTGCTTCATGTGAAGGTTTTATTACACGGTCCTTTCTAGCTTGTCTCCGCTGTTCCGCTGCTGCTCTTCTGGATGATTCGCATGCCGCTGCACCTTTACGAAGAGATGTGCGCCAAGCAGTTCGGTCTTGCGCAGCAGCTTCCCATGTGTCTGGGTTTATGTCAAAGGTTTTCAATGATGTCTTTAACGTGTCTTTGAAGCGCTTCTTTTGGCCACCATGGGAGCGTTTACCCTTCTGTATCTCACCATAAAAGAGTATCTTTGGCAGTCGATGGTCTGGCATGCGGACTACATGACCTGCCCAGCGAATCTGTGACTGCATCAGAATAGTATCAATACTAGGGATACCAGCTCTGTCAAGAACGGTGGTATCCGGGATCTTGTCTTGCCATTTGATGTTCATTATCTTCCTGAGACAGACTGTATGGAAGTGGTTTAGCTTCTTTACGTGGCGCCTGTATACAGTCCATGTTTCACTTGCATATAGCAGCACTGGAAGCACCGCAGCTCTGTACACCTTCAGCTTTGTCTGTAGACTAATGCCACTTCGATGCCAAACGTTGGTGTATAATCTGCCAAATGTGCTGCTGGCTTTGGAGATCCTGGTGTTCACCTCATCATCAATGACAATGTTCTGGGATAGTGTGCTACCAAGGTATGTGAATCTGTTCACAACATTCAGTTTCTCACCATTAACCTTGATGATTGGCTCAGTTTAAACTGTGCCAGGAGCTGGTTGGTACATGATTTCTGTTTTCTTCGTGTTGATGGTAAGCCCAAAGTTGGCGCAGGCTTCGGAGAATCTATCCACACTATGCTGCAGATCAGCCTCTGAGCCAGCATTGAGGGCACAATCATCAGCAAACAGAAGATCTCTGATGGTGTGTGATTTGACCTTGGTTTTTGCTTGAAGCCTCCTAAGGTTAAACAATTTTCCATCAATACGATAACTAATGTCGATTCCTGTGTCCCCGTCTCTAAAAGCATCAGTCAGCATAGCAGAAAACATGATACTGAACAGAGTCGGTGCAAGTACGCACCCTTGTTTAACTCCATTTGAGACGGGGAAAGGCTCTGATAGCTCACCGTTTTCCTGAACTCTAGCCTGCATTCCATCATGCAGTTGCTGCACTATTGTGATAAATTTCTTTGGGCAGCCATATTTTGCCATGATCTTCCATAGACCCTCCCTACTGACCGTGTCGAACGCCTTTGTCAAGTCGATGAACGCTGTGTACAGGTCACAGTGCTGTTCTTGGCATTTTTTTTGTAGCTGTCTTGCAGCGAACACCATATCTGTGGTTCCACGTTCTTTCCGGAATCCACACTGACTTTCAGGTAAAAGACCTTTGTCAAGATGAGCCGTAAGGCGATTCAAAAGGATTCTGGCGAATATCTTCCCAGCGATTGATAAAAGAGAGATGCCTCGATGATTGTTACAGTCTTGGCGATTACCTTTACAATTATATAGATGTATAATTGACGCATCTTTGAGATCGTGTGGGATGGTTTCACTCTGCCAAATTGCTAGAAGATCATGTGAAGTTTCTCTATCAGAACTGCACCACCATCTTTATAAACCTCAACAGGAATTGAATCGGAGCCGGGGGCCTTTCCACTAGACAGTTGACGAATCGCTTTCTTAGTTTCCTCCAGAGTTGGTACATCATCTAATGCTTCATTTATAGGAATTTGGGGCAGGCGGATGATGGCTTCGTCGTTAATAGATGATGGCTGGTTCAGAATATTATTAAAATGTTCAGCCCAGCGTTGGAGCATTTTTTCCTTGTCTGTAATTAGTGTTTTTCCATCTGCATTAAGGAGGGGAAATGATCCTGATGATGTTGGACCATAGACCGCTTTGAGTGCAAGGTAAAAATTTTTCAAGTCATTCTTCTTCTTCTTCCGTCCTTAGCCAACGACCGGCAAAGCAGTCAGTGGCCATTACGCCTAGTGGCGTCTTAAGGGCAACAGCGAATAGATTTTCTTTGCCGTTGTTCCCATCACGCCTAATGGCGTCTTTAGGGCAACGACAAATCAATCCGTTTGTCGTTGTTTCCATAATCAAAGTGACTGGCAAACGGGTGATCAGCCCGTTGGGTTTTCAAGTCATGGCTGTCAGCAAAGCCTTGGAGCTCATCTGCTTTATTACTCAGCCATGAATCCCGCATCTGGCGTAGTTTATGTTGGATGATTCTACGCATGTTGTTGAAAGCGTCTTTCTTGGATGTAGATTTTGGATCATTTAAATATGCTTTATGGAGATGGTGTTTCTCAGCCAACATCTGCTTTATATCATCTGAGTTCTCATCAAACCAGTCATTTTGTTTCTTGATGGAAGGACCCAGGACCTCTGTAGCAGTGTTGTAGATCTGCTCACTTACGGCTGCCCAATTTGTTTCCACACTTTGGCCGTCTAGCGAGATAGATTTGAGACGGTCTTCTAAGGTGTCAGTAAATGACTGTTTGATTTTTGTCTTCTTTAGTTTGGTGACATCCAGCCTCTTTTGAGTTTTCTTCCCCTGAGGGCGCCTGGCTGGTTAGATACGAATTTTAAGTTTAGATACAATGAGGCGATGATCAGTCCAACATTCGGCACCACACATGGACTTGGTCACCCGGACATCTTGCCTGTCCTTCTTCCTAACAATTACATAGTCAATTAAGTGCCAATGCTTTGAGCGAGGGTGCATCCAGGAGGTCCTGTTGCGGGTAGGAAGTCGAAAAATGGTGTTGGTGACAAGGAGGTCATGTTCTGCGCAAGTCTGGAGGAGAAGAAGTCCATTGCTGTTACAGTGACCAACGCCGTACCTTCCAATAGTGCCATTCCAGGAGATGTTATCTGAGCCTACTCTTGCATTAAAGTCACCAAGAATGATGAGCTTATCTGCTTTAGGAACTGATGCAATGACTGCATGTAGTTCTTCGTAAAACTTATCTTTGATGTCATCCTGGTTTGTCATAGTTGGTGCATACACGCTAATGATGGTGGCATGTTTTCTTCCATAGAACAGGGGGATCTTGACCGTCATCAGTCGGTCATTTATTCCCTTTGGGGGCCCTGCTAACTTGCTGACAATTGCTGTTTTGATTGCAAATCCAACCCCTGCTTCTCGTCTTTCTTCAGTTCCTCTTCCGCTCCAAAAGAATGTTATGGATGAAAGAGTGACTTGCGCGGTGATTTGGATTAAAGTGAGGAAGAGTTGCGCAATTCGTCAACCTCACTCTCTCGCCTGGGTCCATCTCAATCCAGTGGCAAGACAAGTCAAGACGACTGGAGATGAAGTCAGGTGCAGTGGATGACCAGGGCTTTCTACGTGCCTCGCCGTGCTCCTTACGCTCCACAGCGCGTTGCTGGTAATCGCCGTCATGCCCGTTGAACCAACAGGTGGTTTCTTCCGCGCAGTCTATCGAATCCAGTCTTCGCATGCATGGGTAGGCAGACAATAACTCACCGAAGGTTTATAACCATTCGGCTACCCTCACTTAGTTTAGCCGGCCTGTCAAAGCCGTTGCCCGGGGGGTGGCCGCTGTCGCATGCTGACAGCTACGAGGAGCCACAGGTGAGAGCTGGATGCCAGGTTTGGACCAAAGGTGGCCGAGCTGCCCCCTACACTCAGTACAAATACAGTAAATCAATATTGTAAAATTGTGTGAATGTATGTGTGTGTGACTTCCTCTTTCCTAGAAACAAACAAACAATAAAAATAAAAAACAAACAAATACAAACAACCAACAACAACAAAATATGAAAAAGTACAAAAAAAACTGCTAACTGTCCAATACCAGATGTTATAATCCCTAGTGAAGGTATGTGGCATACTAAGGGGGTTGCGAGGGGGGTGGTCCACCTCAGGTGACAGCCAGGAGTGGGGTGCCATCGGACTCTATTATGACAGTACTGTACTGTTTAAAAATCTACTTGCATGCATAATCTATACTTCTGTGTGTTAAGGAAAGGGAGGGGTGCGAAATGAAGGATCCGCCCCAGGTGCTAAATACCTTAAGTACACCCCTGGTGAAGGTTACTACTTGTTTTTTGAATTGGCAGTTTTTTGGTGCTGATAGTAGCTATTCTTTTTTTTTTTGCTCCTTATGGAGCATGGAGCCGCAACTGCTGCTGTGCCCCCCCCCCCCCCCCCTTCCCCATGCAGGATGCCTACAGTACAGCATTCAACATCATCACGCTTCACCTTCCCAAGGAGCACAATTGTCTCCCTCTAAATCTCATACTCTGGGGATTCCAGCACAAGAACAGGCTTGTAATGCTATCAACATGTTTCCTCAATGTGTGTCCTATCCATGACGAGAAAAAGATGCTGGAGATGGATAGGAAAGGGCACTTGCAAGGGTGGCTTCTGTAGCAATTTGTTTTAACACGACAAGGTTACCAATGCCATGTACAACCTCATATTAGTTGCCTGTTATTGTATGCCTGACGGATTACTAGTCCTATTCTTTGTCTCCTCGGAGAGCCCCAACCACTGGTTGCTATTGTTTATTAGTGATCTTCTTCTCCTTCTTTAAGTACCATGCCTAGTGGCGTAGGAGATCATGTCTCTCCACAACTTCCTGTCTCCAGTGCAATTTACCAATTCTGTTGTTGACTCCTTTCCATACCACGATGTCAAACTGTCCAGTATTTGCTCTCTTTGTCTTCCCTTATCTCTTTTTCCTTCAATCTTACCTTGTTGTTATGATATATTCCAGCTTTCCTGTTCACACAACATGCCCAAAAAAAGCAAACTGCTTCTTTCTAGCTTGTGAAATAGGTTTCCTTTGCGCATTGGCCTCTTTCAGGACTCTTTTTGGCTGTCCAAGGTATTTTTAACATTTTTCTGTAAAACCATATCTCTGTGGCCTCTAGTGCTCCCCTAATTGTTTACTCATTGTCCATGATTCACTCCTATATGTCAGGATTGGTTCTATATAACACTGAAGAACTCTCTTTCTTGCTTCCAATGACAAAGAACTGTTGCATAAAATACTCATCATTTTATAGAATGCTGTTTTTGCCTGAGCTATTCTGTTCTTCACTTCTGAGAAGCATCTTCCATCTGTGAAGTTATTAGTGACAGAAGATGTTATTTTGTATATGTTACTTTGTATTGATAGTGGTTACTGACTATTGTTAAGTATGGTTTATTAGTGACAGAAGCCGCTATTTGTGATTACATTTTGTTTATTAGTGATAAAAGCTTTTATTTATTGTTTATTTGTGATATAAATGTTTGTTGTTAGTTTTTGTTTATTTGTGATATAAATGTTTGTTGTTAGTTTTTGTTTATTTGTGATATAAATGTTTATAGTTAGTTATTGTTTATTTGTGACAGAGTCAATGTCTGTTGTTAGTTTTTGTTTATTTGTGATATAGTTATTGTTGTTAGTTATTGTTTATTTGTGATATAGTTACTGTTGTTAGTTTTTGTTTTTTTGTGACAGTTGCTGTTGTTAGTTTTTGTTTATTTGTGATATAGTTAATGTTTGTTGTTAGATTTTGTTTATTTGTGATATAGTTACTGTTTGTTGTTATTTTTTTATTCTTTATTTGTGATATAAATGTTTGTTGTTAGTTATTGTGTATTTGTGATACTGTATGTTGTTAGTTTTTGTTTATTCATGATATAAATGTTTGCATGCACAAGTTTTTGTTTATTTGTGATATAGTTACTGTTTGTTAGTTTTTGTTTATTTGTGATATGTTTGTTGTTAGTTTTTGTTTATTTGTGATATAAATGTTTGTTGTTAGTTTTTGTTTATTTGTGATATAAATGTTTATAGTTAGTTATTGTTTATTTGTGATATAGTCAATGTCTGTTGTTAGTTTTTGTTTATTTGTGATATAGTCAATGTTTATTCTTAGTAAATGTTTATCTGAGATATAGTCAATGTTTGTTGTTATTGATTATCTGAGATTTAGTTATTGTTTTGTTATTATCTACCTGTGATATAGTCAATGTTTGTTGTTGGTTATTTTTTTTTTTGGGTGGGATATCCTTACTTTTTGTTACTAGTTATTATTGATCTGTGATATAGTTACTTTTCTGTTGTTTATTTGTAACATAGCTACCCTTAGTTATTAATTTAAAATTGTTAAACCAAAGAACAAGAAAAAACATTACAAACTGTGAAATTAGAGGCTCGAAAGTTTTCAATAAATATGACTATACTGTCATAAATCTTAATCCAATAAATGATGAGAAGGAATAGCGACTATTCATTCTATATCGTCGTTAGCAAAGCAGATGATAAACCAGTGTTAAAGAAGATTAAATGAGAAAATCCTGGAACAAGTCTTCTCATATCTTCTTCATATAATAATAGATAAAGCTACATTTAACAACATGATACACATACTAACATCTAAACAATTAACTCAAATTCAAACTGAAAATCTTCAAAGGCTTTATATATATATATTTGTTATTACTGTATGTTGTAGAAACATGGACAATGAACAAGCAATTAGAAGAAAGAATTGAGGCCTTTGAGATGTGGATATATAGAAGAATGGGGAATGTCTTGTGAAAAGATAAAAAAAAACAAATAAAGAGGTCTTTGAAAATCTAGGAATGAAAAGATAATTAATGAAGCAGATCAATTTTAGCTAAAATATTGTTGGCCATATAAAAAGACATAATACCTTACTGAAGACCATAATAGAAGGAAGAGTTGAAGGTAAATGTGCAAGAGGAAGACAGAGCTATAAGTGGGAAGATAACATCAAGAAATGGACAGGAAAGAGTCTATGAGAGTGCACCATTAAGACAAGAGACAGAAGATGTTAGATATAAATTGCAGCCATCCATCGATGGGGAGATGGCAGCTGGTGATGATGATATCCTAAGTACAACCTATCAAGGATTTAACAACATATTTTTATTTATCAATTAAAAAAACAAAGTCTTGAAAAAGCAGTTTTTAAAATATGACAAGATCTAATCAAAAGCAAAGCGATCAGGGCTATTATTTCTAACAGCACATGTGCAGGAAAATACAGAGAAATTAAAAAATATAAAAAGTTGGTTTGGATATTGTGGAAAAGAATCTTTATCAACCAACAGTATGGTCATAGAAACTCAGAATGATAATGAACAAGAACACTGGAGGATCAGAAGAAGATGGACTGGGGGGTAACAATTATCTTAATGAAAGACAGCATGATCAATTCATCATTTTCCTTTCCGCTACCAACAGAAAATGGAGCCACCACGGCAGCTAATCCCCTTACTGGAAGCCTGCAGCATCAAGGCCTTCATGTGCTTTTACAGCGGTGGTTCCTTGTAGCATTTTTATTTACATGACAAGGTTGCCAACCACATGTAAAACCTCAGACCAGTTGCTTCTTATGACATGCCTGAGACAGCAGAGTCCAATTCTTTTTTTTTTGTTGTCTCTTTAGAGATCAACAGGAACTACGTGCAGCATCACGCCAGATTACAAAAGCAGTGACCAACTCCATTTTTTATTTAATAATTTATATTTTTTTAAAGGTGTTTTGCCTTGTTTTGGTGAAGCACATCCTGTTCAATCTAGGTCCAAGGTCCATTGGTTATATTTCTTCTTCTTCTTCGTTCGTCCTGAAAAGGACGTTGGTTGCGTTGTGTCCTTTTACAGCGAAGCTGCGATATTTCCGCTTTTCAGCCGACACATCCGACTTCAGCACAGCATTTTTGGGACCGGGTTAGCCTTCCCTCTTTGATCCCTACTCACTCAGCCAGACTGCAGTGATGCAGCCTGTTTCCAGGATCACCACTTGGAGGTGGAGTAGGGTCTTGGTCAGCTCTGGTTCACTGACCCTGACGCAAGCAGTCTAGCTATGGGTCGCTAACTGCATTCCTCACTGTTGACGCGTCTTAGGTCCCCATTGGTTATATTAGGATGCATCTTCTTCTTCTTGGATCCTTAGCCCCTGACTGACAAAGTAGTCAGTGGCCATCACGCCTAGTGGTGTCTTGAAGGGCAGCAACAAACTGTCCTCATTTTATGAGCCAGTGGTCATTCTTTGTGTCATGCACCAACTCATTAGGATGCATGTTCAAATATAAAAGACCTTGTGGTATAATATGTTAAACTCCACACGCACCACTTCATGACATAAGCATTTGGTAGGGAGGAACAAGAATGTCTATTTGTGATGATAATTGGTGATGATGATGATGACTGATTATGATTCGTCGTAGTGATTGTATTAATGATGATGATAAGAAAGGAAAGATACCTCCTCGATGACCTGAGTATATGCAGGTATGATCAGAGCTAGCGACATGAATATCCAGAAAGCCAGTTGTAGCTTGGATGCTGTTACCCCCAGTCGTCTTTCATACTGTCCAAGAAATGCTGTGGCTGCCTGAAAATATGGACTAGCCTTGGTGACCTTGTTACTGGTTGTTAACATGTGTTTATACATGTAAGCATATGTGTTGAATGGGGTTGTATCTACAGATATTTAGTTCTCAATGTAATCTCATATCAACATTGCCATAAAAAATATACAAATATCATCATCATCACTGTTACATGAACATGATTATGATGAGTACCATCATACCTTTTTTAACATTCGTTAGCAATACTACCATACCATGTGATTTTCTTGCCCTATATAGTCCCAGGGGTATTTGAGAAGACAAAGAAAGAACAGACTGCTGTTTCCTCATAAGAGGTGCGATTAATATAAGGTTTTTCATGTGGCTGGCAACCTCATAGTGTAAAACTAATTGTTACATAAACTATCCCTGCAAGAGCACATGAAATGCTTTGATGCACGCTTTCTACTAATCTACCAGCTGAAGTGGTGACTCCATGCCCCATGGGGAACATAAAGTAATATAAAGATGATGATGTAAGATTTTTGGGGTCTCTGAGTAGAAAAACAAAGAATAAAATCACTGCTTCCTCATGCATGTCCTAACAGGCAAATGTGAGGTTGTGCATGGGGCTGTTAACATCAACATGTAAATAAATTAATACAGAAATCATCACTGCACATGCTTCCTGCATGGATGAACTGCAGGAATGGCCCACTCTCAGAGAAGAAGAACAAATAATTCTTTCTTCTCCTTCTTTCACCTTTCAACTCCCAAAGGAACATAGACCTTCAACAAACGACTACCAAGTCTTCCTGTACCGTGCCATCAGCTCAAGGTCCTTCCATGTTTACTTCATCTACTTCATGTCTGTCTCCAGTTCTTTTTACTTTGTGTTCTTTGGTCTTCTTCTACCTCTCTTACCTTGGGGATACCAGAACAGGGATTGTCTTTTAATGCTCTCAGCAGGTGTTCTCAATAGTTGTGTCATATTCATTCCAGCGTCTGCTTATCAATTCTTGTTCCACTGGTGCTTGTCTAGTTCTTGTCATCAGTTCCACATTAGTGATCTTCCACTTTCTGTATTGCGTCATGCACCGCCCTGCCAGAGGACCTTCTCCTGTCTTGGATGTCCGAGTTTTGTTTTACTTACTTGACCTGTCCATTGTCTTTTTAAGTTTTTGTGTTTAACATTTTTTACAGGATGAGGTAACCAGCCCTATGGCCAACCTTCCTTAGTCGCTTTTTACAACATGAATGGTAGGGAACAGTGTTACTATTCTTTGTTCCCCAATCGGAAGGTCCTGGGTTTGATTCTCTGGTGAGCCTATCACTTCTGTTGTTTGTCTGTTGTCTAGTTTTCTACTCTTTATTTCTCATGAGTGTCTGAAATATACCTTTATGTGTGTATTATTTACTTACCAAATGGTCCTACATCTCCTTCTCATAGACCCTACTCCAGCTTCTTTCTGTTTCAATACTTTATCTCCAACTTTCTCCTACAATAATTGCATTTTTTGTATCATTTACTCAAATTGGATAAAATTATGGATTAAACTAAAGTTTAACATAAACACTCACAAACGTGAACAGCTTGATAGCATCAGCGACATACATTGCAGCAAATGTTGGTTTGCCCCCATGATGAAGAGCTGCTCTTTGAAGGATCACCACCAATGTTAGAATGGCCGCAGCTGTTTGACAGAACTAAGGCACAAAACAGGTGGGATAACAATGTTAGAATTCACTCATTCATTATGCTAGTTATTTTATCAGTGCCACAGTTACACTCATTATGCCAGTTATTTTATCAGTGCTACAGTAACGCTCATTATGCCAGTTAATTTATCGGTACCAGTTACACTCATTATGCCAGTTAATTTATCAGTGCTATAATTATATTCATCAGTAGCTCATATATTTAGCTAGTTGATTAGCTGGTATCTCATTCTGTTATGGCCTATGTTGAGTTTGAAGACACTTTCACTTCTCCTGAAATGGTAATATGCATCATCTTTCTGGTGGCTAGATGCTCCATTTCCTATCTATTTATTTCTGAATTTGCTCTGCTTCTGATAAAACATAGTTTGGTGATGAGGTGTGCAGCATTGTATTTGACCACTTCTTGAATTTTTTGAGATTTTCTAATACATTCTCCTCTGTTCCATAGGCTGTGCTAGCGAGTTTTAAAATTTTTTTTGTTTTTTAATAATTGCTATTTTTAGCCTTGCTATTAGCTGTTTTTCTTTATTTCCTTACTCTGCACCTTCCATGTGATCAAACAAGCAGTAATCTTCAGACTCCACACAGGCCACAACAGATTGTGATACTATTTTTTCAACAAGCTAAAGATAGGAACCACTGATGAGTGTAACTGTGGCCATGTGCACAGCGTATGAGAATTTAGATACATTTAATAAGATGATATAACAGTTGACATAGATGATCTGCAATACACAACAACAATTATTTGCACTGCTTAGATTTTTATTCTACAAAAGAATGCATCAGGTTAATAAGTACAAGCAGATCATTATGACCTGCTCTGGGTCATAAAGATTAATTGATAGGTTGCACCGAGTGACCGAAAACACAGTGTGAGAATTGAAAGTTCAAAACAGAAGAATATATACCCATGATCGCGTAGATACATTTCAGAGGCAGACTAACAGAGCTGATGGAAGGCTAAGATGTTATGTAGTTTTTTTATTAGAAGAGCAAAGATTCAGAGTTAGGATGTAAAGGTAACATTTTGTAGGTCCACACAGCATTAGCTGATTGCGTGACAGATTTCAATAGTGTTTTTTTTTTAGTTCTAGGAAATACAGTAAATAATCTATATAAAAATAGTATGATTCTTAAGATGTTAAGTTTGAAGGGATTGTATAGTTGGTGTTTGTATTCTGCAAATGCAGATTATGTGAAATAATTGAGATAAGGTGGGTCTCAAATATGGTTTCACACTGTAGATGTAGATTTTAGTAGGAGAGTATTCACTGAGTTCTAGAGTTTGGAAGTACTTTGGCAATTCCGATACTCTGCGGATTGTAGATTATATGAAGAATATTGAGATTTTGTTTTCTTATCTCATCGAGCACGATGAAATATTATGATTCTTGTTTTATGCCGCAAATGAAGGATAGTGATCCGTGGGCGGTTATCAAACTATAGATTAAGGAGCAAATAATACTCTCAGAGCTTCACTCTGCACAAGCGAATATAGTGAAGACATAAAATAAGTGGAGACACGAGAAGAGAACACATAAGACGTGATACGTGTTGTTCAAATATAGTATTTGTTGATACTGCACAACTTGCAGATGATAAGGATGTGTAAGGAAGAATTGTAATGAGAGAAATAAAGAACTAGATTGTTCTTTAATTTAATAGTTATTATGATTTGTTTTGAAAGAGAACAAATACGTTGGTAATGTATAAGAGTGATTTTTTAAATAATCAATATTTGAATTTGAAGACATAACGGACTGCAAAATTCAATGACTTGATGACATGACAAACAGACTTATTAGTGTGCTCTGGCCTCTTTGAAGACAACCATGATTCCTTCATTGTTTTCTTCTTCTTCTTCCTCGTTTGCCATCAGACCTCCACATTAATGACTCTAATAAAGGCAGTAGTCAACTCAAGGTTCCTGACATCTCCAAACAGTTTTTCGTTAACAGAAGTGGGTTGTTGCCATATGCTACTCCATTCACTGCTGTAGGTTGGGCAGGACTGCAGCAGGATTTGACTGTCATCGGGCTGGTGTCGCAGGTGCAGAGATCTGTTGCACCAATTTTGTACTTGTGGTATAGATGGTACCTCAACCTGTTGTGTCCAGTGTGTAGCCGAAAAATAGTGACCTGTTCTCGCCTAGATAGCTGATGATATGCATCATTTTGTAAATGCCCTGGTGCTCTCTTTCCCATTTGGCTTCATTGTTTTAAATGTTGATGTTTTCTATTTTGAGATAGGTGATGAATCATGGTGATCTTCTAATTACTTACTTACTTACTTAGTCGTTCCTCTTCTACTGTGAGGTGTAGAGGTTTGGAAGAGAGAGCGCCAGACCATCCTATCGGCTGTCTTCCTCCTGGCCTGGTTCCATTCTAGTCCTCGGTCCTTCAAAGATTGTCTAATGTTGTCCTCCCAGCGGACTCTGGGTCGTCCTGGGGGTCTGGATCCCTGGCTCTTTGTTTCCCATGCTTGTCGTGGTAGCCGATCTTCTCCCATTCTGCAGACATGGCCAAACCATCTTAGTTGGGATTGTTCTACTTGGGTCTGCAGGGGGTGGGATTTAAGGCCTTGACGTATCGTCTGGATCTTCTAATTAAAGATTATAAAAAAACAAAGTAGTTTAGTTAAAATATTTTGAGAACCTTTTCTGTGACATTAAAAGTTGTACTGTTTAAAAAATATTGTGAATGATTTATGATGGTAGTAATGGTATACGAACTAATTTAGATAACAGCGGGGTTAGTTGGAGAACTTGGGTTAGTTGGAGAACCTGAGTGATCGAGGTTGCACTCACCTCAACAGATTAGTGGGGATTTTAATCTAAGGTGTATAACCTTTCATTCCACTGTAACATGAACAATTTGACATACAAACACATGATCAGTCAACTTAAAACAGCCACAGGGCTGTCACATAACTGTGGCACCGATAAAATGACTGCTGAAGATCTACTTCAAAGGTGCCCAACATATGAAGAACAGAGAAATCACATATGGCCGTCACCAGTACCATTCCTAGCAAAACTTTATGGAGATACCAACAACCTCAAGCTGACCACTGCTTTCTTTCAACATATTCAAGTTAATATCTGGGAGCCGCGCTGGTGTAATGGTTACCACACTGCGCTGGCGACCGGGTGATCCAGGTTCAAGCCCAGGCGAGACATTTTAAGAATTGTTGTCGACCGGGACTTGGAATAGATTAATTCGAGCCCTGGGCGAAATCATTTGAAGAAGTGTCGTCGACCAGAGACTGGCGGCTCCTGAGCCGACCCAGCTCTAATGGGTACCCTCCGAAGACAGCGAGTATCTGCCTCAATGGCGAGTGGACACCTGTCAGCGTACAGGGAAAAAAAGGGATACTCACGTAAAAATCTGTCTCAGGTTAGATATACTAACCGGAGATTCTCACCTCAAGTAATAGCGGGCGTACGTTAAAAAAAAAAAAAAAAGTTAACATCTGAAAGTGAAAGAAGAACTGGTGATCAAAAATAATTCCTTGGTACTTTGGGTTTTCTGCCATCATATACTTTTGCCACTTAGTGCTATTTTTAGAACTCTGTAGTTTGTTTGGAAGAAAGGGCTCTTTTATTGTTTTTTTTCCGTTGTTTAGTTTGACTGAGCGTCTGATTGGCTAAGAGCGCTTTCCTCTCCCGCCGAAATTACCGAGTTACGGGATCGAAACTTGGTGGTGTCGTGCTCCAGTCTACCCTGCTGTAAACGGCTACCTGAATCTGCTCTTGAATTAGAGAGGATGAAGGAAGGCAACTGGTCAGCACAGCTCATAAAGTTGTGCCTAGTACAGTGGTCTCTAACACTTCAATTCTCCTGCGGCAGTATCTGCTTTGGAACTTCCTTTACCTTTTAGTTTGACTAGCCATGTTCTGGACCACTGCTTTAATGATCTTAATGTTGTTGTTGTTTTGATGAAATGATGGGTGGAGATCGGGCACTCAACCTCTGATCATTGTTGCCTCTTCTCGTTCCATCTTGGTCTACCCTGTTCAACCTGAAAGTTGGTTATAATTGGGGTATTTAGTGTCATTTTATTTACTAATTTTGTATTCAATTTAAATAACTGTTGTCTTTTGCAGGTGCTGATTTTTATTTATATTAGTATTTGTCAATTTTATTTTCTCTTTTGTATTGTTTCTAAACAGACCACCACCAACAGTAACACCTGATTTTAATAATGAAACACCCACAACCACCTTGCCAATAACTTGCGATGAATTCACGCTGGACGAGATCAAACAAGCCGTTAAAAGATTTAAAAATTTTAAAGCTGCTGGAGTTGACGAAATTTCAGGGGAAATGATTAAAGCAGTTAATGACAACAACCTCTTGAGAATTTTAGATATTATAAATGAAGTATGGAGAGAAGAACAACCACCACAACAATGGAAAGACAGTATTATTGTAAAGTTACCGAAGAAAGGTGATCTATCAGACTGTAATAACTGGCGTGGTATATCTCTATTATCAGTACCTGGAAAATTATTATGTTGCATGATGTTAGAAAGACTTAAATTGCATGCTGACGAAAAGATCAGAGAAGAACAAGCGGGTTTCAGGCCGAAACGATCATGTATTGATCAAATATTCACACTAAGAACAATTATAGAAGAATCAGTGGAAAGGCAATCGCCACTTATTATCACCTTCGTCGATTTTCAAAAAGCCTTTGATAGTCTACACCGCCCATCATTGTGGAAGATACTTACAATCTATGGTTTTCCAACAAAATATGTGAATATAATCAAAGCGCTATATGACAATGCAAGATGTTGTGTTAGAACAAATAAAGGGAATACAGAATGGTTTACAGTAGAAACAGGGGTGAAACAAGGCTGTATTATGTCACCACTACTTTTTGGAATAGCTATTGATTGGGTTATGAGAAACTATACCCACAATGAACAATTGGGTATAAAATGGACAAATGGAAAATTCCTGGGGGACTTGGATTTCGCAGATGATGTAGCATTCTTAAGTTCAACACCAAGGCAATCCCAAGAAGCAATAAATAATTTGTGTCATCTCTCGATTAAAATAGGTCTCCAAATAAATGCCTCTAAAACTAAAGCTATGAACTTTTCTAACGAGACCTTTGATATCATCTTGAACGGGGAAAAACTACAGAAAGTTGAAAGTTTCAATTATTTAGGCAGTAAAATGACTCAGGATGGGTGACACAACAAGAGAAATCCATACTAGAATTGCTTTGGCAGCTAGCGCCTTCAATAGATTATCTAACATTTGGAAATTACGATCATTGAATATACATACCAAGCTTCGTCTGTTTAATTCAAATGTTATCTCAGTGTTAACATACGGCTGTGAGAGTTGGAAAATAACAAAATCATTGGAGAACAAGCTGAATACATTCGAGAACAAATGTCTTAGAAAACTCATGAACATCAGTTGGAAAGAATTCAAGACTAATCGACAAATAAGAGAAGACTCTAGGCAGAAATATGTCTCCGACTATATAAGGAAAAGACGATGGTCTTATATCGGTCATGTCCTACGAATGCAAAACAACAGAATACCACTACAGGCGCTCACTTGGGTTCCTGAGGGTAAGAGGAAAAGAGGAAGACCAAAAGAAACACTCAGAAGAACAATAATAAGAGAAGGAAGAACGTTGGGCCTAAATAATGTGCAAGAGCTAAGAGGAGTGGCGTCACAACGAACAACCTGGAGAGCACTGGTTTCTGCCTTATGCGCCGTGTTTGGTGCTTAAAGAATTTATTATTATTATTATTATTATTGTTTCTAGATAACTATTGTCCTTTACACTTGGTTTTAATTTGTATTTGGGTTTGTTCTTTTTGAGTTGTTGTCCCTTTTTTTTTTAATACCTTGTCTTTCCTTGTCCTATGAGTAGTTATTTTTTTTTTTTTGTTAATGCTTTGTTAGTTCTTGCTGCTTAATTTCTATTTAGTTGGACGATTTTTCTGAAGTTCTAACCTTATATTTTTTCCTTTGTTTTATGTATATATCTTTTAAGTATTGATTGGGCATCTCTTGGGGCATCTATACTTAAAACCTTATCACCTGTTAAGTCTATATTGTGATTTCTATAGTAAGTTTTTAATTCAAGCCTTTGTTGTTCATACTTTTTACAGTGGATCAGGTAGTGGTCTATGTCATTCTCTTCCTGACATTCTTGGCAGTGTGGTTCTTCTACCATGAAGTATGCTGCACCGAGTCGGAGACGCCACAGTTTTTTTGTTCGATGGTATCTTTAATTCTTCTCTGACCTGGCATGTCCTCGTTGGTTCTTTCAGCAGTTTGAACGCGTGTCTGCCTTTTCTACTTTCCTTCCATGTTGTCTTCCATTCCTCGTTTATAGTTTCCTTCACTTGGCTCTTGATCTCTGACCTTCCCAGTCCTGCTTTTATATTGTTTTTACTTGTTCTTCCCTTCTTGGCATTCTGGTCTGCCAACTCGTTGCCAGCTATACCTATGTGTGCTGGAACCCACACTAGCCTCACACTACATCCTCTGTTCTCTAGTGATGTATTAATTGCTAGAATTTCTTCCTTTATGTCTGGCCAGCTACATTTACCTGGGTGTTCTAGTGCTTGTAGTGATGATAGTGAGTCTGTAAATATCGTAACAGCTTCTGGTGGGTTATCTTCGATTATTTCTAGACTTTTAAGAATTGCTACCATCTCTGCAGTAAAAATCGATGCCCCTTCCGTTATACTGTAGCTCTTTTTTATTCCCCATTGTGGTATTACAACTCCGGCACCTAGTTGCCCACTATCACCCTTGGATCCATCAGTGTAGACGGCCAGACTTTGTTTAGTTAGTTGCTCTATGAACTTTCTACTTATCATTTTGGCTTCCTTATCTTCTATGTTTTGTTTGATCTTTTCAGTAAGTGAGTAGTCTATGATTGGTGTTTTTAGTTCCCAGGGTGGTATTTTGCTTCTGTATTTATTACTATTTTCAATTGTGTTTGATAGTTCTTTGAACTGCATTAGGTCTTCTATAGTTCTCCATCCTGTTGGATATCTATCTTTATTTAAGGGGATGTCCCATACACTTGGTTGGTTTTTGACAAATGCTTTATGTGCTGGGTGGGTCACTTCTTGTGCTACTTTACTCCAATAATTTAATCTCAGTTCTTTCCGTCTTAGACCAAGGGGAGGTATGCCGAGAGCTACTTCTAGAGCTTCTACTGGTGTCGATATAAATGCACCTGTAATAGTTCTCATGGCTGCATTTTGAATCCTGTCCAGTTTTGCTTTGTTAGAAGCTGCAGCTGAGTCATAGACTATGCTGGCATAATCCAGTTTCCCCCTGATGAAGGCCTTGTAGAACATAAGCATTATTTTATTGCTGGCCCCCCATCCATTACCTTTTACAATCCTTAGTATATTTAGGGGTCCCCTACAGCTTTCTACCAAATTGTCTATATGTTTATTATAATTTAGTTGTTTATCTAAAGTTATGCCCAGAAATCTAGTTGTTGAGGAGGTACATATTTTCTGTCCTTTAATGGTTATATTGATTTTGTTATTTTTTTTTAAATTTCCTTTGCTGAAAATCATACCTACTGTTTTGTTTACATTAATTTGGAAGCCCCAACTTTTCATCCACTCTGAAACTTTGTCTATTTGATTTTGAAGTTTTTTGTAAACATGGTCCAAGTTTTTTCCAGATCGCCAAATGGCACAGTCATCTGCAAATTGTGATACTGCATTCTTTATGTCATTAAATTCATCTGCTAAATCATTTACAGCTATAAGTGAAAATTGAAGGAGAGATCACTGATCCTTGAGGAATCCCATTCTGTTGTTCATATATTTCTGACCTATCATTATTCACCTGTACAGCAAAATACCTGTCCTGTAAAAAGTTTTCTAGATACCTATAGGTTTTACCAGTAATGCCAATCTTTTTCATTTTGTAAAGAGCTCCATCGCGCCAGCATTCATCATATGCTCTAGCTACATCTAGAAAGACTGCCACTGTTTTCTCTTTCCTCTTGAACCCTAGCTTTACATCATGTTCTAATCTTACAAGCTGGTCTACTGTACTTCTGTCTGCTCTAAACCCTGACTGGTTTGGGCTATATAACTGGTTTTTTTTCCAGGTAGAATTTAACTCTTTTATTCACAACAGTTTCCAGTATTTTACCTAGTTGTGATGTTAAGGAGATAGGCCTATATGAACTTACTTCATGGGCTTCCTTATTGGGTTTTAGAATGGGTACTATCATAGCTACTTTCCATGCTTTTGGTATCTTTCCTAAGTTCCAGATTTTGTTATAAAGTGAAGTTATTATGTTTATAGTTCTTTTGGGTACTTTCTTAAGGATTTCATAACTAAGTATATCTTGCCCTGAGGCAGTATTAGATTTATCTTTTATTGCATTAGTTACTTCTTCCTCTGTTATATCAGCATCTAAATAGTTTGTTTCCTCTATCTGGTCTGGTAGTTCTTTTAAAAACTGTATTCTAAGTCTTTCTCTTCTCTCATTTTCTTCTTGTCCAAGGCTACTTTTTGCACTGACTTTATAGAAATACTCGGCAAGGGCATTAGCTTTTTCTTTATCTGTTTCTGCTCTCTTTGGTAGTTTGATTGTTGGCATTATTGTTTTCTTATTGTTCCCTTTGATTGCCTTAAGCTTTTTCCATACTTCTCTAATTTGAGTGCTAGGTTTAAGTGACTGACAAAACTCCTTCCAGTTAGTTTCTTTGGCTTTGAATATTATTCTGTTAGATTCATTCCTAATAAGTTTATACTTATCATAGTTTTCTTCTGTTCTGTTATTTCTATATTTTTGTAAGGCCCTTTTTCTTCTCTCATGAATTTCTGCACAGCTTTTATTCCACCAGGCAACTGGTTCTTTATTCCATTGAGTTTCTCTTTTCTTATTAATGTTACTTATTGGTTTAAGGTGTTGTGGCATATTTTTATTTGGTATATACTTTATTGCTATTTTCAGAATTTCATTGGTCAGTGTTTCCGCCCACAAGTCAGTATCATCTGATTCCATGTCTTTATATTCCATCACCTCCAGCTCTGATTGGAAAGCTTCCCAGTTTGCTTTTTTATAGTTGAAGGTAGGTTTCTCTGGTTCTGGGTTTGGAATGACATTTTCATGCATGGTTATTACAATGGGCAGATGATCTGAGTTTGTGTCTTGTAACACTTCCCAATTTACATTCGCTAGGTTGTTAGTTGCTATACTTATGTCTATTGCTGAGTCTGCCCTATTAGCTTGTGGATTAATTCTTGTTGCAGATCCATCATTTAGTATTAGTAGTTCATTGTTTTCTATGAAGTCAAGTAGGCATTTTCCTGCATTATCTGCATGTTGTCCACCCCAAGCACAATGATGGGAGTTAAAATCGCCTACTATGATTGTTTTGGGGCCTAGTCTGGTGCTTATGGCTAGTATTTCTTCATCTTTAATTGTGCCATCTTTAGCGTATACATTTAGAATTGTTAGATTGTTTGGTTCAGCTGCTATAGTAACCTGGATACCTTCTATATTGGTTGTATTAAATACTTCCCAGTCTATGATTTTAAATTTTTCGCTAACTAAGACTGCGACACCTCCTCCTCTACCTTCTTTCCTATCGTGTCTAAGTATCTTAAAGCCCTTACAACTATATCTATTATTTGGGTTTAAATGGGTCTCTTGAAGAGCATATATATCAGTATTTCCTCCAGTCTCTGATAGTAGGGGTGCAAAATTTTTTTTAATACCCCTACAATTCCACTGGATAATTCTAAATCTTTCTAAATTGAATTTTATCATCATCTAGTATACCTTTTATTTTGGTTAACTATCAATTTTGCTCTTATTCTTTATTTCCTGTACTTGTGGACCCACTATCCATCAAGTTCTCAAGAAAATCCTTATTTAAACTTGTCATTATTTCCCTAACTTCTTCCGCTAAGTGTGGTAACAATCCCTCAAATCGTTTTTTGATAGTTTCTATGATAGTTTCTTCTAGGTTGCTTTTGTTCTTTTTGACCACTTTCCTATTTTCATCCAATGCTACATTCCCTTCTCTCCCTATGTTAATCTCCTGTTTTTCACTTTCCATTCTTTTTAGTATTATTTCACTTTCTTCTTTTTGTTCAGACAGTTTGACTAGTATCATTTCATTTTCTTCTTTCAGTTCAGTCAGTTTAGCTATATCCTGGGAAATTTGGTGCTGTATGGCTTTCACTTCTTGAAGCAATGCCTCTGTACTTTTCAGTGCACTTGTGTCATCCGAGGATGTAGTTGAATCATCTGACTGGTTTTTTGGTACTCTTTTATTACTTTCTAACTTGTTCTTACTTTTTTTTGCCATCTGTGACTTAAGCATTTTGACATCTTCTTGCACACTCTTAATTTCTGTTATAACTTTATTGTTCGTATAAGTATCATTTTCTTTTAATTCTTTAATGACCGTTGTGAAAGGGGTTTGGGTTGTTATAGCTACCCTCAATGCTTTTTTGGTCAGCTGATATACTGGGCAGCCCTGGAATCTGGCGCTGTGATTTCCTTTGCAATTAATGCATTTTCTGTTTGCATTATCCTTTTTATAGTCAGTATCTGACTTTGCCTTTTCGCATTGCGTGAAAGGGTGTGCCCCCGCACAAAACCTACATACTGCCTTCCCCCTGCAAGTGTGGCGCCCATGACCAAACTTCATGCAGTTGGAGCACTGCAACACTGGGGGAATGAAGGCTTCTGTGTTTTTGTGTGTTTTCCCAAATAGTACCGTCTTGGGGGGTTCCCTACCTTCTGTTGTTATCACTACCACTGGGGTAACGATACTCCCTTTCACCATTATTCTGTCCACGTGTACCAGCTTTATGTCTGGGTTATGTTTTGCGAGGATGTTCGTAACTTCCTCGCTTGAAAGGGTAGTGTTTATCCCTTTTAACACACATCTACTGGTCACTTTTGCTAGCTCTATCCTTACTTCTATGTCGTGTGCAAGAGTCACTGTTTTTGCTTCTACTTTGAGTTCCTCTAACATCTCTTTTATTCTGTCACTCTGATTTGGGATAATTATTATGCCAAAATGGGTTTTTGAAATTTTGGCTATCGCCTTTTTGCCTAACACAGGATCAAGGATGTTTATAATTTTGTCTTCATCTAATGCCTTGATCTTGACAGCCTCACCAGCTACTTGCGTTATTTTTAAACGACTTAATGATCTTAAGGCGGTATTGTTTACCTTTATACTAGTAAATTATGGTGACCTCCCTTGGAGTGATGGAAGAGTGGGTCCAACATTACAAGGGGAGGTGACTCTACAATTTTACTAGTCTGAAGGGGAAGATTCCCTTACAGGGCTAGTGTATCTGACTACAACCTGTGGTGCTAAAATCTTCAGAGGCTACAAGCAGCGTTCCCACTACGAATTTTGAAGAAAAAAAACCTAGATATCGGCGACTTATATTTGTGGGCTATTTTGGCCGATTTGGGGCAAAATCTAGGTGGCGTTCTTCAACCAATGAAGGAAAATGACACATAGACGGGACCAAACACAAACCTAGGTGTTGGTGAATCCACCTGGAGTGGCAACACTGTCTACAAGACGAGGTGATCAGTGAGCGAGGAATTAAATTTTTAATGTGTTATACATTGTATGTGAATGTGTATTTTGTGATTTGGTATGTATGTTATTACAGGTTTTTAAAGTTGATATATTATTATACAATATTTCTCTGCTTCTCGGTTTAAGTGTTATGAAGGCACTGTAGGCTACATAAATCGAGCAACCTGGGAGGATGAAGCTGTCGATCGCACCAAGTAGCGGTAATCCCTATAGCGCCACCTCAGATTGGGTGAAAAGAAGCTCTCACAACAAGCAGAAGAAAAGAGGACACGCCGAAAGGAACACCAGGCGAAAGCATTTCCAAAGTCAGTTACAACTATTACAGTATATTTTAAAAAAGGGTTGGGGGGGGGGGGTGTTATGTGTTGATACTTGTATAGATAATGAAAGAAAAGCAGATAACAAAAGACAGATGTAATGAAAGAACGTTAGGATTGAGGCAATAACACAGATAAAAATGTAAAGGTAGAAAAAATCCACAGATCAGTCGAGAAGTATAGATGGAAGTAATAATAAGGGAGAAAAAGACAGCGAGATAGAGAACAGACAGAAGAATATAGGAAGAGAAAGGGAAGCAAAAGCAAAGCTAAGAATGGAGAGAAGATGAGAAAAGCAGCCAATAGCAGAGAGAGAGTGGGGATTGGTCAGGAGAGGGAAGAGAGAAGCTATGCTTACAGAAAGTAATCTCATTGGTTCATACATATGTTACAGAAAGTCAAAAGTCATCACTTCCACTTACTAGTTTCCCAGCATTCAGTGCACTGATTGGCAGAGGTTGGCGTGACTTTTGATTACGTAGGCTGACGATATAACATGGAGCAAATATGGCGATAACAGCACACGGTGTCCAGACTAGAACTGTATCTTGAAAACACTGTGTAAATTTTGGCCATGATGATGACAAAAACTCCGTGTTGTTCTGTGAATGTAAATATGCAAGCTAATTGTTGTTATTACCATATATGACGATCGGGAAAAGACCGATTGACTTCTGGAAATACAGACGACACTGGGAAAGACTAGAAATTGGCTGACCGGGTTAGCACCCCGTAAGCTGTATTCAATTGCTACAGGACCCAAAAACGATAGATGCCCCCAGGATTCACCGAATGGGGGGGAGGATGATGAATCCACAGGCGCCTCAATGGAATCGACCAGACCCGTTACACGGACTTCGAGCTCTGAACAACGGCTGGAATTTCCATGTGCCTGTGGTAGGGAATTCTCTACTCAGAGAGGAATGAAAATCCACAGAACGAAAAGGGGTGTGGGAGGTCATCAGGGGGAGATCAACAGCGCTCTGTCTCGACGGATAAGACGTTAGAAGAACGCAGCCAGGAGTCAATCCACAGTGCTGAGTACATTCAAGTTGATCTGCCAGATGATGATCTCACACACTTCTTGGACGGGAAGAGAGATGCAATAAAGTTTCCACCTGCCAGTGCAAAAGGGCTTTGGGAACAGCTGGACGAAGCCTTGGCAAAAGAGTTGGATAACAACCTGAAGCAGCTAACTTTGGAGAAGAAGCTGGAAATCTTCGGCGACATAATATATCTGCACTGTCGCAAAGTGTTCGGAGTGAGGGAGGCAAGGGAAAGTAACCCACCACGGAAAAGTAGAAGACAAATTAAAATAGATGAAATCAGGAAACAGAAGAAGCATGCCCGAAAACTGTTCAAGAACGCAGTTGCCACAGAGAAGGAAGGGTTACGGCAAGTTTGGGAGCACCTGAAAGGCCAACATAATGCCCTTTGTAGAGCGGAAAGGTTGTGCAGGAAGAGAAGGAAGAGTCGAAGGGATAGGGAAAGATTCTTTAGGGAGCCCTTCAAGTTTGCCAAAGAACTGTTTGAGCAGCCACGGTCGGGCACGCTAAACATCAGGAAAGAAGACCTGGAAGAACACCTTAGAATGACATATTCAGATGGTCGCAAAGATGAGCCGCTCAGCAGCATGGCAGGCCTTAAATGGCCGGGTAAGCCAGGAGCTGAATTTAACACCAAGCCCCCAACGGTGCAAGAGGTAGAAAGCATTGTCCAGAAAGCTCGGTGCAAGTCAGCTCCAGGTCCTAATGGTGTTCCATATGTGGTGTATAAAAGATGCCCTGAGGTTCTCAAACGACTGCTCCGTTTACTGAAGAATGCGTGGAAAACCCAACTCGTAAGCAAGGAATGGAGAAAGGCAAACAGAGTCTACATCCCGAAGGAACAAAATTCCACAGACATCAGTCAGTTCAGGCCAATCTCACTACTCAATGTGGAAGGGAAGATATTCTTCTCAGTAATGGCGAAAAGACTCACTACATACCTCCTGGCAAATGGGTACATTGACACTACCATTCAGAAAGGAGGTATCCCGGGTACATCAGGATGTCTAGAGCATGCCGCAATGATCTGGGAAGCAATCCAAAAGGCAAAGTCTGACGGAATAAACCTCCATGTAATCTGGTTGGATCTAGCGAATGCTTATGGATTCGTTCCACACCAGATGTTGTGGCAGGCCCTAGAAATGTATCATGTTCCACAAGAGATTGCAGCAATGCTGAAGCTGTATTTCGCAGGGTTTTCTGTCAGATTTTCAACCAGAGAGTATACAACGAAGTGGATTGGCCTTGAAGTTGGAATTGCGATGGGATGTACCATCTCTCCGATACTATTCGTCATGGCTATGCAGGTAATCCTCAATGCGGCTGAAGGAATGGCTATAGGCCCAAAGCTCGGTGGAATGTGTCACATGCCACCGCTCAAAGCATTCATGGATGACACAACAATTCTGACATCAGATGAACATCAGGCCCGGAGGATGTTAGCACGCCTGGATGAACTAGTCAGCTGGTGCAGAATGAGCTTCAAACCCAAGAAGTCAAGAAGCCTATCAGTCAGGAAAGGGAAGATAGCAGAGGTCATATTCACGGTTTCCAGCCAAAGAATCCCTACTGTCATTGAGGAACCTGTTAAAAGTCTTGGAAGGGTGTACGATGCCTCTTTAAAAGACTCGAAGGCAGTGCAACAGACAATAGAAATGGCAGACAGAGGACTACAGATCATAGACCAAAGCAGACTCCTGGGAAAGTTCAAACTGTGGTGCCTCCAGTTCATGTTGATACCGAAGTTGCTGTGGCCACTGCTTATATATGAAATAAGCACAAGTACAGTGGAAGCTATAGAGCAGAAGGTCAACAAGTTCATGAGAAAATGGCTAGGGGTACCACCAGGTCTGTCAGATGTAGCAATGTACTGCAAAAATTCAAAACTTCTGCTTCCCTTCAAGTCAGTTGTTGAAGAGTACAAAGTTGGAAAAGCAAGGCTTGCAATGATGCTACGCGAGTCAGCCGATGACGTGGTTAAATCCATTCAGCCCACACTGAAAACGGGAAGGAAGTGGAGAGTGGAAGAAGCTGTTGATGCTGCTGAAGAGTCACTCAAACTGAGAGAGGTAATCGGATACACACAAACGAATAGACGGGGATTTGGGCATGGTGACATCTGCTGGTGGTCCAAGGCATCAAGCAGGGAGCGCAGAGACATTGTGACGAAAGTACTGAGATTCTGTCTTTCAAATGGCCCATGTCTTTTTCTCCTTGCATTTTGTTCACTATTTTTAGGAGGGATTACAGGAAATCCTTCTCCATGTTTCTTCTCCTTCTATTATTTACGTTTTTTCAAGATGAGATCACGATGGAGTTTGATCTATGTGTTTAGAATGGGGGTGTAGGGAATTAGAAAGTATTTTTCTAGAAGAAAGATTATAGATGCTAGATCAGGATTGGCACCAGATTGTCTTTTTTTAAAGATATTGCGTGGCCATATACGCATTTTTCGGGAGTTAAATTATTTGCGGCCATTTTTGCTTCATTTCCGCAGTATAGGGCTAGGACCAATTCCCGGTTCTTTGTCTAGCAGAAACTGGTTGCATCAGAAAGATCTAAGGTTCTGATTGGCTGAGAGATAACTGCAGTTGAAATGCAGAGCTCCGATTGGCTTTAGAACCACGCCGCGCATATGACGTCATGAAGTCGGCGCGTGGGGGTCTTGATTATAAAAAGGCCTATATTTCATAGCCTCTTTCTCTTTTAATGAAAAAATTGCCAAAGCCGGGTGCCAGAAGCATATTGTCGATTGCCTTCAGTTGGACATTCGAGATTTGGTAAGCATGAATTTTTGCGTGAGGACTTTATTTAATTTTTCTAGTCCTAGCCGATCATTTAAGTTTCTTTGGGCAGTTTTAGTTTAATTTAATTCTTAACTCCAGAGCCATCAATTCGATCTGAGTGATAGACATGAGAAACTAGGTCCATTTAATTCCTTGTTGAAAGAATAGCGGCATGGTTTAAAAGTTGAGATATCACCGCTTTGTATTATTGCAAAGTCAGTCGGGAGAGAAACTCGCATCTGCGAATCATATGTATTTACAGAATAGTCGGGAGCGTGTGTAATGTGTATTTTCATTTGTGATTTTAGTGAGAGTATTGATGCTCGCTATTTATATAGTTACGCATATATCTGTGGACGGGAGTGAATAGGTATTAATTGAAGCACGTGAGCGCGTGGTTACGGTATCTTTATTGATACGATGTTCAGAGGGACGAGGGGGAGAGAAGCACGTGGTCATAAAATTGTAACCACGTGTTGTAACTACTGAGATTTAATTGATAACCATTATGTATAACTTTTGACGGCATGTAGATGCTAGCGTAAACAGGGTTATAGGTTATTGATTGTGCTTTGTTATTCTGTGTATTCAGAAGATGGAGATGAAATTTATTTACGTTAAGGGAATAATATTTTATTTCAATTTTGAGGTGATTAATCATACTGACGGGAATTTTAGGAATTCCTAGAGAGGGCTAGTTTTATTTTGTATTAAACATTACGGCATTAGTGTCAGCGTAAGAAGTAGGCCACAGTACGTCTGCCCAGACGGGCCATTGAAAATATTGTTGTTGCTCGGAGTTAGTCAGGCAGAACAAGCGATCTGGGTTAGCCAATGTTTACTTTGTAGGCTCAGGTAGAGAGGGGAGTTACGTGGTGAAGAGTAAGGAAGTTAATTGTTATTTGAAATGTATTATTATGGTTTGTTTAGCTGTTGTTTTGTTTTGTCTAAAACAGCAGGTACCGGCTTTGTGGGAATGAGAGCGGAATTTTGAGACCACAAAATTTCTCCCACGGCAAAGTTGGGGCATTCGCAAAACCGCAAGGGTTTTACGTTAGTTGCCAGTAGTGGAAGGAGAGGAAGAAAATACGTTTTCCCAGCCAGGGGAAGACATTTTCCAGCGAATAGGATTTTTTTGTGGATAAATCCTGAGCTCTGACGCTCGTTACACACGCAGATTTGGCAGGCTGCCAGCGTTGTGGTAATTTTGTGTTCGTTTCTTCACGGCCATAATAAAGCCGACGGCCCAGTTATAGGTACTCGGGCAGGTAATTTCAGAGTGGTAGAAGTCAGCTACAGTTCCAGTCCAGAATCCAGTGGGGTTCTGTTAAACCTCAGTCATCAATTCCAGAGTTAGTGGAGAGAGAAAGGGTAAACATTCTCTCTACTGAAGTCAGCACAGACAGGCAGAACTGTTAGTTTTGGTGAATCATAGCAGAGGACAGCTGCTGAAGTTTAGAGGTGCAGTTAGTTGTGTTCAGGAGATTCCAGGATAGGCTGGGTAGAACCGAAGTCTGTGCAGAGATTGTGTAGTCACTTCGCAGTCGTTCCAGCTATCAGTGGACTTAGAGTTAGAGTTAGAATTTAGAACAGCTAGTTTGGAGTGTAGGCGACATCAAGTGCAGTGTAGTTCATTTCAGTTAACCTTACCTTCTTTCTCCATACAGGTTGCAATTGTGGGAGAAGGGTTGGGGTTGATGCATTTTTAACTGTGCTTGATTTTGTTTCAGGTGTGCATCCTCGCAATTTTTGTATTTGACATGCATATGTTTGTTTATAGGTGTATAATAAACTTGTATAAATTGTAGCTGGCATCAGTCATTTCCTTTAGTACAGTAGCTATATGTTGTCTGTACCTTGGTGTTTGTGAATCTTAATTGAACCTTATCCCCATAGGGTAGTTAGAGGTGGTTCGAGGCCATAGCAATTTAAACGTCCGAAGTGGCGAGGAAAGAATCAACCTCGGTTCTCAACCTCGGAGCCAATGGTCTCAACTTTCACATTTTGCACTATATTTCTATCTGAATCTATCATTTCAGTCTTTCTTCTTACTATTGTCTTGTCACTATATGTAGACAGTCTCTAGTCCTAAATCCATTTCGTGACAAAGTGGGTGCTATCGTCCGGTGAATCATCTTTGTTACGTTCAATTCTGTGATCTTGACAAAGTGGGTGGCGTCGTCCTTGGGATCATCTTTGTTGGGATCAATTCTAGATTCATAGATTGTCTCTGTAGAAAGTTCTGGAAATAGATTTAAAAAAAAAAAAAAAAAAATCCCCTAGACTTGAGCTATATTAAGACTGATCCAGCTATAAGTTTTTTTTACAGGTTCCAGTTAGTTTAGATGATAGTTGTAGTAAGGTTGTTTATGACTTAGAGGTAATTGATGGCTAATTGAATTTTTTTTTCTTGACAGGAAAGTAAATTCGGGTTTTGGGTAGCTGGATAACTTGAATTTTTTTCAGGTAGTTATTAGTCAGACTTGGTGCTAGTCTGAGTGCGGGTTTTTGCGACAGCATATTCCTAGTAGGTAACAGTAAATTTTTCTTGTTCCTTTTTTGTCATTTCCCCTCGTTGTGAGTACTGCTGATTTGTCAGGTAAGATGGCTGAATTGGTCAAGCTACTTACTGCATGGAAGGACGCAGCTAAAAGCATGGGGATGAATGAGGCCGAGACTAGGGCTTACATTATGAGGGAACAGGACCGGCAGACGGAGAGAGAGAAAAGGGAAGCGGAGAAAGACCTGCGTAAATTGGAAGCAGAGAAAGAAGAGAGGGCCCGACTGGCAGAGATGGACCTGCGTAAATTGGAAGCGGAGAAAGAAGAGAAGACCCGACAGGCAGAGGAGAGAAAAGCAGAGAGGGAAGAAGAAGATAGCCAGGAGAAGATAGCACAGAGGGAAGCCCAGGAGAAGTTAGCACAGAGGGAAGCCCAAGAGAGGGAGAAGGCAGCAGAGAGACAGCATGAACTTGCCCTGCGTTCACTGGAACTGCAGTACCGATCTTCGGAAGGCAGTTCGGCTAACGGAGATTCTCCCGGAGCAGGGGCGACAGACACCTCAGGAAATGGAGGACCCCGGATGGCAGCCATGAATTTTCCGATGGACTCTTTTCCTAACGGGAATGAGAAAATTGAGGTATTTTTAGAAAAATTTGAACGGATGGCAAAGGCATATGGGCTGGATGATAGTCTTTGGTGCCTCAAATTATCTCAATCACTAAGAGGACATGGGTATGAAGTCTATAGCAAGATGCTAGTGGATGACCAGAATAACTTTGAGGCACTGCGGAACGCCCTGTTACAGCGATTCCAATGGACTCCCCGGAAGTGCCAAACGATGTTTAGGGAAAGTCGACTGGAGAAAGGAGAAAGTTTTCCCCAGTTCGCAGAGAGGCTGAGGAATTACCTCACTCGCTGGAGAGAGTTGTCGGGTTTGGCTAAATCTTTTGAAGGATTGGAAGAATTAGTTCTGTGCGAACAGATAAAGGCCAACATGTCTCCGGACTTAAGGAAGTACCTGGCGGAGCAGGGCGCACAGCAACTGGACCAGATAATTCTTTTTGCTGAAAGGTTCCAGACGGCACAGGCCGAAGTACTGGGACAGAAAAGAAAACACCCTGACCTGCCAGCCCCGGACAAAGGAGCATCTTCATCGCAGTCGCCTTCCTCTTCAGATCAACAGCAGCAAGGGCCGTCTCGCAAGGAGCTCCCTCCCAGTCATAACATGCGCTCCCAGCCGCCTAACAGAACACAGGGGCCGACTTCTCATGAACCCGTCAGGAACCGGGGAGATAATGAGAGATATTGTAGGTTCTGTCGGACTACTTCTCATTGGACATCACGGTGCCCAAACAAACAACCCGCTCATCAGATGGCTTGTTTAAGGCCTGTGAGGGTGAAACAAGGGAAGAAGTGGAAACCCTTCCAGTCAGAGAAGTTGTTCTCCAACAGTGGACCAGCCGAAGTGAACGGGACTGAGACTACATGCTTATTTGACAGCGGGCTTACATACCCCAGCATAGTCGCCCGACATCTGGTGAAGCCTTGGCAGATGACTAAGGAAAAGGTCAATATTGGTGGAGTTTTAAGGAAAGGGACTTCACAGTGCTTTCCGGTAGCCAATATTGAGGTGAAATGTAAGTACGTGTCTGGCACCATCAAGGCAGCTGTAACGGCTCAGCCGGCCTACGACTTCATTCTCGGTAACCCATATTTAGTTTTGGGGAACCCGCCCACACCGATCCTTGCTGATGCAAGGGGGCCTACTGCAGGCCAGATAAGTGGAAAAGGAGAACCCCTAATTCACGGAGCCCCGAGCGAGCTCAAACATAGCTGTCGTGCCAAGGAGAGGTGCAACGCCTCTGACGACAGTGATATGTTATTTGCAGAGGCAAATTCGCCCGCCAGCCCTGTTCAGCCAACCGGCCAAACAGTGGTGACGACGCCTCTGATTCAGGAAGTACACTCTTTGTTGTCGGGAATTAGGCCCCCGATGGTATTAGCTTCCTCAAATGAGGGACATACTGACAAGAGAGGTATTACATATGTCAACGACCAGCGCCATCTTCATAGGGCACAAGATAGCGGTCTGAGCGAGCATATAGTTCCAACCAGCCCTGGAGCCCCATCCGACCAGCACTTTACTCAAATGGAGGAGGACAGTGATCTGAGTATCCGTTTGCCTATAGACGGAGATGGGCCCCACAACTCTCGTATCTTGTTTACAGGAAACGACTCTTGTAACGAGGAGCCTGAAAAATTGGCTATATTTTCCAATTCGTTTCACGGAACATTGGAACCAGTCACTGAGAGCTTTAACTCAGATTCTCCGCGATCTAACGGGATCTTAAACCGTCAAGTGTCACTGCAGGACACATTCCGACTGACGCCAGTAACTCTCACAGGGGAGGGCAAGGTTGAAGGTAGAACCAGGGTGTTAGACGGAGAGCTCCCGTGGTCTACAGTTTCATCTCAACAACTTTTCAGGCCAGAAAAGAGTGAGAAAAGCGACCTTACGCATTTGCAAGGAGCTACTTTGGAGAGCTCTGTCCCGCTTCATATCGGTAGGGGAAGAGCGAGTCCAGAACCACTGCCAGGGGCAGATCTTACCTACTTTTCTTCAAAGGTAGAAGCTATTGAGATCAGTGAGGATCCAATAGACACCCAGCAAGAAATCGGAGGCTCTACACCAGTGGAACCCGAGACGTTGCATCGTTCTCGCACGGTACCAGCAGTCACAAACCCGCTGACGCGCAGCGAGGAAGTCGCCATCGCCAGGTCGCCACAGCGCCCGCCGGTCACATCAGCTGACCAGAACAGCCTTTTGACGGTCATAGCAAGGGAAAGTTCAGACCCGCCATTAGACGGCACAGGTCTGAAGAGAGATCAACTCTCCCAACGGAGCATAGGAGCTCATTCTAGGAGAGGAGGAAGGAGGAAACGCAAAAGAGGAAGGTCGAAGAACACTGAATAGGAGGGGTAAGGACAGACAGCCTTGTAGACAGGAATAAGGGCCAATGTGAAACACAGAGATTTCAGTAAGGAGATCGTTGCTCAATCTTTGAAAGGGGGGAGTGATGTGACGAAAGTACTGAGATTCTGTCTTTCAAATGGCCCATGTCTTTTTCTCCTTGCATTTTGTTCACTATTTTTAGGAGGGATTACAGGAAATCCTTCTCCATGTTTCTTCTCCTTCTATTATTTACGTTTTTTCAAGATGAGATCACGATGGAGTTTGATCTATGTGTTTAGAATGGGGGTGTAGGGAATTAGAAAGTATTTTTCTAGAAGAAAGATTATAGATGCTAGATCAGGATTGGCACCAGATTGTCTTTTTTTAAAGATATTGCGTGGCCATATACGCATTTTTCGGGAGTTAAATTATTTGCGGCCATTTTTGCTTCATTTCCGCAGTATAGGGCTAGGACCAATTCCCGGTTCTTTGCCTAGCAGAAACTGGTTGCATCAGAAAGATCTAAGGTTCTGATTGGCTGAGAGATAACTGCAGTTGAAATGCAGAGCTCCGATTGGCTTTAGAACCACGCCGCGCATATGACGTCATGAAGTCGGCGCGTGGGGGTCTTGATTATAAAAAGGCCTATATTTCATAGCCTCTTTCTCTTTTAATGAAAAATTGCCAAAGCCGGGTGCCAGAAGCATATTGTCGATTGCCTTCAGTTGGACATTCGAGATTTGGTAAGCATGAATTTTTGCGTGAGGACTTTATTTAATTTTTCTAGTCCTAGCAGATCATTTAAGTTTCTTTGGGCAGTTTAGTTTAATTTAATTCTTAACTCCAGAGCCATCAATTCGATCTGAGTGATAGACATGAGAAACTAGGTCCATTTAATTCCTTGTTGAAAGAATAGCGGCATGGTTTAAAAGTTGAGATATCACCGCTTTGTATTATTGCAAAGTCGGTCGGGAGAGAAACTCGCATCTGCGAATCATATGTATTTACAGAATAGTCGGGAGCGTGTGTAATGTGTATTTTCATTTGTGATTTTAGTGAGAGTATTGATGCTCGCTATTTATATAGTTACGCATATATCTGTGGACGGGAGTGAATAGGTATTAATTGAAGCACGTGAGCGCGTGGTTACGGTATCTTTATTGATACGATGTTCAGAGGGACGAGGGGGAGAGAAGCACGTGGTCATAAAATTGTAACCACGTGTTGTAACTACTGAGATTTAATTGATAACCATTATGTATAACTTTTGACGGCATGTAGATGCTAGCGTAAACAGGGTTATAGGTTATTGATTGTGCTTTGTTATTCTGTGTATTCAGAAGATGGAGATGAAATTTATTTACGTTAAGGGAATAATATTTTATTTCAATTTTGAGGTGATTAATCATACTGACGGGAATTTTAGGAATTCCTAGAGAGGGCTAGTTTTATTTTGTATTAAACATTACGGCATTAGTGTCAGCGTAAGAAGTAGGCCACAGTACGTCTGCCCAGACGGGCCATTGAAAATATTGTTGTTGCTCGGAGTTAGTCAGGCAGAACAAGCGATCTGGGTTAGCCAATGTTTACTTTGTAGGCTCAGGTAGAGAGGGGAGTTACGTGGTGAAGAGTAAGGAAGTTAATTGTTATTTGAAATGTATTATTATGGTTTGTTTAGCTGTTGTTTTGTTTTGTCTAAAACAGCAGGTACCGGCTTTGTGGGAATGAGAGCGGAATTTTGAGACCACAAAATTTCTCCCACGGCAAAGTTGGGGCATTCGCAGAACCGCAAGGGTTTTACGTTAGTTGCCAGTAGTGGAAGGAGAGGAAGAAAATACGTTTTCCCAGCCAGGGGAAGACATTTTCCAGCGAATAGGATTTTTTTTGTGGATAAATCCTGAGCTCTGACGCTCGTTACACACGCAGATTTGGCAGGCTGCCAGCGTTGTGGTAATTTTGTGTTCGTTTCTTCACGGCCATAATAAAGCCGACGGCCCAGTTATAGGTACTCGGGCAGGTAATTTCAGAGTGGTAGAAGTCAGCTACAGTTCCAGTCCAGAATCCAGTGGGGTTCTGTTAAACCTCAGTCATCAATTCCAGAGTTAGTGGAGAGAGAAAGGGTAAACATTCTCTCTACTGAAGTCAGCACAGATAGGCAGAACTGTTAGTTTTGGTGAATCATAGCAGAGGACAGCTGCTGAAGTTTAGAGGTGCAGTTAGTTGTGTTCAGGAGATTCCAGGATAGGCTGGGTAGAACCGAAGTCTGTGCAGAGATTGTGTAGTCACTTCGCAGTCGTTCCAGCTATCAGTGGACTTAGAGTTAGAGTTAGAATTTAGAACAGCTAGTTTGGAGTGTAGGCGACATCAAGTGCAGTGTAGTTCATTTCAGTTAACCTTACCTTCTTTCTCCATACAGGTTGCAATTGTGGGAGAAGGGTTGGGGTTGATGCATTTTTAACTGTGCTTGATTTTGTTTCAGGTGTGCATCCTCGCAATTTTTGTATTTGACATGCATAAGTTTGTTTATAGGTGTATAATAAACTTGTATAAATTGTAGCTGGCATCAGTCATTTCCTTTAGTACAGTAGCTATATGTTGTCTGTACCTTGGTGTTTGTGAATCTTAATTGAACCTTATCCCCATAGGGTAGTTAGAGGTGGTTCGAGGCCATAGCAATTTAAACGTCCGAAGTGGCGAGGAAAGAATCAACCTCGGTTCTCAACCTCGGAGCCAATGGTCTCAACTTTCACATTTTGCACTATATTTCTATCTGAATCTATCATTTCAGTCTTTCTTCTTACTATTGTCTTGTCACTATATGTAGACAGTCTCTAGTCCTAAATCCATTTCGTGACAGACATGGTAGTTCAGGAGATACGAGGAGCTGAGAATGATAAGAGGTTGCAAAAAGCAGTGCAGCAGGTCCAACAAGGCCAATGGACTACATGGGAAGGAGCCCTGCAGAGGTCCTTGACATGGAATGATATATGGCATACGGCACCTCTTAGGCTCAGCTTCGTGGTTAGATCAATGTATGACCTGCTGCCGTCGGAAACCAACCTTGTGAAATGGGGAAAGTCGGATGATGAGCAGTGCCCCCTGTGCCAGGGGAAGCAGACACTTGAACACGTGCTCTCAGCGTGTAAGGTGGCATTAGGGCAAGGGCGATACACTTGGCGCCATAACAAAGTGCTAAATGAGCTTGCTGCGACAATAAATCAGGCAAGAATGAAAGCGAATAGCAAAGTCCGGCCAGACACCGCAAACACATACTTTCTGAGGGCAGGAAAGTCAGCACACCCCAAACCGAGTAAACCTGGTAGCAGTTTACCATCTCTTCTTGACTGTGCAAACGACTGGGAGATGGCGGTAGACCTACCTGGACGGGGGGCATATCCAGAGAGTATCAGAAAATCGCGGAGACGGCCGGATATAGTGCTTCATTCTTCAGCAACGCTTCAGGTCATACTGATTGAACTGACCGTGCCATTTGAATCCAGATTAGACGAGCAACATTCATTCAAAGCGGCCAAGTATAGCGATCTGGCCGCGGATCTGAGACACGATGGATTCAGTGCAAGGGTCAGGGCGGTTGAAGTGGGCGCAAGAGGGCTTGTGGCTGCATCGGTGTATGATTTATTGAAACAGTTGGGGCTGAAGGGACAGTCTAGAACAAGGGCACTGAAGAGGCTTAGTGAAACTGCCGAAAAGGCATCAGGCTGGCTGTGGAACAACCGCAATGGGCAATGGAAATCGTGACAATAAACGCTGCGGTACAGAAAACACCAAAATTTTCTAAGTCCACAACGCTGAGTTTTTTTGGTGTACTAGTGAAAGGGCTGCGACTCTGGGGCAACAGGCGATGTATACTATAGGGAGTGTCAGGTACAAAATTTCAGTGGCTTGCAGCGCGCAGGGGCTAAGGCTCGTCGGCTGCGCGCTAGTGTCTCAGTGTGTGTCCTTAGTTGTGAAGGGCGACGGAACGAACGGAATAATTTGTCTTCTCTTTGTTACTTTCACAATAGCCTCCACGGCTGGCGTTGTGGATTTAAAAGTTGCTACCATAAGTGAAATGGGTTCATTTTCGATACAAGACAACAGGAAGCTGAGACGCTTGGGAGTCATGACCCAAGTGGGCCCGCCCCCCTTAGAGTGTAAAGGAGTAATTGGGCCGAAACACTAGTCGGATGGGGGGACGCCTTCTGATGATCAGATTGCTTCCTGTTGTATCGCTCTGTAAAGAGTTTCCTATCATCTTATATTCAAATGTCCTAATTTCGTGTCATATCCCGTAATCTTTTCATGCTGCATTTTCGGAAAAGCCACGCGTATTGTGACGGGAAACTAAATTGCGCGCCTATTGAAATAACGCTAATTTCTTTCCGCTTCTATCAGGCGAGTGTTTCAAAAATATTCACATTTTTTGGTGGTATATTTCTGGAAATTCCCCCATTTATATTGATACATGGAGGCATAGATGGAGTCATCCTTATATGACCACCAGCTATGCACAATGCTACAATATATGTAAGTGAAAGTGAACCTATATCTGTGAGGCTAATTACATCCTCATTTACTCTTGAAATCATCCACACACTTCCAGGGATTCCCCATGTGATGAAACTTGTTGCACACTAAGCTTGGAGAAGTCACTTGAGCCCCAGGCTTAATTCTTTGGCTTTGACCTGGTTGACTGCATGCAGAAGGATCTGACAGTGGACCCAGTGATAGGCAGGGGAAGCTGAGAAGTGGCTCTGTGTAGGACGTAACAATTCATTGGGAGAGCCCAGAACCAGAGTACACTGTTTTAGTTCTGCATAGTTGGAGAGCCCCCTTGGATGGCGGGGAATGCACAGTATGCTACGCACTTCTTTCTCCTAGCTTGGGACTAGATGTGACGATCCTTTAAATGCAAGCCAAGCTGGAGAAACTGGAGCTCACGATTTCAACTCAACACGTTTTGGAATGCAAGAAAAGCCTAGGTCTATAGTGTAGATAATACCAAGGCGTCTTCAACTGGGTATTTGTTGCTAAAGAGCGAGAAGCTCAGCAGCCCTAGTTAAACAACAACTGTAACGCTAAATCGAACAGCCATTAACAGAGCACGCAGACCTTGCAATTTTGTCTTGGTGCATTGACCATAAGTCTTGATAAGTTTGACGACAAAGACCCAACGAGTTCAAATGGAATGGAAAGAGAAGAACTGACCACAAGAGAATCAATGCCATCATCAGGACACGTAGCAGAAAGAGTACAACACAATACAGTTCTTTCCCTGTCTGGTTTTATTACTAGCTTGTAGTGATATTTTTATTTTTTATAATTAATGAAGAAAAATATCCCGTTCAACCTCTGATGGGTTATAGCCTAATTAGGATATATATTGTTTTCAATTCCAAATAATATGAACAACTGCCGATATGAGAAAGTGGCATTACATTAGTCAAATCATTGTAAATAGGGACAATCACAATTATGCTTATACGTTAAATTAAAAAAAAATAAAATAAAATAACAAAATCAAGAATAAACTCTGAACAAGAATAATATTAAAGTGGAGGGGTGTAAAGGCCTGGTGGTTCCAGTTATATAACTGACTTTAACAGATATTTAATTGACTTTCATCTGTTAAAAGGCATATGCATTGTAAGAACAGCATCAGACCTTCACATTCCCAGCCACTATATATTAACATTTGTTCGTGTTAAATATTGTTTGACATCTACAACTCCGTCACCTAGAGAAATCACAGTCAGAACCAGAAATGCTGAAATAACCCAAAAGAAAAATAAAGTCTAAAAAATACTGATAAAAAATAGCAATTTACCAGAAGAAAGTGAAATAACCAAATCATCGATAACAGAAGATACAGTGAGAAAGGCAGAAGAAATCTTGAAAACCAATACAATCTTTTTTTTTTTTTGTTATTGATGTAAATATAAATCTATGGTTGAGTTTATAATTTTGAGTAAATTTGACGACTGCACCCGTATAACTCATTTTATTAAATGCATATACGTATATAGAACTATTAAATTAATATTTTGTTGAATCAACTTCACCCCCCCCCCCCCACCCCGGGGGGGGGGGGGTCATAAAGTACGAGTCATTTCTCACAAGACGTTGGCGGAGAATAAAGAGTTTATAACAAAATTAGATGACTCAGATGTTATACTCGCCATTCTAAAATCCATGAGGATTCCTTGAAATAGAAGCACTATTCTTCTATGCCATAAGGGAATGTTTTTTTTTTTAACTCATTCATTCGAATTTTGGCCATTGTTTGACCACGACTGCAGAACAGGGGAGACAACCAGCGACAATAAGTAAAACAATCAATAATGACGTTCACTAATAAGAAATCTGAGTTAATGGAGGGAAACAAACAATTAGCAACGATGTTCGTCAACACGGAACCTGCAAGTTCAGTGGTCAAAGACATACAAGTAAAATATACAAATGCATACATGGCTTGGCCATGACCGCTGCATGGAAAATGATCACTTGCCCAAAGATATTTTCTACGGGCAACTGGCAGATGGCATAAGAATAGCCAGGCGATCACAGCTGATGTTCAAAGATATGTGCAAGTGAAGCATGAAGGCACAAATCTAGCTGCCTGGGAAAACGAAGCTGCCGATCGCACTAACTGGCGATGCTCCCTACGTTACCACCTCAAATTGGGCGAAAAGAAGCTCTTACAACAAGCAGAAGAGAAAAGAACATGCCGAAAGGAATATCAGGCCAAAAAAAAAAGCAGCCGAGAGCTATCCCCTCAAGTGCGGAACATCTCCATGAATACATACAAGTAAAATAAATCAAAGACACTCAGTAATGACTGGATTTGTAAGATGGGCTCAAGTAAAAGAATCAATAATGAACTCATAAGTAAGAAATCTGCAAGTTAAAGATGGGAATACATACAAGTAAAATAATCAATAATGACACTCATAAGTAGGAAATTTGCAAGTTAAAGAGATAGTCAACAGGCTGTTCCTGTTTCTGCCTCCATTACCAACAAATGTAGTTTCAGAGGCGGTTACGTCAACATGGACAGTGGGATAAACACATCTAACAATACAAACAGAATTCTTACCCAGAATGGAGTTCCACAGAACTCGAGAAATGTTGCCATCTTGGGTTCTGCGATATCATTCCAGAATGTTAGCTGTGGCGTCCGAATTGAGACAACTACAGCAAGACACGGACACTCGCGACGTTATATGACAATGGTTCTCAAACTTTATGGTATCGCGCTGCCCTTTTGATAGTTTCTAAGGCTTCATGACTCTATTTCTATTTTTGAGTCTCACGCTACTCCCCGCCCCGCTTAGTGACCTATAAAACAAATTCAGCATCAATTTCAAATTACTTTCAGATAAAGTATATATATATATATATATATATATATATATATATATATATATATATATATATATATATATATATATATATATATATATATATATATATATATATATATATATATTATATATATATACTTGTCTTAGAAAAATTCAGTTAAGGTTATTTACAATAATATTTGTACAAATTTCATTGCAATCTAAGACGAGAACAGATCTTTTTGATCGCAAAGAAAAAACAAAACAAAAAACAAGTAACAAGGCAATCTCTGTTTAAACTTGAAATGCAACCTAACGCCATGGCCATCATCCTCATCTTCATCATTCTTTTTCTCCCCGAGGAGCATAGGTTTTCAACGAATTTATCCGAAGATTGCAAGCTCGCGTGTGAAGGAAGAATTATATTGCAGGTTTGTCTCGAGATGGACAATCTTAAGGTTGGAGATGGATGGTGCACAGCTGAAATCAGTTTTGATATCTGGTCACGGCTGTTTGTGCCATATATGGTAGGCTTCTGTGTTTTGTATTTGTTATAAATAAGAATCAGAATAAGAAACTATAAACCTCCATATCTGCGTAGAATAGAAGGATTAAAGTGGTATGACCAGATCACCAGTGCGGAACTGATGACAAAAACCAGAAAAGTGCGAGTGGAACAAAGAATCAATAACTCACCATCACCGTCACTTGAAACGGGACTAAAATTTGACATACCCAGGGAGCTACACAACATAATAAAATGTTAAATTACCAAAACATATAACTACCAAAACAAATGACAATTATAAAGAAAGAACAAAGTAAACACAAAATATCCCCCCCCCCCCTCCTTTCGCAACATCAGTATGAGAAGTAAAAAAAAAAAAAACTGCAAGTAGTTAAAAACATTCAACTAATGTCCAGTAGATACAGTTAAGATAATGTCAGTTACAGTAAAACAGATAAGAAGATACAGTAAAACAGATAAGAATACAGTAAAACAGATAAGAATATACAGTAAAACAGATAAGAAGATACAGTAAAACAAAACCGCAAACCCCTCAAAATGCAGCGGGGTATAAAGAGATTAGCCTACGAACGCGGAAGAGGATACATCATAAACACTACAGACATTACCAACGTCACAACAAACGACAGAGACATTGTAGCTTGGAAGAGCCAACACAGAAAAAAACATATCCAATGGAAATATTATACGAGTATATAAAATAAAGAACACGATATACCCAAATTATAACCCATATAGGGTTGAGCAGGGTAGGGTATTAAGAAAAAACACCAGTTTTACTGTGCATGGACCAATAATACAATCAAATCTAGAAGAACGTTCTGGCGTTGTAATGTTCCCTTCCTTATGTGTTATAAATGTTTATACAATACCAAACCTACCCTATGTCCTGTTCTTACTGTTCTAAGTCTACTATCATTTACTGGACACAGTATTAAGGTCTTTGTCTTGTGTGGACTGGCCTATACTGTATAATAGGGGAACAACAGAAGTGAATGCGTCATTAATAGGCTGAACTGCCCATGGTAAACTTCCGGTGTTATGTCTTGCGGTTCGCACTAATGACCTGTCATCGAAACATCATTTTTTGGTGATGCGTAGATGGCAGGGAGGATAGTGTGATTCGCTTGCATAGCTAGGCGGGGTTGTCGCACGGAAGGTCCAGGGTTCGAATCCTGGGTAAGCCACTCATGTCTTGTTTTTCTGTTGTCTAGTGTTCTACTTCTTTATTTCCTACGAGTGCCTGATAACATACCTTTATGTTTGTCTCATATTAATTTACTGTTTACAGGCCTCGGGTTTCCCTTCCTTATGTGTTATAAATGGCGTTGTATAGGACATACACTGAGGAAACCTGTTCATAGCATTAAAAGGTAGATCTTGTTCTGGAGACCACACGGTTAGAGGGGTAGATGGAGATCACAAAAACGGTTGGAGAAGACAGCTGAAGACAGAAATTAAAGGGATACAGAAGTCACGGAAAACCTTGAACGGATGGCACAGTACAGAAGGGATTGGCTTCTGAAGGAATTCGCTCCTTATTGCTTAATGACTTGAAGGTAATAATGTTGATGATGATAATAATGCAAATAATAATAATAATGAAAGCTCGCAATGTTTTTTCCTCACATATGTTTGTGTGTTGCCGGCGTCCGAAAGGGGAGCAGAGAATAGTAACACTGTTCCCTACCAAGTGTGTCGTAAAGAGCGACTAAGGAGGGCTGGGCATGGGGGCCAGTTCCCCCCATCTTGTAAACAATGTTAAACCGCAATAGCTTCAACAAGCATGGACAGGTCAACTAAGGAAGATAAAACTCAGTCAACCAAGACAGGAGAAGGTCCTCTGGCAGGGAGACGAATGATGCAACACAGAAGGTCGAAAGGATTTGGCACCTGGAATGTTCGAACATTGAACGAACACAGGTGGCAGCAGAAATGTGGGAATACAAGATCGATGTCATGGGACTGTGCGAAACAAGGTTAGGGGCGGGGGGGGAGGGGTTAGACAGGAGGGTCCTTGTTCTGAAACCCCCAGGGTAAGCGAGGCAGAGGTAGACCAAGAAACACACGGAGAAGAGAATTGGAGACAGAAATGAAAATGATGAGGAAAACGTGGAAAGAACTTGAGCTGATGGTACGTAACAGGAGGACTTGGCATGTGTTTGTTGAAGGCTTATGCTCCTTTGTGAGCTAAAGAGTATTGATTGATGCTGGGACGAAAACGGAAGTAGGATACTTGCTGGTATCTTAGTGGAGGGATGGGCAAGACGTCGGTAGCTGTCTGCCGTTAGACCGCTGAGAGAATATAGGTGAACCGCCTGATATGGTTTGGTTTGGTTTTAAAGAATATCTTCATTGCACACTGACAACTCCATCAGTGCCCCGATCTTCTTCCTTAGATCACACAAGGAGGATCTCAGCACAGTTCACGAACCGTAGCGCTAGCTAGAATCCCAATGTATATATAGAGGAATCACACATTCTATAAATATTTTTGTGGTGGGTAGGCTTTTAATTTTTAAATTTTTGCCAGGGCAGCGGCATTATGGCCTACTCTTTACGATTTCCAACTACCGTGGGATTTTTTAACGTGCGCAGCATGCACGCGGAATCTTCTGTTTTTCGTCCTTATCCGAGAAGGCTAAGCATCCGACCTCACTACCCAGGAGACCAAGGAGGAGTATGACACCACTAGGAGATCATTTAGGGGTCGGATTGGCTAAGAGGTATGGCGTCCGCATCGAATTCTAAAAGTATTCGGTTAGATTCCCAGTAGAGGGAATATAATTTATGGGATTTTTTTTTTTTTAGATATGTTTTTCTAATTCTTTAGTGAAACACTTTGTTTTAAAAGGTATGATACTTTTTGTATAGGTTTGAGGACTTGAGGGATGCAGCGCTATTCATCATCATATGAAAATTGTTGTTACATCTTGTCTAATACTATTACTTAAATATTACATATTTGCTTGCATTTGTTCTTGTTATTGTAATATCCTTTCCCTTGAACATACACATTTTTTGTCCTCAATTATTACATTTTTGTATGCTTTAAATGCTGTTTTCATCTCACACGCATATGGAGATATTTGATTATTTACGGTTGAAGAACTGTAAAAGTAGCTATAATGACAAATTGTATTTGGTAGACCGCAAACTCATTGAAAAAGTGGTCTAGTAGTAGATCTTGGCATGCTAAAGTGTGCCTCGACCTGTTTTAATGGATCTATTGTGCACGCTTAATCATATTGTAATCGCTACATGTATTTGCCTGTATTAAAAGCCCACGAACCCACTTTTTAAACGAAATACAAATTAAACGAAAGGAGCATTCTGGATGCAAGTCAAGCAATGTTAATTAATAAGCACTGTTTGGCTGACATTGTTTTCAGTCCGCCCCCATTTTCCCTTGGTAGATGAGCACCTCTCCGGTTTGAGAAACACTTCTCTAAGAGAAGTTTGTGAAAAGAAAATTGCAATTTTTACGCCGTGACCTATGACGTTTATGGGCCAAGTTTTGTTTATGGGATGGGTATATGTTGTAAGGCGAATACCGAATGTTAGACGGGTGATCTGCGAGACGATTGCCTTCCCGTAAAGGACTCTTAAAAGTTTTTGAAACGCAAGTATCATAGCAAGGCAGAAGTATCTATAAGAACAGCATCCCACAATAATCATAATTTCCCGCTTCTCTCCTTTTGGAGCAAATGGCCGCCACTGCAGGAAGCTTGCCACAAGAATTCTCGTGCTCTTGAAGTAGTAGTTTCTGTAGCTATATGTTTTACATAATGAGGTTGCCAACCCCATGCACAACCTCATATTAGACACCTTGTACGACATGCCTGGTGGTGCAGCAGTCCTACTCTCGCTTCGTCTCTTCAGAGACCCCCTGGGAATACACCGGATATCCCACAATACACCTACTCAAATCCGATGAGCGAAATTACTACAGAAATTCGAAACGTTCTGGATCAGGGGTCGGTAGATCGCGAAATATTTTTAGATCTCAAGGGATGATGTGACAGATCTCTGTGTGATGCAGATGAGAAAAGAAAACATGTTTAAGCTAGCAAAATATCGCAGTGGCCTTCCCTTGCCGGCATTTAAAGGCGCATAATCCTATAATTACATGTACTTTTTCCCCATCCCCACTAAAAACTCGCAAGACAGCATACAAACATTCACCTTAATCGTGAACTACTCGACATAAAACACGATTTTTTCTTTCGGTAAATATAATTAATTTGAATTTTCCACAGCTCCGTTCATGGAAATGCAATGCAGCATGCATGGATCTTTTAGCATCTAAAGTAGATGCCACAACTCATTGTTTACCGGCGCCTGTTCTAGATACATCAAAATAATAACGCATCAGTTACAACCCGCTTCTGCCTGAGTATAACAATATTCAATGTTACGCATGATTCTTATAATGTCTAATTATTTACCCTGGTCATGGCCAGCGATGCTAACGCAACCAGGTCAAAGCCTTTATCTTTACTTATACTGTACTTCAAACTGTGGTAATATATTCTGGCCAGGGTAAAATGAAATAGTTAAACATAGGTTATGAGAGAGGTCTTAAAACTGCACATATTAGTGCATTAATTAAAAGTTTAAATAAGTGCACTTTAATATTAGACGCTGTAGCAAAGTAGATTTTGCTGGGGAGGTTATGATGGTATCCTAAAAGAATGAAAAGGTGTCTGCTATAACCGTGTGAGGTCAAGCACATGTAGGTCTCTGACTCTATAAATGATGATAATGAATTATGTGCAGAGAACCTAACGCTACCTCCCTAGGTCTCACACGGTCACAATTCTGGCTCTAGTGTATGGTGTATGGTGTACCTAGTGTCTAGGGGAGAAATGAAATGAGGGTACACAACAGTCAAACACTTTAAGTTTCTATAAAGAAGATAATAAAACCAGCAGTTAAGTTTTTCTTTGAACAATTTTCTTTACAATTTATTTTGCCTGTCCATTCATAGCTTGTGGACAGGTCTTTGAAAATAAGGACAAGATAGTTTACAGAAAAGAACAATTAAAATTTTGGGACAATTTGCCCAATAACTAAAAAGTTATTATGTATTTATATATATGTCTTTCCTGTAGGAAATATTAAAGGAATTCACTTTATTCATATAAAGGGAGAGTCACTGTAGATGAGGGCTGTAGTTCATCCTACCCCCATAAATGTCCTGTGTATTATTTTGAAACACAAGAAACTGTCAGAGATGCCCCAGATGTCTAACTCATCACCTGGGAGTCCTTGGTGTAAGATATTTCAATGTGTAGTTGCAGAAAGTTCAATTTCACCACTCGCCAAAGCTCCTACTGGATATTCGACAGCATATAAGTCTGATTCGAGACTGGTTGGCGTTTATTAGTACTCAGCAGGTTTCCTGTCACCAGCCGGCAACAGGAACATAGACCCTCTGCAACAAAAGGACACCCTGGCCTTTTATCTCTGATCGCTTATTCTAACACTTAATTTCCTACGTGGGTATGGGGTCAGCCTCGCGTGCCTTACAAGTGCACTCGCCCCGAATTGTACAGGACTCCCACCTTGTTGTGACCACACCTCAGGTCCTTATAGTAGATACGCCACTGTACGTTTACATACTTTTCCTCCATACAATAATGTGGAGTAACCCACATTTCCTTTGATATGATATTCTCTTCTTTTCTTTTCAATTATATTTGCTTCAGGCATGTAAACAGTGTTCATTGAACACAGAGGCTTACTAATCTATTCTAATACAATAATATGACAACATAATAACAACATACATCAGTTAGATACCGTTTACTGTGAGGACTCAACAATGTCTGCTCCCGACATGTCCTTCACTTTTTTCCCAATAGCAGTATCTAACTTTGTAGTTGGACCAAACATATTAAATTTCATAAAATATCCTTACCACAATCAAGAAATATATAAACAAATGACGCTGACTGTGTGAAGAAATGGCCTCAGATTCCTCCGAACTGCACAGACTGTGAATTTATTCTTTATTTAAGTTTAGAATTAACACAGCTGTTTCTCAGCGTATTTGAATAAAATTTTTAGTTCAACTGGCAATGAATAGTCAAAGCCTTTTGCTAATATTTACTAGCACTGGCCAATCGAAACGTTCGACTACTTGAATTCAAATGCAGGTTGAATGAAAAACCAAAATAATTTCGAATAATTTCTGCGTCTGGTGGTCGATTGGCCAGTCTGCTTTTGTCATGCCCAATACAAAAAGATGTTTCGTTTAGGATTACATTTTTCCTACCGCTCCCCTTTCCCATTTATACTCTGTTTACCCAAGCGAATTTGAATGTACCTCCCTGCCTCTTTTCCAAGCTCGCGTCCCCCTAACGTTACAAAAAACATAAGCAGGAACGCCAGTCTGTCTGGTCGAGTGTCCTTAGATATTAGTATTTCTTCAATAACTTATCTAATTCTGGGACTATCATATTATTTAAAGTACATTCTTACTCAGCTAACTCTACGTCATACTATCATATAATTTTTATGGGGAACTTCATAATGGTTTAAAATTTCCAATTTATGTCATCGTCAATCGTCAAATAAAATTTTACACAAGTCCGCCATCTTTCCTCTCCCTCATTTCGCCAACATATATTTTTCAAATAACTAACTTGTTTTAGTTACGTCAGAAATGCTACCACTAGGAGGAAATAAAATTGTCTGCGTGGTTATGCCTGGGCTGGCTTTTCCGCAGTGTGTGTATATGCGTTGCAGACTGTGTCAGCGAAGCGGGGTGTAGACGGGGCGGGTTAAGAATTTGCGTTACTAATTAGTATTGTATCGTGTAATACTACCAAACAATGTAAGGATTACTACTAAACTTTTGCGTTACAGTTGACAGAAAGCGTTACTTCAGATAGCTATTTTGCGGCACGCTTCCGCCAATTGTTAATTATAAGGCTAGACTACAAAGTGTATGCAGTAGATCGGGCAAAAGTTAAATATTAGTAGTGTTTCTCGAAAACGAAACTAAAGCGTGTCAGACTTTTACCGTGAAATCGGTCTATAGGCTTAGCACTGTGCAAAAAGCAGCGCTGCTGGCGTCGAAGATGCCAACCGTCAGACACATGCGGGCAAATGTATTTATTATCGTTTTATGCCTAAAATCGTACTGAATTTGGCGTTTATTCTCGCAGATTTTGCTACAGACGCTTATATAAGAGCGTAGCACTTTCGTTGCCTTTCATTAGCTTGTGCAAAGGGCTGGCAGCTTCATATTGTAAAACTCATTGCCACAGAAACCCCACTGCAAGAGTTTTGCTTTGTTGCATGTTTCCTAAAAAAAACCCACCTTTATCATCATTTGAAACAAATTGCCACGGATACCATTGCTGCAAGAGTAGTTGAATGCTTGTTGCAGGCTTCCTGCATAGGGACCCGTTACAGTAGTGGCTCTATGCTCCGTAAGGAGCTCAAAGGAAAATTATTTTGAATTGTTCTCGTAGTTGTTTTATGTTGATTCTTGTTTTGGTAATATAACATTTTACCATGTTGTTTAGTTTTACCTGGGTAGGTCAATTTTTAGCTCAGTTTCTAACGATAGTGAAATAAAAATAACAACAACAAAAACAGACCGGTTTGATGATTGTAATAGACGGGTTTGATGATTGTAATAGACGGGTTTGATGATTGTAATAGACGGGTTTGATGATTGTAATAGACGGGTTTGATGATCGCCACTTTGCATTAACAGAAAGTCTTAGAAAATAGAACAAGAAATGTAGCCATGGTAGATAGACGCAACAAATTAAAATGAAGGATGGGAAAATAACACGAGAAACCATTCTTAGTATCTGATAATACAGACTGTTCCGTGACTTTACATACATATGACAGCAGCTAGACTGGAATTTCTCGACTGTTGACCTGAAATTTGTGACACTGCTAACTCGCAGTGGGAACTATGTACCTTTTGTTTGCCTTAGTCTATACCACGGGTCACTAGAAGAAAGATCCCGATCTCAGAGAATGATTAGGCATAAACATAGGGTTGGGCACAGCGGAGATCAAAAGCATAATACTACATATTATAACAAAGGAACGAACAAGAGGATTAGAAAGAAAGGCAGACACATCCATAAGCTGATGAAAGATTCAACACGAACATGTCAGATATCTAGAGAACCAAAAATGCCCTGCAATAATAAAACTGGTTAGACTGCAACTAGGGGCAGGATATATTTGTGCTTTCGAAAATTCTATGGGTGGTTTTCTTTGCTATTCATACTTCTTGCATCATGCATGTTAGCAGATAATCCATTATGGTATTTTTCTCAAGGCATGTTCTACAGTATGGTTCCTCTATCGTAAAATATCCTGCCCCTAGTTGCAGTCTAACCAGTTATTTATTTTTATTTTGTTGTGTGGTTGAGTGTCAGGAATCAAACTGTCACACACACCATAAACTTCTGTAATTGCTACCCAACCATTCTAGTGTGTGATTGCTGCCCAGAGATGATGTGCATTCTGCATATGTGTTACAGATATGTCAGTCGGGCTGGGGTAAATTTCCTTCATCCAACAGACGGACTCACGAGAATCTTGAGGCAGCCTGGACAGCACTTCAGACAGGATGTACTGTAGTTATGTTTATTTGTATCTTCTGTCTAGCGTGCTTGTGTCTCTTTCATTTTTTTACACGCTTTTCTTTAACTTGCCTTGTATGTCACTGTCGTGTCACCTTCAAATCTTGCAATTGCTTTTTCAATCCCTTCCATATTAGCAATAGCTCTGCAACTTGGCATAGTTGTAAATTCCCGATGATAATACAATAATCAGTCGTAAAAATAACAATAATCATTTTTTAAAAATTGTATCAGCTCGGAAATGGGCGATAACCGCAAATAATCTAGGTGTGTTCTTTCCAACACGATTGTCTCTCTTGAGAGAAATGTTGAGACTTCACGAAGTGCGTGAACTTTCGGCAAATCCATAAGAAGAAGAAGAAGAAGGAAAAAAATATTTTAAACACACGCTTTTAATGCACTAAAAAGCCAAAAATAATTTTTCATGGAGTTTATAGCTTGTAGTCAAAAAATTTAACATCAAATTGACAAAAATCGTGGGGCGCTTAAGCGCTTATAATACTGTATATTTTATCCATAAGTGTCTAATGAAGTATAAAGCAGAAGTTAATTTCATGCAGAATCAGTTATTTTGTATTACTGTATGAGTGAATGAATAGTTTAAAATGTAGTCTACGAAAGTCACGTATTCATTAATTAACACACATACCATAATTATACATATAACTCCATATAAGTGCATAATTTTATGTCATATCACTAGTTATAAAACTGTAATCGGAGTCGGACTTCTAAAACTTCCGGATTCAGAGTCGGAAATCTTGTTGGCCGAGCCCACAACCGCGAGTTTTAATGCTGAATTAATAAACAAAGAAAGAGAGAAACCCGAGGCTCGTGAATCATAAGCATATACCGATATGATAAGTAAACTGTAGGCACTCAAAAGAAGGATAGAAAGAAAGATCATACTAGACAACAGAAAAGAAAGAAAGAAAGGTAATAGACATCTAAGTGATTCGAACCGGGCCCATGCAGATGAAAGTATGAATACTCTACTACTTTGGGTCAAAGAAAGAGAAACACACACAATTTGGACATTTTCATTTACCCTACCTGAGTTGAGGAAGTCCTGTGGGGTTGCAAGAAAGCCCAAAACCTCATCCTCATTTGCCGCAAGGGTAAAAGAGTGAAAAACTTGAATCCCTGGGGTTTGGAAGACGAAGAAAGCTTAACCCTAATTCTTACCCCTCATTACTACGCCTCTGAGCTCTGTATCGAACACTGTTCTTCAATTTAACCCATGAATGCTTAGGTGCAGGCTTTTAGCTAGGGAACCAGCTGCAGGGGTGGCACCATGCTCCAGAGGGAGCGAACAGAGAGACGTCGACGACTGCCATATATACTACTGGACAAAAGTTAAGGGCCGCCATTCAGTTTAGACAAGGTTTATATAATTCTTCGTGAGCAGGGTCGATTTTCCAAATGTCCGGTAGCTTGAAATCTCTCAAGAAGTCTCTGAATGGTAGAGTGGGACACTGCTAAACGTCTTGCAACATGACGAACAGATTGACCATCCTGAATCCATGCCATGGCTCGACCACGGTCTACAGTGCTGAGACTTCTCCTTGGTGGCATGGCTAATGCAGTGATCATTTCGACTACTTGTCATACTGATTTATTGCATACCAACGGTGAACACTCTTTACCGATGATCATTTTCCACGTGCATTCAAATTCAACTCACTTTTTCACCTTTTGAACTAGTGGGGCGTGTTGCAATAACCACGAGTTTTTGCAGCAACAATGGCAATTTTCACGTGCGGGTTAAAGTGACCCAGTTTTTGGACATTTAAAAAAAATTAACCTAGTGCACACAGAAATGTATACACATTTCTCTGAGCTCAGTTTTAATGATATTTTCACTTGTCTTTACAGTTTGCCAATCAATTATATAAACCTTGTCTTAACTGAATGGCGGCCTTAACTTTTGTCCAATAGTATATTATAATTTGCTTGAAGCCATACTTACTTTCAAAGGCACATCTACTATGAAGCTAACGAAACTTGAGCTTCAGGGCTCCCAAGTAGAAAACAGAATATTTTATAAGATTAGTCAAATAATATCAGTCATTTACTAGAATAGACATAATAAACAGATTGTATCGTTTGTCTTTGTGTTGCTTTTCTGTTTATGAAGTTTCCAGTTTTTGTTGTTGCTTTTTTAAATAAAAAGGGCTCCTCCAAGAGTTCAAGCTTCAGGGCCCCCCAAACTGCAGATCCGCCTCTATTTACTTTACTTACTTTCTCGTTCCACTCGTGTTGCAAAGCGTAGTGGGGAGATTAAATTCTCGTTCTAGAGCCAAGTGTGTTGCACTGGCTACGGTGAGCCCGTGTTGTTGTAAATGTATGTGATGTTGTCTGTTCATCTGTCACTTGGTTTTCCCGTTTTCTGAAACCAGATCTGCTGTTGTGGGCACGTAGTGGTAACTTATCAGGCTGCATTCTCATGAGATGGCCAAACCAATTGATTATCTGTCAGTCTATTTACTTGATGCAGGATGTAGTACATACACTTTTTCTGATGTCACCATTTCTCAGTCTGTCTCTCCTGGTCGTTCTTAGGCATCTCGTCTCGCAGGATAAGACTTTCCTCTCCTGCATTTTGGTTAGGGACGATTGTTCGACACTGATATCAAAGAGTTGGTAAGAATATATTATTTATCAGCTGTCGTAGTTTCCATGCTGATATTAGGATGTAATTGTGACAGTTGGTAAGTCCCTGCATTGGTCCTCTGATTTCATGTTTCAGTTCTCTATCAAGTATTCCATTATCTATATAAAAAATGCTACCTAGGTATTTCAACTCTGGGACCTGCTTAAGCTTGGTGTTGTTGATCTGTATGTTAAGTGGGCCTGGTGATCATATGTCCGGAAATCTCGTGTACAATAATTGGCCAGGAGGGATAATGAAATAAACAAATGAGTATGTTAAACATACTATCTAAAATTAGGGACCTAAATATCTTAATTAATAATCCATTGTAGGTTTGACGGTATATTTTCTTCACTAATGTTAAAAAAAAAAAAAATTGCAGGCGAACCTTTACCTCGCTGCTAGAAAGCAACGTGTTAGATTGATAGGAAATTGACCGACTGAGCATGCCACACCTGTAGAAAAAAGTTTCTGTTTCTAATTTTCACATTAATTGTGCTTGCCACGCCCCCTTCAGAACGTGCATATTTTTCTCTCAGGCTAGAGCCTAGTAACAGCATGATGGAAGTGCATGTTCCGTGTCTCATTTCGGTTTTTTGATGCATTACTAAATTAGACATTATCAAAAGATATATGCATAATTTCTTAGCGGAATCAATGTTTGTTTTGTTTTGTTTGAGGTGACGTCTCTAAACTTCGGGCGCTTAGAACACTTGAACATTTTTTATTCTAACTTCTAACCAATCAGATGACGCATCGACCTCAACTTCCGCCTGCTGTTAATTCCTATTGTCAACATGGCAGAATCCAATAGTAAAACAGGAATTTTAGCTTTCGCGCAGAAGCGGCTTGCGAGGACCAAAACTAAGGTAAACAGTTGTTGCAACAGTTGTTTATGTGATATTGAGTTTTGTTTGGAAATACGAAAGTGGCATAACTCGTCTCGTAGTAAATTAATGTTGTCATATATTACTGTTAGGCCTAGGCCCTATTTGTCGGGAAGAAACAACCGCATGTCAGAATGATGTGTCAGTAACGCTGAATTTCGTGCTCTTCAAATTTGTTTTCATCCACACGCGTTACGTGCACTGCTCATTATACTCCCGCCCTCTTTCAGACACGCTTAACATGCGATACTCTGTCAGCTTATGTAGCAGGAGATCGTAACAAACTTCGTTGGTTGAAATGAAGACCATGGGACTTTGTATTCCATGTCATCCTTTAAGTCGCCAACGCCGTTAGGGTTAAGAATAAGCGTAGGGTTAGGTTTATGATCCCTAATCCTTACCTCTTATTACTGTGTCTCTGAATGCTGTTATAAGGTCGGATCTAACACACGGCTCAATGTTTTCATTTGAACCGGAGTACGTTTGGGGTTAGGTTTAGGATTCCTAACCCGTATCCCTTTATTACTGCGTCTCTACATTCTTTTATAAGGCCGTATTAAACACACGGCCGACTGTTTTTCATTTCAACCAACTTCCTTACTGTTTGACTTCGTAAATGAGCGAGACCAAGACATTATTTCAAGACAGTAAAAGGAATAACTCTTTATGTTCATGGGGATTGAAAAAGAGTGATGTGCTGAGATCCTCCTTGTGTGATCTAAAGGAATATATATGTACTGATGGAGTTGTCAGTGTGCAATGAAGATAGTCCTTAAAAACTAAACCAGACCAAACTAAAAAAAAACTGTTTAAAAAACTCGAAATAACTTATAATCATGGGAGATAGGCCTACCTGTTTTGACAAAAACCAGTCTCAAAAGTTTTTGTTCAGATTTATTTTTTAAGCTCGTTATCATCATAGACTAAGAAAATGAAGACGAGAACATGACAGCAAGTTAGTAGAGTTTAAACAATATTCAGATAGCACAATATAATGTACATGCTTATAAATTATTTACAGTGGATTTTAAAAAATTTTTAAATTTTACTTTACCTTTCTGTACCCTGTTAATTTTAAGCCTTCATTTAGTTCATGTTAAGACCTGTGCCCCTACCCCCATCCGGTAATGTTAATTCTGTGTCTTTAATTAACCCTTTTCTAAATAAGAATACATAAGGCAAGATGAGCTTTCATTACAATGGAAATATTTTGAATCCAAAAGAAATCAAATCAAAAATAAAAATCATCCAACTCAGGTGTCAGGGCTGTCCTGTTGTTTGGTTCTGAAACTCTGAAGGACAAACAAAAAAACAACTGAGAAGTTGTAGACGTATAAATGGGTGCTTGCTTAGAATATTATTTTCCCAGTCTATGATGATACTTAGAGTTTAAGAATTGAAATGGTATTAGAAGATCACCAATGTGGAACTGTTGACCAGAACCAGAAAAATACCAGTGGAACAGGAGGTAAGGAGAAGTTGCTGGCATAGGATATGTCGTACATTGAGAGAAACCAGTTGATAGCATTACATGGCAGTCCTTGTTCTAGGATCCCCAGGGTAAAAGAGATAGGCAGACATGGAGGGGGGCATTGGGAGAAAGGCTTTAAAGGGATCAGGCAACATGGAAGGACCTTACATTTATTTGTTGGTGGCTCTCACATAGCCACATCTATTTCTCTGATAAAGTTGGAAGGTCTGTCACGGTATCTCTCATCGCTGTGCAATCAGTACCCTTTAGCTCCACAAGTAGCATAGGCCTTCAACAAACACATGCTTAGTCCTTCTATCACCTGCCATCAGCTCAAGTTGTTTTAATGTTTTCCTCATAATTTTCACTTCTGTCTCCAGTTCTCTTCGTGTGTTTCTTAGTCTGCCTCTTGCCCTGGGGGTTCCAGAACAAGGTCTGCTTTGTAATGCTATCCACAGGTTTCCTCAATGTGTGTCCTATCCATCTTCTTCTCTTGTTTCGCTGGCACTTGTCTGGTTCTTGTCATCAGTTCGACATTGCTGACCTTTTCATACCATATTAATCCTTCTATTCTATGCAAGCACCCATTTATGAAAGTCTAGCTATTTGGTTATTGTGTTTGCCGTTCTGCATGTTTTAGAGCCGTACAATAGGACTGACTTGACATTTGAATTAAAGATTCTTAATTTAGTGTTGACCTTGATTTCACTTGATCTCCTATACATTTCCGATTGCAATGAAAGCTTGCTCTTGCTTTTTGTGTATTTCTGCAAGATGTGGAATCATACACATAACTTGGCAGCATAGAGACAAATCTGAAGGAACAATGATATCAAAATAAGAATACATTGATGTACAGTTTCTCTCTTAAAGGAGTTTGCTGAAGTTCATTCTAGTCTGCTCGACATGGACACCAGCTTGTGTACTTGATTTTGCATTTGTTGACGAGATGGTACTTCTAAAGACGACTTAAGCTTGGTAAGTTGGAGGTATCAAAAGAAAGCATATAGACATACAAAAGTCATGTGTGTTTTACATGGCTATGAGGTGGACCTGTTGGGTAGTTTGGTAAAAACATGGCCATAACGAGACTTAACACGAAATACAGCCTTGGCTTTATATGGGACATTACAAGAATTTGTATTATGTTCTTAACTTCTTCCTCATTTCCAGGTGTTGCAAAACTTAGGCAAAGCTGAGAAAACAACAGATGACGTTTTTAATGACAATGTGCTCAGAGTTGAGAGACAACAAGTAAGATTCCTCCTTTATTCCTTTTATCACATATACAATATCTTCTTGCCTGATACATAATCTCATCATGTCTGCCAAGTCCCTTTACCTTTCTTTCCACTTGTTAAGAGTCCTGTCAGTTTTCCCTTATTAGCCATGTTTCTTTTTATTTCCCATTTTCCTGTCTGCGTTTCTTTCATATCTAAATTTCCTTAATACTTTTCAGTATTTACTATTACCAACTCTGTTATTAAATTACTGCATCACTATTCAAGGCCACTACTCTATGATGCAAGGACATATATGTGTCTGACAGAGCCTGGATTGTGGTTTGTCTATTTACTGTTTTTGGTTCTGTTTAATTGTATCTGTAACCCTTGTGCTGGGTATGATGTAATATTCCATCTTGCCCTACTGCGATGCCAGTTAGCATGTTGTTTTTTTTTGCTTTCTTACTTCTTCTTGATGTGGAAAAAAATCGTCAAGCTGTAATACATTGCAGTTAAAGACACAGCTCTTGTGTACAGAAGCATCATATTAGATATATCAATAGACGGGGGGAAACATGATCATATAAAATAAAACCTACAAGTTTTTGTGCGTTGTCATTTCAGTTGGTCTCAGCTTCACAGGCTCATTCATTCACCCACCCTTACATTGCATCTTAACAAGCTTTCTCTCCTCCTTCCCCACGCCCCACCCAAAGTTATGGATAGACAATCCAACAATCTAAGTGGAGATAGTTAAAAGGCTAAAGGTGCAGAAAAATTACAGATATAGGAAGAACAAGCTCAAAATGCTAATTCTCCTTAATAAGGTCACACCCTCTAGACTCCCATGAAAAGGGGGGGGGGGGGAGAAGAAGTATGAAGACGTGCAATAAAGAATTCTACGTGAAGGACAACTTATGTTATGGAAGCTGCAGTCAGTCAGTTTGTTTTGTCATTTGTAGTCCTCCCAGTATTGATCAGTCCAAGCATATTCCTGTGCCTTACAATTACCATCTTCTTTTATAACACACATCATTTAACATCTTCTTTTATAACACACATCATTTAACATCTTCTATAACACACATCATTTATCATCTAATTTTCTACAGCACATCAGTTACCGTCCTCTTTTATGCAACATATCATTTGCCATCTTCTTTTATACAACCCATCAACACATCATTTACCATCTGAGTCATCCCGGAGGTCTGGATCCCTGGTTCTTAGTTTCCCATACTTGTGGTAGCCAATCTTCTCCCATTCTGCAGACATGGCCAAACCTACGTAATTCTGACTGTTCTACTCGGGTCGACGGGGTATGAGTTTTGCAACCATGAACTATCATCTGGTTGCGGACCATGTCTCGTCTTGTTACTTCAACCACCTATCTCAGATACATCATTTATAGTCCACTTTTATTCAGCACATCAGTTACTATATTCTTTAATAAACACATCATTTACCATCTTCTTTAATACAACACATTACTTACCAACCTCTTTTATACAACAAATCAGTTACCAACCTCTTTTATACAACACATCAGTTACCAACCTCTTTTATACAACACATCAGTTACCAACCTCTTTTATACAACACATCAGTTACCAGCCTCTTTTTATACAATACATCAGCTACCAACCTCTTTTATACAACACATCTTTTACACAACACATGATTCTCTGTCATGCATCACGCATGGAGGCATATCTGGAGTCATCTTTATATGACCATTAGCTATGCAGAATGCTACAATATGCATAAGTGGAAGGAACCTCTGTCTGTGTGGCTAATTACACCTTCATTGACTCTTGAAATCATCCACACACAACCAGGGATTCCCCCTGTGGTGAAACTTGTTGAGAACCCAGCATTGCACACTAAGCTTGAAGAAATCACTTGAGCACCAGACGTGATTCTTTGACTTTGACCTGGTTGACTGCATGCATGAGGATCTCACTATGGACCCAGTGATAGGCAGGGGGAGCTGAGAAGTGGCTCTATGCAGGACGTGACAATTCCTTGGGAGAGCCCAGAACCAGCGTACAGTATTTTAATATGAAACAAACATAAAGGTATGTTTTCAGGCACTCGTAAAAAATAAAGAAGTAGAACACTAGACAACAGAAAAACAACAGACATGAGTGGCTTACCCAGGATTCGAACCCTGGACCTTCCGTGCGACAACCCCGCCTAGCTATGCAAGCGAATCACACTATCCTCCCTGCCATCTACGCATCACCAAAAAATGATGCTTCGATGACAGGTCATTAGTGCAAACCGAAAGACATAACACCGGAAGTTTACCATGGGCAGTACAGCCTATTAATGATGCAATCACTTCTGTTGTTTCCCTATTAAACAGTATAGGCCAGTCCACACAAGACAAAGAGACCTTAATACTGTGTCTAGTAAATAATAGTAGACTTAGAACAGTAAGAACAGGACAGAGGGTAGGTTTGGTATTGTATAAACATTTATAGCACATAAGGAAGGGAAACCCGAGGCCTGTAAACGGTAAATTAATATGAAACAAACATAAAGGTATGTTTTCAGGCACTCGTAAGAAATAAAGAAGTAGAACACTAGACAACTGAAAAACAACAGACGTGAGTGGCTTACCCAGGATTCAAACCCTGGACCTTCCGTGCGACAACCCCGCCTAGCTATGCAAGCGGATCACACTATCCTCCCTGCCATCTACGCATCACCAAAAAATGATGCTTCTCCTAGCTTTCCCTTCCTTATGTACAGTATTTTAGCTCTGCATAGTTGGAGAGCCCCCTTGGATGGTGGGGAATGCACAGTATACCACGCACTTCTTTCTCCTAGCTTGAGACCAGATGTTACGATTCTTTAAATGCAAGCCAAGCTGGAGAAACTGGAGCTCATGTCTTCAACTCAACATGTTTTGGGATGGCAGAAAAGCCACAGGAAAAGCCTAGATCTACAATGTAGATAATACCAAGGAGTCTTCAACTTGGTATTTTCTGCAAAAGAGTGAGAAGCTCAGCAGCCCTATTTACACAACAACAACAACTGTCATGCATCCTGTGTTATTTAGTGCAAGTTTTTGATATATGATGTTTCCTCTGTTATACAACTCATCATTCTTTATTATACAGCACAGCATCATCTTTTATACAACATATAATCTGTTATACAACACAGCGTCAACTTTTATACTACCTATATTGTGTTATATAACACAATCCTTGTGTCAAATAACACATTATCCTCAGTTATACATCTTTCTCTGTTATATATCTTGTAGCACACAGTTACTATTATTTTTTGTTCTGACCAGGAAGTAGCACACCACCTACAGAAAGAACTCAAATCATATGTCCACTGTCTGCGAGGTGAGTACTTGACTGTGGCATCAGTGTGTATGAATAAACTGTTCTAACTGCTTAGACATAATATATAATCTTTAGTATATATATGACGACCTAGACGACGGTGGACCCAGGACATCACAGAGAGTCTGAACTTGTCTTTGGCTGATGCAGGTCGACTTGCCCAGAATCGTGATGCGTTCAGAGCAGCTGTAATGGAGACAACGTTCTGGAAAGAATATGTCACATGATGATGATATATATGAATGCACTAAATGTTGTAACGATATGGAAGGAGCTAACCAACGGCACAAGCTGAATATTACATTAGTTATTTGCATGCATATCTGCAACGGCAGAGAGGAAAGAACTGACCATTCCACATCATAAAGGAAAAAAAAGGTTGGCCCAAGTGAAGTCATTTAACACTTCACTCTACTGCAGTCTCTGCCTTTTGTATCTATGATGGTTGAAGAAGTCATGTACATTTTCCCTCTTAGTTACATTTGTCTCCACTCTCTGTCTGTTCTGTAATTATTTGGACATGTGCCCTAAAACCGACTAGGTTGAACCAGATGCGCTTCGCCAAAAAGAGGCAAAATTTTATTTAAAAATAAAATATCTTCTGTAGTTATGGCATCCTGTTAAAATCAGTAACTTGTCAGTATGTCTGATTTTGAAAAAGGTGTTTAAAAAATAAGAAAAGTAATGAAAACTTTGATGGGATTAAAAATATCTTTTTGAAATGTTTGTTTCATTCAGATTCTCTGCTTTAAATGGTATAGATTACGTTTGTCAAAAATGATCTTTGATACATATAATATGGATCTAAAAACGCTGACTCATTAAAAAAAAAAAAAAGACTCAGGATGGCATTGCTCGTTAAACTCCATTTACTCAAAATATGACATCTGATGCATACTGTCTTAAAAAATGTATAACTAAATTTTCAATATTTTTTCACCATTACAGTCACCGAAAGATGTATCATGTGATAACACTGTCTCATCTCAAAATGCCTGTGTTACCAATTTTGCAAGACTTCATCACAGTTGTTTTCTTGCTTTTTCACTTGTTGTATTTTTCTCATAATATCCTGCATTTATCTTACTGTCAACTAAGAGTGTTCCTGTAGTAAGCCTCTGTAAGTGGATATGTTAGAAAATGGGACAGTGATCAAATTATGTATCTCAAACAGGACATGATCTGTATAACAAGATTGTGTCAGCAGCAAGAGATATATCAACATCTTGTTTCATTGCAGTACTTCCACATCTCCTCAAATCAAGCGGTACTTGTACTTCTGCTGTACGTGTCCACTGCTGTACTTGTACCTCTACAGTACTTGCCCACTGCTTTACTTGTACCTCTACAGTACTTGTCCCCTGCTTTACTTGTACCTCTACTTTACTAGTCCACTGCTGTACTTGTACCTCTGCTGCTGTTGACCAAGGCTGTACTTGTCCTTTGCTGCACCTGTCCCCTGCTGTACTTGTCCTTTGCAGCACTTGTTTCTTGCTGTACCTGTCCTCTACTTTACCTGTCTTCTGCTCTTCTAGTACTACAGGTGTACTTGTCCACGCTATACATTTTTTCTGCTTTTCATCTTCACTTTGTACTTATACTCCATTTATCCTTGTGCTTTTGGTCCACTTGTCTCCTGTACATGTTTCCTTCAGTACTTTAATTCTGCTATACTTGTGCTTCTGCTGTGGCAATTAGATTTGGTCTATTTTGCTATACTTCTGCTGTACAGATCACAGTTAACCTATTTTTCTATACTTCTGGAGTACAAATTACAGTTGACTTATGTTGTACAGATTACATTTGACCTATTTTGCTATACTTCTTCTGTACAGATTACAGTTGACCTAGTTTGCTATACTTATGCTGTACATATTACAGTTGACCTATTTTGCTATACTTCTGCTGTACAAATTAGAATTAGCCTATTCTGTTGTACTTCTGCTGTACAAATTAGAATTGGCATGTTCTGTAGTACTTGCACTTCTGCTGTATAAGTTAGAATTGGCCTGTTCTGTTGTACTTCTGCTGTACAGATTACAGTTGGCCTATTTTGCTATCTCAAAATGCCTGTACCAATTTTAGAATTATCACAGTTGTTTTCTGCTTTTTCACTTGTTGTATTCTGCTCATTCTCCAATTTAGATCTTTGTAACCTAAGAGTGTTCTGCTGTACTTGTACTTCTGCTGTACAAGTTAGAATTGGTCTGTTTGTTGTACTTGTACTTCTGCTATACAGATTAGAATTGGCCTGTTCTGCTGTACTCGTACTTCTGCTGTACAAGTTAGAATTGGTCTGTTGTACTTGTACTTCTGCTGTACAGATTAGAATTGGCCTGTTCTGCTGTACTAGTACTTCTGCTGTACTTGTATTCTGCTGCTGTTGACCTGGCTGTACTTGTCAAATTTGAATTGATCTGTCCCCTGCTGTACTTGTCCTTTAGAATTGCATCTGTTTTTGCTGTACTGTCCTCTACTTTACCTGTCTTCTGCTCTTCTATTACAGGACTTGTCCACGCTATAACATTTTTTTGCTTTTCATCTTCACTTTTGTACTTGTACTCCATTTATCCTTGTGCTTTTGGTCCACTTGTCTCCTGTACATGTTTCCTTCAGTACTTTAATTCTGCTATACTTGTGCTTCTGCTGTGGCAATTAGATTTGGTCCTATTTTGCATGCTTTAATTCTGTACAGCTGAACTATGTTTTCTATACTTGTGTGTACAAATTACAGTTGACTTATGTTGTACAGATTCTGCTATATTTTGTATATTCTGCTGTACAGATTTGATTTTTTTTTGCTATACTTCTGCTGTACAAATTAGAATTAGCCTATTCTGTTGTACTTCTGCTGTACAAATTAGAATTGGCATGTTCTGTAGTACTTGCACTTCTGCTGTATAAGTTAGAATTGGCCTGCTCTGTTGTACTTCTGCTGTACAGATTACAGTTGGCCTATTTTGCTATACTTCTGCTGTACAAGTTAGAATTAGCCTGTTCTGCTGTACTTGTACTTCTGCTGTATAAATTAGAATTGGCCTGTTCTGCTGTACAAATTAGAATTGGCCTGTTCTACTGTACTTGTATTTCTGCTTTACAAGTTAGAATTGGCCTGTTCTGCTGTACTTGTACTTCTGCTGTACAGATTAGAATTGGCCTGTTCTGCTGTACTCGTACTTCTGCTGTACAGGTTAAAATTGGTCTGTTTGTTGTACTTGTACTTCTGCTGTACAGATTAGAATTGGCCTGTTCTGCTGTACAAATTAGAATTGATCTTTACTGCTGTACAAATTAGAATTGACCTGTTTTGCTGTACTTGTACTTCTGCTGTACAAATTAGAATTGGCCTGTTTTGCTGTACTTGTACTACACATGTACCTTTGCTCAGCTTGTCTCCTATACATGTATCCCGCATGCATTAATTTGACTGAACTTGTATTCTCGATGTGTGTATTAGGACTAGTCCATTATGCTATACTTGTAATTCTGCTGTACTTGTCTCCTGAATATCTCCCCAGAAATGAGCCAGGCCAGTAAGAGTTTGACCACAGCCCTGTCGGAAGTCTATGAACCAGAGTGGACCAAAGAATCAGCTTTCAAAGCTCAGCTTCAGGTGGCTGTTTATCAGATTATTTCTGTCCATTTCAGCTTCCTTCTTTCTTTCTCATATACTTTCTTCTGTTCTTTTATTGTTGTCTGCTTTTTTTTTCCTTTCATCATATTCAGTGCCGCTGCCAGGCTGTTTTGTGGGCAAGGTACTTGCAAACACACCCACCCCCCACCATTAAAAAAAAATTGTCAGCTTCAATTTTCAAAAACAAATATCTTGTAGAAAAATTAAAAGCACAAAACTTGAAACTGCAAAACTTATTTTACATTGCAAAAATAAATAATACAACAGTCTTTGATTATCTATCTCGAGTACAACAGAAAATGTTTTTGCACACAAACTATTTTGAATAGTCTCGTGAACTGTGATGTTAACATTTAAGTCTTTTAACAGTTTAAATTTCAAGCACATTGAAATCTTACTTTGCGTGCCTTATCCTTTGCAAATTTTGTGACTAATGCCATCAGGTCAAGTGAACAACTTTCAGCAAAATAAAAAACTATTACATCTTTTAAGGTTGAATATATGAACCATTGATGACACACTTCTTCACAATTTACTAGTCTCCTCTTGTAGTGTGTAGGAGAACATTTTGTTTGTTTGTTGGGTCATTAATCCCAAGTGTCAGCCTCCTGTTGTCTTCCTGCCTGCACTTGGAGTTGAACCCATTCCACCTTGGTTGCCACTTTCAACTTCACTCCTGGTTTTATCCATACTGCCAGCTTGAGGCAATTGTGTAAGTAACAACTATGTTGTATATAAATTACTGTTCTGAATTCCATAGCCCTTTGTGGTTGCTTCACAACCAACACGATGCTCTTTCCGCAGTTTCATAGAGCCTTTTTAACTCTTTGACTCCGGAACAACGCTCAGAGCGTTGGTCAGATTTGACAGCCATGCCAAAACAACGCTGTGAGAGTTTTTAGTCTATCTCAAATTTAAATTACAGCACAGGGTGGAAAATAATTCCGGAGTCAAAGAGTTAAGTACTTTTGTTCTTGACTGTCCTTTCACGCCCAATAGTTTCAGAAGGGCAAACACTGAGGATGCCACTAGACATTCTGAATTTGATTATTCTATATTTTAATGTTGTTAACATCTGCGTGCAATGTTTGAATGTTTTTAATATTTACTTGCTATAACCGAAATTTTCCAATATTTATTAGCTACTTATAAATATTAACAATTATATCTTGCTCCATTTTGGCTGTGGTCAACGATACTATTATTCCTTTGAATGTTGTTGTCATTAACTTGCGTGTTACATTGGAATGCTGTCTGTATTGGGTTTTCTAACGTCTGAATGTAAATATTTATATACTACTTAACCTGATATCAGATATGGCATTTTGATAAGTTAGATCATGTCTCAGCACATACTATTAGGACCATGTACTCCAATAGATTCCTTTACTGATAAAGTATTTTTTTGAAGGTCTGTTTAAAAGTAGCAAGTATTTTTAAGGTATGCATAAAAGTAGTGTTTTTTAAGGTCTGTATAATAGGTAGTCAGTATTTTTAAGGTCTGTGTAATAGTAGTCAATATTTTTAAGGTGTGTAAAAGTAGTAAGTATTTTTAAGGTGTGTGTAAAGGTAGTCAGTATTTGTAGGGTCTGTAAAAGTTCTAAGTATTGTTTAAGGCCTGTGTAAAAGTTACCAGTATTTTTAAAGCGTGGGTAAGAGTAGTATTTTTTAAGGTGTGCATAAAAGTTGTATTTTCTTTTAAGGTCTTTGTAAAAGTAGTAAGTATTTTTTTTAGGTCTTTGTAAAAGTAGTAAGTATTTTTTTTAGGTCTTTGTAAAAGTAGTATATTTTAGGTCTTTGCAAAAGTAGTAAGTATTTTTTTAGGTCTTTGTAAAAGTAGTATTTTTTAGATCTCTGTAAAAGTAGTAAGTATTTTTTTAAGGTCTTTGTAAAAGTAGTAAGTATTCTTTAAGGCCTGTGTAGAAGTACTTTTTTTTAAGGCCTGTGTAAAAGTGGTATTTTTCAGGTCTGTGTAAAAGTATTATTGTTTTCAGGTCTGTGTAAAAGCACTATTGTTTTAAATATTAGACAAACATAAAGGTATGTTTTCAGGCACTCGTAAGAAATAAAGAAGTAGAACACTAGACAACAGAAAAACAACAGACGTGAGTGTGTCTAATATTTATTTACTGTTTACAGGCCTCAGGGTTTCTCTTCCTTATGTGTTACTATTGTGTTAAGGTCTGTGTAAAAGTAGAATTTTCAGGTCTGTGTAAAAGTAATATTGTTTTAATGTCTCTAAAAGGAGTATTTTTCCGGTCTGTGTAAAAGTAATATTGTTTTAATGTCTGTGTAAAAGTAGTATTTTTCAGGTCTGTGTAAAAGTAATATTGTTTTCTGGTCTGTGTAAAAGTAATATTGTTTTCTGGTCTGTGTAAAAGTAATATTGTTTTAAGGTCTGTGTAAATGTTTTTGAGAAAGAATCAAGGAAGTCTGCTTTAAGCATGTTTTCTGGTGTGATTTCAGACATTTGACTTATTGTGGAATGACTTGCTGCAGAGTGTGCAAGACTCTGTCATTGTTCCCGTTAGTAACTACCTCCAGTCATTTCCAGTTCTGAAGGTCAGTTTCATAACCTGAATATCTATCTGACGAGAAAAGATTTCAAAACAAAACTAGATGCAGCTTTACTGTGCGAAGAAAGAATTGAGAGAGAAATTATGAGCAACATTTTCAGGAAGAAGAATTATTAAAAAGAAATAGGAAAAGAAATAAGTGAAAGAAGTTTGAGAAGTTATAGAAAACAAAATTAGAGGAGTGAGATTAGGAAGAGCAAGAAATGAGAGAAGTTATAGAAACAAAATAATATGAGAGAGATTTGGAAAAGGAAGAAATGAGAGAAGTTATAGAAACAAAATAATATGAGAGAGATTCAGAAAAGGAAGAAATGAGAGAAGTTATAGAAACAAAATAATATGAGAGAGATTCGTAAAAGGAAGAAATGAGAAGTTATAGAAACAAAATAATGTGAGAGAGATTTGGAAAAGGAAGAAATGAGAGAAGCTATAGAAACAAAATAATATGAGAGATTCAGAAAAGGAAGAAATGAGAGAAGTTATAGAAACAAAATAATATGAGAGAGATTTGGAAAAGGAAGAAATGAGAGAAGTTATAGAAACAAAATAATATGAGAGATTCAGAAAAGGAAGAAATGAGAGAAGTTATAGAGACAAAATAATATGAGAGAGATTCGGAAAAGGAAAAAAATGAGAGAAGTTATAGAAAGCAAAATAAGAAGAGAGAGATTAGGAAAAGAAAGCAATGAGAGAAGCTGGAGAAGTTAAAGAAAACAAAATAAGATGAGAGAGATTAGGAAAGGGGAGAAGTTATAGAAAACAAAATAAGAGGAGAGAGATTAGGAAAAGAAAGAAATGAGAGAAGATGAAGTTATAGAAAACAAAATAAGAGGAGAGAGATTAGGAAAAGAAATAAATGAGAGAAGTTTGAGAGATTACAGAAAACAAAATAATTTGAGAGATATTAGGAAAAGAAAGAAATGAGAGAAGCTGGTGAAGTTGTAGAAACAAAATAAGATGAGAGATATTAGGAAGAAAGGAGAGAAGTTATAGAAAACAAAATAAGAGGAGAGAGGTTAGGAAAAGGAAGAAGTGAGAGAAGTAGGAAACAGAATAGGAGAGAGGTTAGGAAAAGAAAGAAATAGAGGAGTGGGAAGTGAAATGAATGAATGACTGGGAACTAAAATTTTATTATGAACGTTTTTATTTCAGGCAAAGATTGCCAAAAGGGGGCGTAAAATTGTTGATTATGATAACTGCAGACATCACTTGGAAGTTCTACTGTCAGCCAAGAAGAAAGATGATGTCAGAATTCACAAGGTGAAAGTTGTCAGTGTGATGGTGGGGAGTTTGAACGGATCATTATGCTTTCATCTTCATTCTCTTTGTGCTCCGTATGGAGCATGGGGGCACCACGGCATCTGGTCCCTGTTCAGGAATCCTGCACCAAGCATTCACAGCTCTTATAGTGGTGATTTCTTTTGTTTTATATGATGAGGTTGACCTGATGATTGGTATGCAGATAATGGTTAAAAATGCTGTACTTATACAGAGAGAATGAGCCCTACAGTGGTTTCCTTCCTCATCTTCTGTGCGAGGCAGTCTTTTGAGGCTGAGGCTGTCTTGTTAGCCTCACGTAAAGATTCATTTGGGACACCATTTATTGCTTATTTGGTCCAGATTTGGGAGATTGGCATGACACCACTTATTGTTGCTTAGTCTGCTGTGGGAAATGGTAAGGAGTCATTCAGTATGTAACCAGTCCAGATCAGTGAGTACATTCAACACCACCAATAAGCAAAATCCCATATATTTAAAAAAAAAAAACAATTAACTGTTTGCCTTGTTTCTGCCATAACAAGTATAATTTTTATTAAACGGGACAAGATTTTTGTCAGTGGCGCTATTTTGTGTTGTTTTTAAAACGTTGCTGTTATTATACTGTTGCTATGAAGTGAATGTTGTGCATTAGTAGGAAACTTTATACAGATTATTACAACTAACTAATCTGATCATCAGAAGTATCCTCTCTTCCATATCAGGTATGTGTTTTGGCCCCTTTACATCCTTGACACTCTGGTAGGATTTGTGTGAGCCCACTTGGGTCGCAACTCCCTGTTGTATTTTTGTCTGCAGTAGTAATTAAACCCACTACACCTTTGGTTGCAATTTCCAACTTTATTATTTTCTCCTGATTTTGTCCATTCTGCCAACTTGAGGTGGCTGCAATTTAGTTGTCTATAAACTTACTGTTCTTATTTCTACGAGGGGCGTTCAGAAAGTAATGCACCACATCGTTTTCCTCAGGAGCTGTTTATCCAAAAAGCATGAAATTTATACACAGTATACATGGATATGTCGTAAACATCGGTATTATTCAACATAATCCCCATCAACTTGTACGGCTTTATGCCAGCGCGAAACAAGTACATGTATTCCTAGCCCGTACCAGATTTTGTCTTGATCATGTAGCCATTTCTTCGCTGCATGAATCACTCCTTCATCATCTTCAAACCTTGTCCCACGGAGTGCATCTTTAAGTGGACCAAATAGATGAAAATCAGAGGGTGCCAAATCGGGACTATAGGGTGGATGGGGTAGTACAGTCCAACCCAATTTGGTGATTGCTTCCCGTGTTGCCAGACTTGTGTGAGGTCGCGCATTGTCGTGAAGGAGAAGCAGGTCTGCTGGATTCTTGTGCGGCCAAACTCTGCGAAAACGTTGATTGAGTTTTTTCAATGTCTTAATGTAAGCTTGCGAATTGATTGTCTCTCCTCTTGGCATAACGTCCACAAGAATCACACCTTCAATGTCCCAAAAGACAGTGATCATGACCTTTCCAGCTGAAGGAATTGTCTTGAATTTCTTTCTTCGTTGTGATTGCGGATGATGCCACTCCATTGACTGTCTTTTTGTCTCAGGTTCAAAATGATGTGCCCAGGTTTCGCCACCTGTAACGATCTTAGCCAAAACGTTCTCTCCATCAGCATTGAAATGCTCCAACAATTCAGAAGAAATTGCTTTCCTTTGCAATCGGTGGTCATTTGTGAGACTTCGAGGAACCCATCTTGCACAAACCTTAGAAAATCCAAGAGTTTTTATAACTGCATTTGCACTACCAATGCTGACTGACAGCTGTAAGGCCAATTGTTGAGTAGTGATTCGCCTATCAGTAAGAATAATGCCCTCAGCGCATTTCAACATTTCTGCATTGGTGGCTGTGGCAGGACGTCCACAGCGCAGCCGATCAAGCAGCTCCGTATCCCCACTTCCTGATTCTTTGATTCTCTGAACCCAGCGACTGACTGTACTCCTGTCGACTGCAAAACTTCCATACACATCACATAGATGCTTGTGAATGTTCACAACAGTTTCCTTCTCTGCAACGAGAAATTCTATCACAATTCGCTGCTTATAACGCAAGTTGCTAACATGCTCCAATTCAACGGTTTAGGGCAGCCGTATTATTTGGCCGGTTGTGGTGCAATTTGGTGCACACAATTGGCACATGCCATATTTGAAGTGTGCAAAATTTCATGCTTCTATCTTCATTATTAGCTGAGAAAAACGATGTGGTGCATTACTTTCTGAAAGCCCCTCGTATTGTACGTTGTGGTCATTTCACAAGCAGCCGCAAGATGCTATTTTCCACATTTTTTTCTGTCTTTTAAATACCCGTATTCTTTACTGTCCTTTGAGACCCAATTATTTCAGTAGATTATATACTGAGGCAACCCCTTGACCTCTTGCACCAGCTCCTACATCTGTGACTTGTGGTGTAATAAAGTGATTTGAGAACGAAACTGACCTGCTCTCTTGATTCATAATGATGGTTAAACATCATCCTCATCCTTCAGCTCCCCAAGGAGCATAGGTCTTCAACAAACTTATGCCAAGTCTTCCTGTCCTGTGCCGTCTGCTCTATGTCTTTCCATGTCTTCCTCATCCCCTTCATGTCTGTCTGCAGTTCTCTTCTCCATGTGTTCCTTGGACTTCCTCTCTTACCCTGGGTATTCCCGAACAAAGACTGCCTTGTAATGGTTTCCTCAGTGTTTCCTATCAATCTCTAGCGTCTTCTAACTTCTTGTTCCACTGGCACCTGTCTGGTTTTTGTCATCAGTTCCAAGCATACTTCCTACATAATTGACCTTCACGTATTTACATGATAAGAGAACTAATTAGAAACTTTCTGTGTGCTAGAAAGGATACAGTTTGCCTGTTCTTTACCATTTGTAGTTACTTTTCTTGACTTCGTGCATTATGTCCAACTGGCATGCTACTACTAGAGTTGTGTACTGTTCAAACCTTGAATCATTTGTAAGTTGTTTGTAAGATGGCTTATGTGATCTTATGTGACAGGCTGAGGAAGAAATGAAAGAGGCCAAGAGGATTTATGATGGATTACACAATGAACTGCGCAGCGAGTTACCTGAATTTAACAACAGGTAAGTTAAATTTAGTTTTTTTACTTGTTATTAGGTTGCACATCTTCTGACATGGCTTTTCTGTGCATTTTTAAACTTAGCTGCTGTGAACTGTCATCACGTATTCTCATTTTATCATGCATCTGGTTTCTGTTATGGACAGAAGAGCCAGATAAAAATCTAGATCACCAGACTGTTTTGTCACTATCCACTGAATTCCATTTCTGTTGGTTGACGCTTTCATAATCCAGTCAGTAGCCAGTTAGAAGAGAAATGGTGACAAGACATCTGTGCTGCGCTCCAGTTTTTAATCTCAAAGTACTTAGTAAATCATGGAAAATTCTACATTTCATATCATTTATTTATTAGGTTAGTGAACTTGAGGGGCTGCATAATGCCTGATCAGTTTGCAGTGATTCTTAGAACTTTCAGATGCCTTTTTTATACTCCACAAATCTGATGTAAAGCAGTCAGTTTAGGTCTTTGTTCAACTATTATGCGTTATGCGCAGTGTTGCTATCTGGTATGCACAGGATATTTGTTGTAAAAAAACCTGCCTATTCTGATCTCTCGTGTCTGTGGCCTTTTTTAAAATCTCTTCAGGATGATCTTGTTTAATATTTTTCCTGGCACCAATAATTACACTATTCCCTTTAATTTGTGCTCATCTCTCTTCTGTGGCAGCTTGACTAGATATACTTCCTTCCAATCTGCTGGTATTTCTTCTCTCTTCAAGACTTTATACAGTAATTTGTTTAACATCTCTGTAGAGGTGTTAGTGTCTGCTTTGATTATCATTATTCATCATCTTTTATATTCTGGGTATGGTTATTTATCATAATTAATAATAGCATCCTCATCATTCTGGGTACCTCACCTAACTTTTATGTTTGGATGCGCCCTATAGGGAATGCGTTATATCATTATTCATCATCCCTGAGCTGACAGCCCTCAGCTGCTTATTTTCATGGTGCTCCTTTCGACGTTTTCTCCCCTCCTCTGCTTGTTGTGTGAGCCTCTCTTCGCCCAATCTGAGTTGGCGCCGTAAATAGCATCGCCACTTAGTGCGATCGGCAGCTTCATCCTCCCATGTTGCTGGATCCATGTCCAGTGCCCTCATATCTCTCTTGCACACATCTTTGAACCTCAGCTGTGGTCGCCCAACTGTTCTCCTGCCATCTGCTAGTTGTCCGTAGAAGATATCTTTTGGGATGCGACCATCTTCCATGCGGCGAACATGGCCAAGCCAGCGAAGTCTGCGCTGTCTAAGAAGCGTATACATACTTTGAAGGCCAGCACGTGACAACACCTCGACATTAGTCACTTTATCTTTCCACGAGATGCCGAGGATGCGGCGTAGACACCGTAAATGGAAGGTATTGAGCCTTCTTTCCTGCTTAGCATAGGAGCATAGGTCGTCCAGGTCTCGCTGCCATATAGGAGTGTGCTGGTGACGCAGGCATTATATACCGCAGCTTTGGTCTTCATTGTGAGTTTGGAGTTTCCCCAAACACGCGATGTGAGGCGGGCAAAGGTAGCTGCAGCTTTGCCAATGCGGCTGTCGATTTCTGTATCCAGTGAGAGTTTGTCATTGATGGTAGACCCTAGGTATGTGAAGTGATGCACCACTGCCAATTCATAGTTATCGATAGTGATAACTGGTGCAGCACCCGCATCCTGACTCAGCACATTCGTTTTCTTTAGACTTATTATGAGGCCAAAGTCCTTGCATGCTTCAGTGAAGCGATTCATCAAGTTCTGAAGCTCCTGTTGGCTTTGAGTGACGACTGCAGCATCATCAGCGAACAACAAGTCTCTTATAGTGACCCTTCTGATTTTTGTTTTTGCCTTCAGCCTTGAAAGATTAAACAGACGGCCATCTGACCTAGTGTGAAGGCATATTCCTTCAGTTGCATCTCTGAAAGCATGTTTCAAGAGTAGGGCAAAGAAGATCCCGAAGAGCGTAGGAGCCAGAACACAGCCTTGTTTAACGCCACTTTGTATGTCAAAGGGCTGTGACGTGCTTCCAGCATATTGGACTGTTCCTTTCATGTCGTCATGGAATGACTTTATCATTTCCAGCATTTTAGAAGGGCAGCCTATTTTCAGGAGGATTTTGAAGAGTCCATCCCTACTAACCAGGTCAAATGCTTTTGTGAGGTCTATAAAGGCGATATATAAAGGCCTTTTCTGCTCTCTTGATTTTTCCTGAAGCTGGCGGACAGAGAAGATCATGTCTGTTGTTGATCTACCAGCTCGGAATCCGCACTGTGACTCTGGATATATGCGCTCAGCTAACTTGTGTAGTCGCATTAAGATGACTTTGGCAAAAACCTTACCAACAATACTAAGAAGAGAGATGCCTCTGTAGTTATTGCAATCACTTCTGTCTCCTTTTTTTTTATATAGTGTTGCAATCCTGGCATCTCGCATGTCTTGAGGAATAGTTGTCTCTTCCCAGCACTGGCACAGCATCCTATGCAGGGGATGTAATAGCGTGCTCTTGCAGCATTTGATTAAATCAGGAGGAATCCCATCACTGCCTGGTGCTTTGCCAGAGGCCAAGCTATCAATGGCCTTGCTGAGTTCCTCTAATGTTGGTTCGGCATCCAGCTCCTCCATAGTTGGCAGACATTTGACAGCATCAAGGGCTGCAGGCGTAATGGTATTTTCTCTAGCGTAAAGCTCAGAGTAGTGCTCGACCCACCTCTCCATCTGCTTACCCTTATCGGTTAGCTTCTCTCCGCTGATGGTTTTTAGCGGTGCCGTCTTACTTTTTTGGGGGCCAAGTGCTTTCTTTATACCGTCATACATTTGTTTAATGTTGCCTGTTTGCGATGCGATCTGGATGCTTTCACTGAGCTGGAGCCAATAGTCATTTGCACAGCGTCGAGCAGTTTGTTGAACTTTGCTTCTCGTAGCCTTCAGGATCTGTAGGGTTCTAGCACTTGGTGAACGTTTGTATTCATTCATAGCACTGCGCTTAGCTTCAATGACAGGTGCCATCACATCTGATGAAGCATCAAACCAGTCATTTGACTTTGCCGTTTTCTTACCAAAGGTGGCAAGTGCAGTACTTTGAATGGTGTTCCGTAGATGCTCCCAGTTCTCTGTAATAGTATTACCATGCTGAGGGCTACTGAGCACTTTCTTGAAGGTCGTAGTAAATTGAGTGATCATGACAGGGTCTGACATCTTGCTGGTATCAATGCGTGGTTTCCCTTCATGTCTGACACAATAGAGTTTCCTTGGTTGTGCTCTGATTTTGCAGCAAACCAAGGAGTGATCTGTATCACAGTCTGCACTATGGTACGAGCGCGTGGAGAGCACAGACCTGAGAAGTGGCCTTCTGACGAGAATCAGGTCCAGTTGGTACCAGTGCTTGGATCGTGGGTGTCTCCATGACACCTTATGCTGGGGTTTTGTCTGAAAGTAGGTGTTGGTCACGCAGAGGTCATGGTGGACACACAACTCTAAGAGCCGTTGTCCATTTTCATTCATCTTGCCAATACCAAACCTGCCCAGACATGAAGGCCATGAAACATTATCGGCACCCACTCTAGCGTTAAAGTCGCCAAGGAGAACAAGCTGTTCTTGCCTAGGTATGCTTTTGATGACTGCTGCTAGATTCTCGTAGAACTCATCTTTAGCTTCTGAGGCAGAGTACAGAGTAGGAGCATACACACTGACAAGGGTGATGGGACCTGTGCTAGTTTGCAGGCGGAGCGTTAACAGGCGTTCTGATCCATTCTCGCCTGGTTCAACCATTTTAGTTAGCGATTTTTTTACCGCAAAACCTACTCCGTGTTCTCTAGCTTTATTAAGATCTTTCCCTTGCCAATAAAATGTGTAGTCCTTCTCGCTCACCGTTCCAGAGCCCGCCAGGCGCGTTTCCTGAAGTGCAACTATATCCACCTGAAGTCGTTTAAGCTCATCATTAATTATGGCTGTCTTCCTTACATCGTTTACGTCCTGTAGGTTTCCAGATAGTCCAGTCAACATAGTTCGGACGTTCCAGCATCCCAATCTGAGAGTTTGCTTATTTTTATTATTCTGATAATTGCTTGGTGCAAAATTTTCTGTCCACCGTTCGGGTTTGACCCTATTCCCCATGCACCCAATGGGGAAAGCAGACAGTGGCGGGACAACACCTTATTGACTGGGGGCTGCCCAGCTTGAAGCGGGCGGTGGCTGTCCAGTGAGATCCTAGAACCTCTCCCACTGTCGGAAGTAGCCCCTGGCGCCATGCCCTACGCCAATTGGGCAAAATGCTTATAACCGGTAACTGCTACTTCCCGTGTTTTGCCGACACCTGTAGGGTGAAGCTGGAGTGTCCTCTCCAGGGCGCGAGCTTGGGCACAGTTATATGGAGATCAAGCTGTTGCCCATGCAGCATGTTCCCCCTCTCCACACAGCTGGTAGATCCAAAGGATAGGCAGTAGCCGATACAGTTTGGTACCAGCCACGTCGCAGGAGTTGCCAGAATAATGTCGAATCGACATTAGACTGCCTTAGGGACTCCGACTCCGGATTTATCCTCAGGGTTTACTCCCGAAGCCAATTCCATAAATGGATATTCCCGCAAGGCAGCGGAGGTTTGAATTCAGAGTTCCTTCTCTTAGATAAGCTACCAACCAAGGATCACGAGCCCTATCTGCCCGAAGCTGCTGGTTTTAAGGCGCCAGTCGCTCGCCTTTGCCCCTTCTCCTGTCAGTGAAAACAGTTCCGCCGGGCTCAAACTGAGCCACACGTGAAGGCCGGGAGCTGGACTTGGTTGTCAGAGGCTGCTTGAGGCGCGTGCCATTGAAGTATTTTATCTGCAGTGAGAGCTTACCCTCACTACAACTCCCGGCTGTAACAACCTTTGGGTATGGTTATATCATCATTATTCATTATATTTTATATTCTGGGTATGGTTATATCATTATTCATCATCTTTTATATTCTGGGTATGGTTATATCATCATTATTCATCATCTTTTATATTCTGGGTATGGTTATATCATTATCATTCATCATATTTTATATTCTGGGTATGGTTATATCATCATCTTTTATATTCTGAGTATGGTTATATCATCATTCATTATCTTTCTTTGTGCTCCATATGGAGCATGGGTCCTGCTGGAAGCTTGCAACAAGCAGTCACATGCACTTGCAGTAGTAGTTTCTGTGGCAGTTAGTTTTACATGATGAGGTTGCCAGTCACATGCACAACCTCATATTAGCACCTTGTACAACATGCCAGAGGGTGCAGCAGTTCTATTCTTTATTTGTCTCATAAGAGAGGATGGTTGTAGCTACATGTATACTTTTAGTTACATATGTTGTGTTCAGGACTAAGATTACGGCTACGACCTTTGCAGTTCCTGTCAGGGGAGGCAAAGAGTGTGACTATTGCTCCTACCAGGCATATCATAAGAAGCGGCTAAGGGCAGGCTGTGCATGGGCTGGCAACCTTATTTTGTCAAACAGATTGCTACAGGGACCACTATTGTAAGAGTGTATGAAGTGCTTTGACTCAGCCTTCCTGCATGGAAGTCAGCTGTAGTGATGTCATGCTTGTTTAGGAGCGAAAAATTGACTTTTTTGGATGTAGATATGGTTATATTTATTGGTTTCAATGTCACAGATGTTAATCTTGTTACTAGAGACATAATTCCAAGGATTTATTTAGTTGCATTTGTTTTCCCAGCCGAGTCACATTCTATGCAGGTTTACTATCGAGTCTGTTTGGTGCTGAGCATGTCTTCCATTCTGAAGTTGGCAAGGTGAAATTTTTATGTGTGTTTCACCTGAATGGTGTTTGTTACGTTATGAATGTTCATAATCATCCTTTTTTTTTTTTTTTTTAAATCTTTCAACATAAAATTAGTTGTTGCTCATTTCCTCTTTTTTTTTTTTTTTTTTTTTTTTTTGCCCGTCTTCTTCCTCTTTGCCTATGAAGTCGCATTTGCTTTGACTGTATAAATATTCCCTTTTTGTTTTTATAAATATTCCCTTTTTGTTTTTATAAATATTCCTTATAAATATTTCCTTTTTGTTTTTATAAATATTCCCTTTTTGTTTTGATAAATTGACAGCATGAAATTGAAACTGACTTCGACTGATTTTGAGTCTCCCCTTGTAGAATGTATAAATATAATGCAGTGTGGTGAATTTTGTAACTTGCATTCATTTATAATTTAGAGAAAAATGAGAAACCTTTAAAATTGTCCATTTGAAATGTTTGTTAGTTTATGAACTTTCTAAAAATATAAAAATACACAGAGAGAAGACCAAGATTATGAGAATATGTGCAGCAAAAGATTACACTTGAAAAGAAACACACATATAAGATCTAGAATCTTGCATATATATATATATATATATATTCTGATATAGGCAATGCAATAGGCTTGTTTGTATCAGAATAAGAATACAAAAGGTTTGTGGGGCTTTCATTGCATTGGGAATTATATAGAGATCAAAAGGAATCATTTCCAATACAAACAATAAGAATCTTCAACTCAAATATCAAGTGGGTCCCATTGTATGCCTCTGAAACATAAACAACAAAAACCACCAAGTTACAAACTTTCATAAATGGATCCTTGCATAGATAGAAGAGCTGAGATGGTACAACAGTGTCACCAACAAGTACCACGTACAGTTTAATAATTGTCGGTGTTATTATGGGCCCTGTATAGTGTCACGAGTTGGATTTAAGTTAGAGTTATGCCCAAGTGTCGGCGTCTGTGGCCTAATGGATATGAACGCAGTTTCATAATCCAGATATACCAGGTTCGAAACCTGCTGCAGGCGGTTTGGTAGCAGATCGCTTTGTGTGGATTTTTAACAATGGTATAAGCGCCGTACCGTTCAGAAAGCAATGGCAAACTACTGAATGAAAAAATTGCCTAGAAAAATCACAAACAGCCAATAAAAGCTGGGGTTGATTGCCACGTCCTGTAAAGGATACGCAACTAACTTTTTATAGTGTCACGAGTTGGATTTAAGTTAGAGTTATGCCCAAGTGTAGTACAAGACCCTAGTGTGAGAAAAGACTAAGATAATAGATTAATTATGAGAAATGACAGTGAATGTAGTAAGGTGAGTCTATTGGCCCGAGGAGGATAACCGAAATTAAATCTTCCTCACCAAATCGTGACTAAAGAAATGCTATAAACTCACCACCTCTGGCTACCTTTAACAGACTAAAGGAGATAAGGTTAAACTAACACTACAGACACCACTGTACAGACAACAGTTAAGGACTATACAGTGACGAAGCTGATCCAGTGAACATTAAATAGGTTTATTGTACAAATCCACATAATTTCATAACATAGTAACAACAATATATATATAACGTGCCAGGTTTGCACTGCCCTGGAAAATAAAAAGAGGACTCAATTTAAATTTATAAGACACATCAAAATATGAACCCAACCACTCTCACTCATTCATTCACCTTGCTGGGGAAACAAAATCAGAATGATTACTTAGATTCTTACTACCATCTAATTTAGTGGCCCTCAACTGTAGCCACCACTCTCTATTACACTACTATCTCTATTGTCAATGGCTGCTGACCCTGCATGAAGACTATCTGCACAGCTGCTAACTCTGTCAGCGGTATACGCCACTAAGTCACACTCTGCACTGCTATGTAATAGACTTTTTCTAACTCTAAGGCTCAGAGGCTATCCTCTAAGAATAATATGAGACTCTGCAGGTCCCTGATCTATTTTTCACCATCTCTCTCTCCACTTCTCCTGCCTTGCTGCTCTCGTTTCATTTCAGCAACCGGGAAATGATATCCCTTTCTTCCTGGTTCTGACTCGTACTTCTGATGACTAGGCACTTGCCGTAGACTGTAGAGGCTTCTCTATTTGGCAAAAAGAAAGCTGATTTTCCCTTGCTATGTTACCCCTCATTTAGGTTTAGGCGCTTCGGTATTATTGTGACCGAGCTAAAAAAAAAAGACACACCAACCCGCTTGCTTGGGGTCGATGGGTGTGTATGAGCTTAGAGCTCCGGGTCTTAAGAAAACCCTTTTCACTGAAGACTGCGTCGCTGTCTCGACCTGCTCTTCCTCGCTCCCTCTCTGGGGCCACAATACTCAGAGCCGATACCCCACCACGGTACAAGCTCTTACGCCTCTGGCGTTTTTCTCTCCTGCGAAGACTGGCTACCTTTGCCAGCTGTCAGGAACAAGGTTTATTGGCAACCCCCGCTCTTCGGGCCGTGACCACTGCTGTGGACACAAAAGACATGCCACTCTGTACTACAATACCAAAATACTTTCATATAATAAATTTTCATATAAAACGTAAACAGTGGATGCTTCAGTCACTCAAATCTAGCACAAACATGTAAACACCCGAACGAAGACTGCTCCCCTATTTCCCCTCTCTTGTGCACGATGATACGTAAATATTTACTGACCCTGGGTCATCTCCTCCCGACTACACCCTGTCTGTCTAGTAAACTCCAGACTCACTGATCAATACTTGATTATACACAGCTTGCCTCAAGCCTTAAAACATTAAAAACAGGTAGGGAAACCTCCCGTACTTAGGCCTACTTTAACTTTGTAAGCGGTCTCAGGACCTTATCATCGTTTCCCCCTTATGATAAAAATGCACAACAATTAACTGCACATCAATGATTAAAATTCACCATTACATTTATATATTACATCTCTATACACAGAAATATATCTATCTCTATAGACTATATTTCCTAGAACTCATTAAATTCCATAACACAAAAATCAAATACTACTCTGCATAATATTTAATTACACAACCACTTAAGGCACCATAAATTTCCTTTCACCTCTACCCCACGTGGTTTCCCTGCAATTATATTTTAACTCCCCCGATAGAAAAATACTTAATTATCTACTCTATCCAGCCAGAATTCCTGTCCAAATAAATCCCGGTAAACCACGTGATTAAATTTTCCCAAAAAAATCCGTTCCCGTATTTTATTAGGAGACTTATCAGAATTAATCTCTCAATGAAAAAAAATACACGCGCTTCAGAATATTCTGTAAATTAATATAAATCTAGGATGCGTGTATTTCTTCAGACCTTCTATTAATTCTTACAGAGCACACCTACGTAATATCTCTTATCACTGATATCACTGCTATCCTCGTAGAAATAATTGATGGCACTATAAGTTATAAAGTTCAAAAATAAATTAAATTAGTACCACGCTACTTTAAATTACTGACATACCAATACTGCGTTCCTTCAGCGTTAGAAGCCGACAATATGCTTGGATACACGGCCCGGACTTTCTGCCGACTAAGAGGCCTGAAATTGAAAACCGCGTACTTTATTTTAGATTTTCCAACGCTGACCCCCGACCTACTTGAGGCTAGGCGTCTCACTACAACCAATAGAATTAAAGATACTCTAAAATTTTCCATGCGCTCATCTCTAAATTTAGAACCAGTGTATTCTTGCTTCCTTTAAATGCGCACGTATTTCCGGCTGCGTAACGTTACCTAACGTCGTCCGCTAGCGTGAGCAGAAATGAATGTGATTCGCTCTAACGTACGTTGGACGTTACCTGGGTAGGGGTCATCTCCCCTTCCCCACGATAAAATGACCGCGATAAAATTTAACAACGCAAAAAAATGGAATTTCAAGATCGCGATAATTAGAAAACGGCCGACTGGTGCCATTCAGTACTAACTTACGTTAATCCCTATAGAAAAAAACCCGCAATTACTTTACCTACAGAACAAATCTAAACACCCCTATTATTCAGAGAGAAAAAGAATACTTCCCAATCTTTAATAGAGGGAAGACGAAAATGGCAAACTCAATAGTTACGAAGAAAAAAAACGAAATGGGGCCTATTGAAGACTAAATCACAGTAACTCCATCACATTACCCCACCCTTCGAGGTCGGAGCCTGCCGATCTAATTTACTGTGGTCTTGGTGTTCAGATTGGCCCCTATCTATGTCTCCTGAGCTGTCAGTGAGCATTTCCTCTTCTTTCGTATTCTCTTCCGGAGCTAGGTGCCGGCTTAAGAAATCGGCTCCTACATTCTCCTTTCCCGGGATGTATTGTACTGAGAACGAGTACATGCCCAACAATAAAGCCCATCTCATGATTTTAGCATTATTGTGCTTGTTGGCGCCCAGAAACGCCAACGGGGCGTGGTCGCTTTGCACTATGAATGGGACCCCATATAGGTATTCGTGGTGTTTGCGAATACCTGAAACTAATGCGAGACACTCCCGTTCTATTGTAGAATAATTTTTTTCAGCCGCATTAAGTTTCCTACTCGCGTAAGAGATTGGGAACAACAGTCCCTGCTGTGTTTCGTCGGCTTGTAAAAGTGTGGATCCGATTCCGATGGCGCTGGCGTCCACTCGTAATACAAAGGGTTTAGTTAGGTCTGGAAGCCGGAGTATGGGCGAACTAGTTAACAGCTCCTTAAGAGTGGTGTATGCTCCCTCGCATTTAGCTGACCATTGAATTTTTTCCGGTTGACCTTTCCGAGTGAGGTCAGTCAACGGCCCTGTTAAACTATTAAAATTCGGAATGAATTTTTGATAATAGGCGCACAGGGAGATAAAGGATCTCGTGTCTTTCTTCGTGATGGGGCGAGCTGCGTTCCTTATCTTCTCTACATTTTTGTTCAGCGGCCACATGCATCCATGAGCAATAGTGTGACCTAGGAAAAAGTCTAGGGTGTGAAAACCGAGTAAACATTTGCTCGGGCGGGCGGTAAGACCCGCCTCCTTCAATCTCCCTAGGAGCAAGGCGACAGTTGCTATGTGCTGCTCCTCCTCCGTTTCCGTTGCTATGAGGATATCATCCATAAAATTATGAATGTGGGGGTTTTGCAACGGCCCTAATAACTTTCTCATCATTCGTGTGAAGGCCCCTGGGGCATTATGTAACCCAAACGGCATGACGTTAAATGTGTAGTGCCCTTCACTAGTGCTAAAGGCCAACATCGGCCTTACGTCCTCTTTCACCGGAATCTGATAATAGCCTTTACTGAGGTCTATTTTAGAGAAGATTTTCGCCTGGCTTAATTTGGAAAACAGTTCCGCAGGACTTGGGAGGGCTTCCGGTTGAAATTCCGTCACGGTGTTGAGCAATCGATAATCGATGCACAACCTGGTCTCGCCGTTAGGCTTTTGTAATAGGACCACGCTCGAACTGTATGGGGAAGTGGTTTTCAGAAATAACCTTGGCTTCCAACAGTTTTCCTATTTCCTCCCGTAATGCAGCCGCTTTGGCGTACGGGACCGGATATATTTTTGTCCGTACCGGGGTGTCGTTTTTCAGTTTCATCTCAAATTCTAAGAGGTGAGTGAGTCCAGGCTTATCTGTTAAAACATCGGTGTATTGTTGTAATACTGTCCCGAGTTCGTGTGTCGCTCCTACTGACAGATTGTCCCCAAATTTCACGTCTCGATACGACTCTGTTTGGTGTAAGGGGTACTCCCCGTAATTCTCTGGGTCGTCCTCTTCCTCAATAGCTACTGCCAGTGCTAACAGGTGGTCTTGAGACGGTGGGGCTTTTTCTAAAAATTTCTTAAGGAGATTGATGTGGTATATCTTCCTTTTCCCCCTGATAGCGATCCTATAGTTGGTGTTAGAGATTTTCTCTAACACTTCGAAAGGCCCCTGCCATCCAATGCGCAATTTATTGTCCCCTGTGGGAAGTAACAACAAGACCTTCTCCCCTACCTGGAGTTCTCTTTCCTTGGCCGTCTTGTTGTATCTCTGCGCCTGTTTTGCGCGAGCCTTCCGGAGGTTTTCTGAGGCCACTTTCCAGCCTAACTGTAGTCGCTCCTTCAGCTCTTCCACATATTTGGAGGCTGACACCGTGGTCTCATTGGCCTTCCGATCTGTCAAAGACCTGAACAAAGCCTCCAAGGGGCCCTTGATCGGTCGCCCAAATAATAGAGTGGCTGGCGGGTAGCCTGTAGAAGCTTGGGGGACTTCTCGATAAGCAAACAGGGCAGCAGGAATAAAAAGGTCCCAATCCTCTGGCCGCTCCTGCCCTAACTTGCGCAGCATCGTCATCAAGCTGCCGTTGAACCTTTCCACGAGACCATTTCCTGCCGGGTTATATGGACTGGTATGTATGTGTTGGGCCCTAAGGATGTTGAAGATCTCCTCCATCAGCAAGCTGCGAAATTGGGACCCATTGTCTGTCAGTACTTGCTGAGGGAACCCCAATCTTGTAAAGATTTGCAGCAAGGCTTCTGCAACATGCTTCAAGTCGGTGACCGCCAGGGGGATGGCCTCTGCCCACATGGTGCACACATCAACTAATGTCAGAATGTACCTGTTCCGACGCTTAGTTCTTTCTAATGGGCCTACAATGTCAACCGCTACTCGTTCGAAGGGGGTACCGACGATGGGCATCTCTCCTAACGGGACTGGGGGTGTCCAGTGTTTGGGTGTCACTCTCTGACATTGAGCACAAGATTTCACAAATCTTATGATGTCAGGCGTCATTCCCGGCCAAAAATAATGGGCTGATATTCTGTGTATGGTGGCCCCCTGTCCCATATGTCCACTAAATGGAAGTGCATGCCCCATTTCTAGAATCTGCGGCCTATACTTGGCTGGCACTACCAATTGATTATGCCCCTGCTCTTCTCCTCCTTCTCTGCGATAAATCAGCCCATCCTTCTTGAAGAAATTCCCTTTTTGTTTGGGGTCCTTTGACGTGGGTAATTTCTGAAAACAGGCCTCCAGTGTCGGATCCTGTTGTTGGGCCTCCTGCAATTCCTTGGGCAACGGATTCGTAGGGGCCTCCTTTTCCCGCTCCTTCTTGGCTTGCTCCCTAGTAACCACTGCAGCTACTACTTCCGGTTCCTTTGGGTCCCCTAAATACACATACCTACATCCCAAAATGACCTCAAAAAGGGGCCCCTCCATTACGGCCGCCTTTATCGTGCCCCTGACAAATTTGGACACTATCTCAATCTGCGCTACTGGAAGGCGCATTGGAGCATCTCCCTTCAATACCCCACATATCTCCACAAATTCTCCAGTCATCTGTTCTGGCTTCACTAGATGCTGGCCCACAAGACATTCGAAACTTAAGCCTGTATCATACAAACACTCAGTCTCGACCCCGTTAACCGTTACCATTCCCCTCGTGGAAGGTCGGTCCCTCTCCTGCTCCAAGTCCTGTATGGGAGATTGTAAACACGCCACTCTCTTGGGGGGGTTTTCCCGACTTCCCCCGGGTGTCCACTGCGAGCTATAATTACTTCTGCCACCCCACGGCCTGCCAGGTGCGTATTTCCGGGCAGGGTCCTGTCTTGGCTCATCCCGTTTATTGGGCTGATTGGAGGGCCTCGTGGAGTTAAAAGCAGGTGAATGTGGCTCTCGGGTGTTCGGCCCATTAGTTGGGTTGCCGGGAGAGGTGTTATTTCCTCGGTTGGGTGGGTCTGGGTTTTTCCGCTTCTGGCCCAGTACTTCGGCCTGTGCCATCTGGAACCTTTCAGCAAACAGAATGATCTGGTCCAGTTGCTGGGCGCCCTGCTCTGCCAGGTACCTCCTCAAATCAGGAGACATGTTTGCCTTGATTTGTTCCACCATTATTAACTCTTCTAATCCTTCAAAGGATTTAGCCAGTCCCGACAACTCTCTCCAGCGGGTGAGGTAATTCCTCAGCCTTTCAGCAAACTGAGGAAAGCTTTCTCCCTTCTCCAGCCGACTTTCCCTGAACATGGTTTGGAATTTACGGGGGGTCCACTGGAATCTTTGCAACAACGCGTTCCGTAGTGCCTCGAAGTTGTTCTGGTCGTCTATGAGCAACTTGTGGTAGACGTCATACGCATGACCTCTGAGGGACTGCGATAATTTTAGACACCAAAGACTTTCATCCAACCCGTATGCCTTTGCCATCCGTTCGAATTTTTCCAGGAATATGTCAATTTTCTCATTCCCGTTAGGGAAAGAGTCCATCGGAAAATTCATGGCTGCCATCCGGGGGCCTCCATTTCCTGAGGTGTCTATCGCCACTGCTCCGGGGGAATCTCCATTAACCGAACTGCCCTCCGAAGACCTGAGCTGCAGTTCCAGAGAACGCATGGCAAGTTCGTGCTGTCTTTCTGCTGCCTTTCCCCTTTCCTCAACTTCTGCTGCCCTTTTTCTTTCCTCAAATTCTGCTGCCATTTTTCTTTCCTCAACTTCTGCTGCCCTTTTTCTTTCCTCAACTTCTGCTGCCCTTTCCTCTTTCTGATTATGCCTATCATTTTCTCTGATCATGTAGGCCTTAGTTTCCTCCTTGTCCATTCCCATGTCCTGAGCAGCGTCACGCCAGGCAGCTCGTAACTTGGCCATATCTGCCATCTTACCTGTAACTGCTGTAGCTTACCAAAGACAAGGAATGCTATCTCTATAACCTTGGTCCCAAAACCCGAACTCAGCACCAGTCTGACTAATAACTACCTGAAAAATATTGTTATGCAGCTACTAAAAATTCCACCTTCCTGTTAAGAAAAAAAAATCAGTTAGCCATCAATTACCTCTAAGTTCTATAACTAACCTATCACTACAATCCAACTGCCTGCAACCTGTGGAAAACCTTTCTGTGGAAAAACTTATAACTGGATCAGTTCTACTGGATCAGTTCTAATAGCTCAGTCTAGGGGATATTGAAAGAATCTATTCTCAGATTTCCCTATAGAAAACAATCTGTCAATCTAGATAAGATCCCAGAATTGATCCCAAGGACGATCGCCACCCACTTTGTCACGAGTTGGATTTAAGTTAGAGTTATGCCCAAGTGTAGTACAAGACCCTAGTGTGAGAAAAGACTAAGATAATAGATTAATTATGAGAAATGACAGTGAATGTAGTAAGGTGAGTCTATTGGCCCGAGGAGGATAACCGAAATTAAATCTTCCTCGCCAAATCGTGACTAAAGAAATGCTATAAACTCACCACCTCTGGCTACCTTTAACAGACTAAAGGAGATAAGGTTAAACTAACACTACAGACACCACTGTACAGACAACAGTTAAGGACTATACAGTGACGAAGCTGATCCAGTGAACATTAAATAGGTTTATTGTACAAATCCACATAATTTCATAACATAGTAACAACAATATATATATAACGTGCCAGGTTTGCACTGCCCTGGAAAATAAAAAGAGGACTCAATTTAAATTTATAAGACACATCAAAATATGAACCCAACCACTCTCACTCATTCATTCACCTTGCTGGGGAAACAAAATCAGAATGATTACTTAGATTCTTACTACCATCTAATTTAGTGGCCCTCAACTGTAGCCACCACTCTCTATTACACTACTATCTCTATTGTCAATGGCTGCTGACCCTGCATGAAGACTATCTGCACAGCTGCTAACTCTGTCAGCGGTATACGCCACAAAGTCACACTCTGCACTGCTATGTAATAGACTTTTTCTAACTCTAAGGCTCAGAGGCTATCCTCTAAGAATAATATGAGACTCTGCAGGTCCCTGATCTATTTTTCACCATCTCTCTCTCTACTTCTCCTGCCTTGCTGCTCTCGTTTCATTTCAGCAACCGGGAAATGATATCCCTTTCTTCCTGGTTCTGACTCGTACTTCTGATGACTAGGCATTTGCCGTAGACTGTAGAGGCTTCTCTATTTGGCGAAAAGAAAGCTGATTTTCCCTTGCTATGTTACCCCTCATTTAGGTTTAGGCGCTTCGGTATTATTGTGACCGAGCTAAAAAAAAAAAGACACACCAACCCGCTTGCTTGGGGTCGATGGGTGTGTATGAGCTTAGAGCTCCGGGTCTTAAGAAAACCCTTTTCACTGAAGACTGCGTCGCTGTCTCGACCTGCTCTTCCTCGCTCCCTCTCTGGGGCCACAATACTCAGAGCTGATACCACACCACGGTACAAGCTCTTACGCCTCTGGCGTTTTTCTCTCCTGCGAAGACTGGCTACCTTTGCCAGCTGTCAGGAACAAGATTTATTGGCAACCCCCGCTCTTCGGGCCGTGACCACTGCTGTGGACACAAAAGACATGCCACTCTGTACTACAATACCAAAATACTTTCATATAATAAATTTTCATATAAAACGTAAACAGTGGATGCTTCAGTCACTCAAATCTAGCACAAACATGTAAACACCCGAACGAAGACTGCTCCCCTATTTTCCCTCTCTTGTGCACGATGATACGTAAATATTTACTGACCCTGGGTCATCTCCTCCCGACTACACCCTGTCTGTCTAGTAAACTCCAGACTCACTGATCAATACTTGATTATACACAGCTTGCCTCAAGCCTTAAAACATTAAAAACAGGTAGGGAAACCTCCCGTACTTAGGCCTACTTTAACTTTGTAAGCGGTCTCAGGACCTTATCATCGTTTCCCCCTTATGATAAAAATGCACAACAATTAACTGCACATCAATGATTAAAATTCACCATTACATTTATATATTACATCTCTATACACAGAAATATATCTATCTCTATAGACTATATTTCCTAGAACTCATTAAATTCCATAACACAAAAATCAAATACTACTCTGCATACTATTTAATTACACAACCACTTAAGGCACCATAAATTTCCTTTCACCTCTACCCCACGTGGTTTCCCTGCAATTATATTTTAACTCCCCCCGATAGAAAAATACTTAATTATCTACTCTATCCAGCCAGAATTCCTGTCCAAATAAATCCCGGTAAACCACGTGATTAAATTTTCCCGAAAAAATCCGTTCCCGTATTTTATTAGGAGACTTATCAGAATTAATCTCTCAATGAAAAAAAATACACGCGCTTCAGAATATTCTGTAAATTAATATAAATCTAGGATGCGTGTATTTCTTCAGACCTTCTATTAATTCTTACAGAGCACACCTACGTAATATCTCTTATCACTGATATCACTGCTATCCTCGTAGAAATAATTGATGGCACTATAAGTTATAAAGTTCAAAAATAAATTAAATTAGTACCACGCTACTTTAAATTACTGACATACCAATACTGCGTTCCTTCAGCGTTAGAAGCCGACAATATGCTTGGATACACGGCCCGGACTTTCTGCCGACTAAGAGGCCCAAAATTGAAAACCGCGTACTTTATTTTAGATTTTCCAACGCTGACCCCCGACCTACTTGAGGCTAGGCGTCTCACTACAACCAATAGAATTAAAGATACTCTAAAATTTTCCATGCGCTCATCTCTAAATTTAGAACCAGTGTATTCTTGCTTCCTTTAAATGCGCACGTATTTCCGGCTGCATAACGTTACCTAACGTCGTCCGCTAGCGTGAGCAGAAACGAATGTGATTCGCTCTAACGTACGTTGGACGTTACCTGGGTAGGGGTCATCTCCCCTTCCCCACGATAAAATGACCGCGATAAAATTTAACAACGCAAAAAAATGGAATTTCAAGATCGCGATAATTAGAAAACGGCCGACTGGTGCCATTCAGTACTAACTTACGTTAATCCCCATAGAAAAAAAACCCGCAATTACTTTACCTACAGAACAAATCTAAACACCCCTATTATTCAGAGAGAAAAAGAATACTTCCCAATCTTTAATAGAGGGAAGACGAAAATGGCAAACTCAATAGTTACGAAGAAAAAAAACGAAATGGGGCCTATTGAAGACTAAATCACAGTAACTCCATCACATATAGTTCCCGAGGGTCTCTGAAGAGACAAAGAAAGAGTACGACTACTGCACTTTAGGCGTGTCGTACAAGGCGACGACTACGAGCTTGTGCATGGGGTTTGCAACCTCATCGTGTACAACAAATTGCCACAGAAACCACGTCTGCAAGAGCACGTGACTGCTTGGTGCAAGGGGACCAGCTGCAGTGGTGGGTGTTTAAAGTGCAAAGGACAATGAAGAATGATGATGGTGTTATTGTGGCATGCTTAATCAATTCGTATTGACATGGGTTAGTCAGTGTATGTGTTTGGTAACATTCTTTAGATTGTGCTGATAATTGTTGCTTCACAGATAAATGAAATGCTGTATGAAGTGTGTCAGGAATTGGGCAAAGACTTTGAACAGTTTGTTTACCAGCCAAAGAGAGCCCTGAGCAAGTCTGTATCCTCAAAGTGAGTTCCTATTGGCTAGAAGTTTTGTTTTTCTGCTTATTATATGTATCTTTTGTCCTCACATTTATTGAATCTTTCTTGGCTTTCTCTTTCCTGATTGTTATGGACATTGTCCCCTACTTCCATTGGTGGACAACGTTCCTAAACGTCTAATTCTTCTCATTAATTCAGACATCATTTCTGTACTTCACATTTTTCTTCACTCATTGTAGATATCATTGTTGTACTTAATACATCTTCACAATCGTTGTAGATATCATTGTTGTACCTCCCTCTGTTTTCCTAATATCATTGTTGTATTTCACACATCTCTGCAATCGTTGTAGAAATCATTGTTGTACCCCCCTCTGTTTTCCCAATATCATTGTTGTAATTCAGATGCTTCCCATTATTGTAGACATCATTCATATTCTTCAGTTTCTTCCCATTATTGTAGACAGCATAGATATACTTCAGTTTCTTCCCATTATTGTAGACAGCATTGGCATATTTCAGTTTCTTCCCATTATTGTAGACAGCATTGGCATATTTCAGTTTCTTCCCATTATTGTAGACAACATTGGCATACTTCAGTTTTTTCCCATTATTGTAGACAGCATTGGCATACTTCAGTTTCGTCTCATTATTGTAGACAGCATTGGCATATTTCAGTTTCTTCCCATTATTGTAGACAACATTGGCATACTTCAGTTTTTTCCCATTATTGTAGACAGCATTGGCATACTTCAGTTTCTTCTCATTATTGTAGACAGCATTGGCATACTTCAGTTTCTTCCCATTATTGTAGACAGCATTGGCATATTTCAGTTTCTTCCCATTATTGTAGACAGCATTGGCATATTTCAGTTTCTTCCCACTATTGTAGACAGCATTGGCATACTTGAGTTTGTTCCCATTATTGTAGACAGCATTGATATACTTCAGTTATTTCCCATTGTTGTAGATATCATTGATGTACTTCAGTTGGACCCAAAGATGCAGCAATAGAGAATGCAGTAAGCGACTCATAGCTTGACTGCTTGCATCAGGGTCAGCGAACCAGAGCTGACCAAGACCCTACTCCACCTCCTCGTGGTGGTCCTGGAAACAAGCTGCATCACTGCAGTATCGCTGAGAGAGTAGGGATCAAAGAGGGAAGGCAAACCCGGTCCCAAAAAATGCCGTGCTGAAGTCGGATGTGCCGGCCGAAAGGCGCAGATATCGCAGCTCTGCTGTAAACAGACACAACGCAACCAACGTCTTTTTCAGGACGAATGAGGAAGAAGAAGAAATATACTTCAGTTTCTTCCCATTATTGTAGACAGCATTGACATACTTCAGTTTCTTCCCATTATTGTAGACAGCATTGGCATACTTGAGTTTCTTCCCATTATTGTAGACATCATTGATGTACTTCAGTTGGACCCAAAGACGCAGCAATAGAGAATGCAGTAAGCGACTCATAGCTTGACTGCTTGCGTCAGGGTCAGCGAACCAGAGCTGACCAAGACCCTACTCCACCTCCTCGTGGTGGTCCTGGAAACAGGCTGCATCACTGCAGTATCGCTGAGAGAGTAGGGATCAAAGAGGGAAGGCAAACCTGGTCCCAAAAAATGCCGTGCTGAAGTCGGATGTGCCGGCCGAAAGGCGCAGATATCGCAGCTCCGCTGTAAACAGACACAACGCAACCAACGTCCTTTTCAGGACAAATGAGGAAGAAGAACAAATATACTTCAGTTTCTTCTCATTATTGTAGACAGCATTGACATACTTCAGTTTCTTCCCATTATTGTAGACAGCATTGGCATACTTCAGTTTCTTCCCATCCTATTAATATAGGCATTATGGTTGTATGTAAATATCTTTCAGTTAATGTAGACATCATTGTATATAAATATCTTCCCATTATTGTTGTGCTTCAATTTCTTTCCACTATTGTAGACTTTATTGTACTACATAAATATCTTCCTGTTGTTGTAGAAATGTTTGTACGTACATATCTTCTCATTATTGTTGTGCTTCAATTTCTATCCACTGTTAAAGACATCATTGTTGTCTGTGAATATATTCCCATTATTGTAGATATCATTGTTGTACAAAAATATCTTCCCATCATTGTTGTACATAAATATCTTCCAGTTAATGTAGACATCCACAACGGGCTGATCACCCGTTTGCCAGTCACTTCGATTACGGAAACAACGGCAAATGGGTTGATTTGCCGTTGCCCTAAAGGAGCCACTAGGCGTGATGGGAAACAATGGCAAAGAAAACCTATCTGCTGTTGCCCTAAGACGCCACTAGGCGTAATGGCCACTGACTGCTTTGACGGTCGGTGGCTAAGGACGGAAGAAGAAGAAAGAAGAAGAATGTAGACATCATTGTTGTTCATAAATATCTTCTAATTATTGTAGACATCATTGTTGTACATAAATATCTTCCCATTATTGTACAAATTGTTGTACGTAAATATCTACCCATTATTCTTGTGCTTCAATTTCTTCCCACTATTAAAGACATCATTGTCGTACATAAGTATCTTCCCATTATTGTAGACATCATTGTTGTAAATAAATATCTTCCCATTATTATAGACATCATTGTCATACATATGATCTTCCCATTATTGTAGACATTATTGTTGTAAATAATTATCTTCCCATTATTATAGACATCATTGTCATACATAAATATCTTCCCATTATTGTAGACATCATTGTCATACAAATTATCTTCCCATTATTGTAGACATCATTGTCATACAAAATATCTTCCCATTATTGTAGACATCATTGTCATACAAAATATCTTCCAATTATTGTAAACGTCAATGTTGTATGTAAACATCTTCTCACTATTGTAGACATTGTTGTACGTAATTATCTTCCCATTAATGTAGGCATCATTGTACGTAAATATCTTCCCATTAATGTAGACATTATTGTTCTACACAAATATCTGTCCGCTGTTGTAGAAATTGTTGTTCGTAAATATCTTCCCATTATTGTTGTGCTTCAATTTCTTCCCACTTGTAGACAACAGTGTTGTACATAAATATCTTCCTATTATTGTAGACATCATTGTCATACGTAAATATCTTCCCATTATTGTAGAATCATTGTTGTACTTAAATATCTTCCCATTAATGTAGGCATCATTGATGTATGTAAATATCTTCCCACTATTGTAGACATCATTATTGTATGTAAATATCTTCCCGTTACTGTAGACATTATTGTTTGCTTCACTTTCTTCCTATTATTGTTGACGTCATTGTTGTACTCCTCTCTCATGTTCATATACTTCCTGTCTGTTTTTGGGTTTTTCTGTGCTATTTATACTATTTTGTAGTTGTGTGTTTTAAATTTGATGTACGCATCTCTTGATTTGAAGTAATTTGATTTTTTTAATTTCTTGTGTATACCTTGGTGTTCCACAGCTCAGGGGATAATGGTTTCAGTGATGACATATCAGGTACTGGCTCTCCATCATCTCTTTTGGCCAGAACTTCTGTTGGATCAACAAGCAGTAGCCCTATCAGAGGTGAGACTCTTCACTACAACCACGGCATGGTATTTCCTTATGGTCATCTGAGGTTAAGAGTGTCTGGTTGGCATAGTGGTTACAGCGCTTGCCTCTCACGGGACAGTTACTGGGTTCCTGGATTGAAACCTTGTCACATCATGCCTCAGTCTACTCAGCTGAAAATGAGTACATGACTGTGTTGGGAAAGGCAAAGGCAGTGAGGCAAGGAACTAGTCACCCCATCTCATAAAAAATCTAATGTGGTGAAGTCTCTAATATTTCATTCTCCTGTGGGGCTACCTTTGCCTTTTAAACTGAAATTCAGGCCAGTATCTGGTTTACCTAAGGTTTTCTGAATTAAACTTTCAGTAATAAACATCATCATCATGTCCTTTTTCACTCCTTAACTCATTCATTCCAGAGTTATTTTGCACGCTGTGCCAGACTTTTTTTGTGGGCAGAATTTTATAGAGTGAAGTGTTCATCTTTCAGTCTAAATTTGTTTGTGAATTTTCCTTTGAACATATACTTATTATATACCAAACTGTAGGGAAATGGATAGAGAATTCAAATATATAATGTCTGTGATAGTATTAACACAAGTATGTTTGGTATAATTTAATCATTTTGCATGTAAAATTGAAAAACGCTAAAAAGTTGACTGTAGAATACGATCTTACCAAAGACAAATTACTGTCGTAGACAATAAAACTTTCTTTTTAGTCTTCAAACGTCAAGTTAATCCATATACAAAGTAAAAAAAACATGCTTATGGCCAAAATTAGTAGATTTAGTGTTATTCGCACCAGTTTGTCCGTGGTTCTTTGTAAGAAAAAAATAAATTATGCAATCGTGCATTACGTAATTTTCAAACAAATAAATAAGAATAACGTCATATAAATACTTTTTTACTCTTGTTTAATGTTTTAATAGTATCCCTAGCTTCATCTTCTACCAAGAACTAGTGATTAGATGTTACGGTAGGTCTAGTTTTGTTGCTTTTTGATCGGCCAGAATATGACTACGCCCACTCATCAACTAAATCTAGTGTGTCTAGCTTTTCTGCATATATTCCGTATTTTGACAACAAACTGTGACTACCAAACAATCATCATCAATGTCAGCAATGTTTCAAAATAGTTTGACACAATTATTTGCTTAGGAGACTTAGAAAATGTAAATATAAAGCGTGACATATTTCTCTAGCAAAAACAACGAAAAACGTAAACACGCGAATCTTCACAAAAATTGTGATAATAACATCAAAACACGCACATGTGCTGATTAACTAAAGTCAAATTAGTTGTTTAAATAGTAGCGGAAGTCATTCTACGAGTTTTAATATGAACTGCATTAAGCGGACGATTTTTAGGGTTTATTCGTGATAAACTAAAAACCACGCTCTGAGCGTTGCTGGGGCACGGCGTGTTGAATTTTGCAACGCTCAGAGCGTTGCTGTGGAGTCAAAGAGTTAAGGAGCATAGAGCCACCACTGGCAGTGGTCCCCTTGAGGAAGCCTATGTCAAAGCACAAACTACTTGCAGCAGTAGTTTCTGTAGTAATGTATTTTACATGGTGAGGTTGTCAACTTCATTCACAACCTCTTATTAGCCACCTCTTAAAACATGCCTCATGGAGCAGTCGTCATATTCTTCCTTTGTCTTTGGCAGTACTAATCAAGCAGCTAAATGTATTTATAGATCTGACGCTGCACAACAAAATCAGTTGGTATTGTGAGCATCAAGATAATGGGATCACAAGAGAGGTCTTTGTTACGTGCAGTCTTTGATATCTTACAATATAATACATTTGTATGCTTGTTATGTTCGCAAATATTTTGTAAACAAAATAGATACTTTTAGTGCTTAAGGAAAAGTCATTATTGAGTTACTTCCCTTGAAAGGAGTTTCGTCACTTTCGATCGAACTCCGCGGATGAATCCAGTTTTACTACGATTTATTCTTTGTTTGGGTAGAAATAGGTTGTTCTTGCTTCAGTGTATCTATGGCATGAATTTATGTGTATTGTTTGTCTGGGTAGGACGAGTCTGTCTTATATCTGAATATCTTTGCATGTCTAAGTCGAACTATATGGTCTTTTGTCTCTAGAAAGGTCAAAGGGCTGTTCGGCGGATGTGTCGCTAAGGAGGTGTGATTTGGCTTCGCCCTGATGATGGGGCTGTGGTTTTTTTAATCAGCTTGTCGCCGGAAAAAGTGATCGATATATGTGTAGGGGAAAGTGATAGACGTTTAGACCTATCCTGTATGCTTTACCCCAGTGTTTATTCTTATTGCCAAGGGATGGCAGAATCATATTTCTGATACCAAGGTAACAAAAAGCACTTCGTATGAACTCTTGCTAAGCCACCGTTTCTCGATAGACACGATTTGTACGTCTGAGGGAATATTTAACAAGAGGAAGATGGCATTTATTTCTAGCAGTACTATATCTTGTATGATGAAGTCAATTGTATCATGATAGAATCTACGGAGCAATGAGAACATTTAATGAATGACTAACTTTAATACAGATTCATTATCTGTATCCAAACGTGAGTGACAGCTCACGAGAGTAGCCATCTTGTATCCAAATATTTTGTGACTTTCAAGAAGAGAAAGGGTTGCCCCGTATTATCGCTTGATGAGTCCAGAGATCACTGCTACACATGAGAACCCATTACTAGCGGTTCAATATGATTATATGAAAAAATATGTGCTGAACATTATTTACAGGAATCTTCGCTAGACGAGGTTAGGTCTAGAAGCCATCTTGAATGTTGTTTATAATCTGACGTGCTTTGTCAGTAAACTCAGAGGATATATATATATATATGGGCAATACTGAGGGGTTGTCTACTGACAGTCCATTATGCTATTATTCTACATGAGTGCCCATGTATCATTGCAAGACCATTTATCCACTGTACCATGATGTATTATGCCAACCTGTGATTTGTCACTATCTGTGCTGTCGAGTGTGTACGTCCAATTAAACTGTAGCAAAGGTACACAGCGTTGTTGACGTCTGTCTTCCAGCAGTAGTTTATCAACTGGTGGACCAGCTTTCTGGGTTTGACCTCGCAGAAGTTGAGAAGTCAACAGACTACCGATACCAGACCGTTTCCTGTGGCTGATACGACACACTTGCAGTATTAGTTTGCTCTTTGTCAACACTTCGTCACGTGACCTGTCAAGTGAATGCAGTATGTAGGTCAGCGTTGTTGACATTTTTACATTAGACATTACAGAGTTTCACAGAACAGTTGGATCAATTCTTGTCAATATTAACAGGAAGACAGTATTATTGAACTAAGAAGCCCTACTTTCATCGATGGATCTTCTTATGTTCTGCTATTGTGTTGAACTTTAATATTTAAGGCCAGAATTTGTAATTCAATAAAGTGGCAGTTTATTTATTTTCATAAGAATAACTTTGCCATTACTGTAAAACTGAGCCTATTTTGCAACACATACTATCATACACATAATTTATATATTTATGTTTACATGTTATTTGTTTGTATAATATATTAGTTTATATGTCAGCGGGTTGTGTTTAGGTTGGGCGGTGTCCTCACAACAGAATATCCCACGTAATAGAGGGTCCGTTGTGGGCGTTTTCTTTAGGTGCAATTTCCTTAATTGGAAATTTGCTTGCAACAACTAGTTGCTATTTGTGTTAGCTGTGAAGACTGTAATTATTGTTATTTTTGTAATATTTCTTTGTTCTTTAGTTTTGTTTTGATTTGTTTGTAATTTGTTGGTCTACCCTTTTCTATCTTTCAGTTCTATTCACAATTTATATTCATATACTGTGACGTCATTTGTGTTGTTATTCCTTGCAGATTCAGTGATTATTTTCATTGATTTCCCTATTTGATTTATTTGATTTCTGCAAACGTTTTCGTATTGTCAGTCTTATTTGTACTTTATGTATTCTGTTGGTTGACATATGTTTTATATAGGTATATTTCATAAGACACTATTGCTTGTGCACTGCACTTGGATTATGGTTTAAACCATTACTTGATTATTATTACTGTTATACAAGACCTTATTAAGGCTTGTGACCCACAGATATTGGGATAGTGTGCTGATTAATCAAGTCATTAAGAACTTGTGGTATTATTATTGTTTCAAGTGATTAGTATTATTGTTAGACATCATGTCTACATTAGAATACTTCATTATACAAGGGAAAGCCCTTGATAAGACTGGTCAACAATTAGAAGAATGGGCAGTTGCTCAATATGACAAGACATTAGCTGCTGCTGCAGAGGAAAGAAAAGCTGCTGCAGAGGAGAGAAAACTTCAAATAGAAGAAAAAAAAGCTGCTGCTGAAGAGAAAAAAGCTGCTGCAGAAGAGAGAAAAGCTCTGGCTAAAGAGAGAAGATTAGAAAAAGAAGCTGATGCTGCTGCTGAACAAAAGAAATTGCAGATGCAGGTGGAGGAAAGGAGATTTGAAGCTGAACAAAAAAAAATTAGAAAGAGAAGCTGCTGCTGAACAAAGAAGATTAGAAGCGGAAGAAAAAAAAGCAATAAGAGAACATGAATTTGAGTTAGAGAAATTGAGATTGACAAGTATGAGTAATGTTAATCAGGCATCTAGTGGTAATGGTAAACCTTCTACTTACAAGGTTAAGGTTCCACCGTTCAATCAGTCCAGTGACGATATTACATTCTGGCTGGATAGATTTGAACGTTCTTGTCGTACACATAATGTGGATAAATCACAATATGCTAACCAATTAGCAGAAAACTTGAAAGGTGAATCTCTGACTAGGTTATGCCTTGTAGGAGAAGCAGATAAGGATAATTATGATGTCATTAGGGCGGCTTTGATAAAAAAAATACCAGCTAAGTGAGGAAGGCTATCGCCTTTTGTTTAAGACGATGGTGCCTGAGACAGGTGTAGAATTCTCAGAATTCATTGCAAAGGCACGTCTCACAGTTGATCGTTGGATTGAGCTTTCCAAAACAGAAAAAACGTATGAAGGACTTATGGATTTGTTGCTCAGAGATAAGATTATGTCATGTGTTAACAAACCATTCCTTGAATTTATACATGAGGTAAACCCAAATCTCTAAAGGAAATGGAAGAATATTGTTCCCAATATGTCACTGCACACCCCGACGTGACTTTTGGCAACACTAAGATTAAGGAGAGTATGCCAGTTGCTTCAGCAACACCATACAATCCCAATTATTCACACAGATTTCAGGGACCTCAAAACAGATTTGATAAAAAAGGTAACCATAATAGTTATCAAAACCAAGGTAACCAATCATTTCAGGGTTCTTCTTCAAAGAACTGGAGACGAGCTGATAGCTCTCGACACAGGGGTGGTCACAATTATAGCAATTTCCATAGAGGAAGTAATTATAGAAACTATCCGAGGTATCCGTCTTGGAGTCAACAAGATCGCAATTACAGAGATACTCGTTATAATGAATATGATAATGGTAACCAAGAGAACTATGACTCAAACCCAAATAGGGGTTACAATAGAGGTAACAATAACTACAGAGGTAATAATAACCGAGGTAGATCTCAAAACAGAAGACATAAACCACATTTTTCAGGCAAACTCTGCACAACAAGAGTCCCATGAAGCCTATAAACAGAGTAAAGACAATAATGACGCTAATAATATGGCATGTTCCGCTTTTGATTTTGGGAGAGCATCTCAGTGCCCCCAATGCAAAACATTATTTGAGCCAACCACAGTGTCTACTTTAAGCTGCGGCCATCCTCTTCCTGCTCTTCCTGCATCAGTCGCGCATGATGGAAGAGGTTCTCTTGTCTTACATAGGGGTTTAGTAAATAACAATCCAGTCTCCGTGCTATTTGATTCTGGATGCACCACAATTGGTGTTAGGCAGTCACTCGTAGATCCTTCCCGTGCCACTGGACAAGTAGTCAAATGTGTAACATTTGGCGGCACATTAGAGAAATACTCTACTGCTATCATTAGGATTGCTACTCCTTTCTTTACAGGAGATGTACACGCATGTCTTCTTCCGAATCCGATCGCTGACCTCATCATCGGTCGCATTCATGGAGTCAAAGAATGCACTCCGCAACAAATTTCCGCGTGGGAAAGGCAAAACATGCAGATTGCTAACGCTGTAGTCACTAGAGCTCAGGCTCTTAATATGCCTCAAACTTCATCTACTGAAGATAATGAAGTGCATAACCAAGATGATCCCTTGGTAATTTCTCGTGACTCGTTTATAAAACAGCAAGAAGATGATCCCACTCTGAAGAAATTCTTCATTCTTGCAACTAAAGGTGATCCGAATAAAGACACAAGTCGTAAATCGTGGATTACAAAGAAGAATGGCGTACTTGTACGTATGGTTCAAGACTCCATTACGTCAAGTCATTCTCAAATCCTGGTTCCCAAGAATTTGAGAGTTAAAATTTTGCAGCACGCTCACGACTCTCAGTGTGCTGGACACATGGGTTTTTCCCGTACTAAGTCAAGAGTCCTTGCGGCTTTCTTTTGGCCATTGGTAAACAAGGACATACGGATTTATTGTCGATCTTGTAAAGTATGTCAGGAAGTTAAATCCAAAGGTCCACGGCATGCTGCACCCATTCAGGCGGCAGACATTCCTATTCGGCCGTTTCAAAAAATGGCCATAGACATTATTGGTCCATTTAAGATCAAGTCTGCCAGAGGACATCAGTTTATCTTGACGTGTGTTGATATGTGCACACGTTGGCCAGAGGCTATTCCTCTGAAGAGCATTACTACTGCTGATATTGCAGATGCTCTTTGGCTTATATTTTCTCGTCTGGGGTTCCCCGGAGAGATATTGTCAGACCATGGCACCCAACTAATATCAGATACCATGTCTCAAGTAATGTCTACTCTGCAGATAGATAGATCTTTAAGTAGTATCTATCATCCAATGTCTAATGGGATGGTCGAACGCCTTAATAGAACACTTAAAAACTTACTAGGGAAGATAACTGAGGATCATCCTCAAGACTGGGACAGAGTTTTACCTGCGGCCCTCTTCGCTTACAGAGAGGTCCCCAATGAACATACAGGATTTTCTCCCTTTGAACTCGTCTTTGGCGCGCGTCCGCGTGGCCCTATGTCGTTGCTTCATGATCTCATAACAGCTGACAATATTGACGATGACACAAAGTCATCCTACGAATATGTCATCGCGTTGAGACAAAAGATTATCGAAGCATGCAAATTAGCAACTTCTTCTTCTGAATTTGCGAAACAGAAGGCAAGGCAATTTGCCAATAAGAAGAGATGCTTACGACAACTTTGTCCTGGTGACAAAGCATTTGTATTACTACCTTGTAGGGAAAACAGACTACTTATTTCTTGGAAAGGTCCGTACGATATAATATCGAAAATTTCCGATGTCGACTGTATTGTCGATATTGATGGGAAGCATAAAACCTTCCACATCAATATGCTTACTGAATTCCATGAACGTCCGGATTATTTGCAACCCATTTTCCAAGCAACGGACGATTCTCCAGTACAACATGGTCATTACTCATCACTGTCCGTGATACAGGATGAGGAAACAAGTTTTTCAGATGTAAATCTTCCTCTTCCAATGATCCCACTTCATTCTAGTGAATCATGGAAGAACGTTACTGTCTCTCCTGATTTGTCTCTAGGAGAACAGCGACAAGTTTCAACTATGTTGCAAACATTTCAGGATGTACTCACTGACATCCCTGGACAAACTCATGTCATTGAACATGACATTGTTCTAACTGACCATACTCCTATTAAGGTTAGACCTTATCCTATACCTATACATTTTCAAGCACAGGTCGAGAAAGAGTTGGATGAGATGATAGATTTGAAAATAATCGAACCATCCACCTCTGCATATTCTTCGCCGATGGTTATTGTTCGGAAAAAAGACAATAACATACGTCTTTGCGTTGACTATCGCAAATTGAATCAAGTAACGAAGTTCGATGCCGAACCTATGCCTTTACTGGAAGAGCTACTTACTCGACTCTCCAAATCTCATTTTTTCACTAAACTTGATTTGTCTAAAGGATATTGGCAAGTTCCTTTATCTGAACGCGCCAAACCTCTCACGGCTTTTTCAACACCTAGAGGTTTGTTCCAATGGAATTTTATGCCTTTCGGTCTTATGAACGCACCAGCTACATTCGTACGCATGATGCGCCGAATCCTATCTTATCGGTCAGATGTCATTGCATATCTAGACGACATCTGTCTTTTCAGCGATACTTGGGAAGATCACTATTCAGGGTTAGATGAATTGCTGTCTACTTTGCGCGAGCACAACCTGACAGCGAAACCCTCTAAAGCCTATATTGGTTTTAGCGAAATTTCTTTCCTAGGCCACCGAGTTGGTCATGGTTTCCTAAAGACAGAGGACCATAATACTAGTAAGATACTTAACATCTCTATCCCTAAGACTAAAAAACAGGTGAGAAGTCTGTTAGGTCTTATTCAATTTTATGGCAGATTCATTCAGAATCTATCCTCTATCATGGCACCTCTTTCTACACTTTTAAAGAAAGGTTCGCCTAATATGGTCCACTGGTCTCAGGAATGCCAATGCTCTTTGGATAAGATTAAAACATTGTTTTCAACACCACCTATTTTAGTGTTACCTACTAAAGATAAGACATTTGTTCTTCGTAGTGATGCTTCATCCACTGGGATTGGAGCGGCACTAATGCAAGAGTACTCTGGAACTCTGCATCCTGTAATGTATATTTCCAGAAAACTTAATGCGGCAGAAAGGAATTATTCGGTTTTAGACCGTGAGCTATTAGCTATGGTTTGGTCGATCCTCAAACTACAGAGATTCCTTCTAGGCGCACATTTCATAGTAGAAACCGACCAAAAAGCTCTTACTGCTATACAGAGTAAGAATTTGAAGAGCTCGAGGTCTACTCGATATGCAATTGCTCTTCAACCTTTTCATTTCTCTGTGCGAGCTATTCGTGGATCAGATAATGTGATGGCAGACATTCTGTCAAGATGCCCACATGATTCCACATAACTATTAGGTCTTAGACTTCTTGATATGTCTAGTTTATAATAGTTCCTTTCTATATAAAGATAGATACACATTTGTAATTTAATAATATAATGATTGTATCACTACTTAGCGGTTCATTGATGTTTATTCACCGCTGTGCTTTGATGATTTTTCTTCATAAATCATAAATTTAAGATATCTAATACGAAATTATGGTATGAAATTTTTTAGGCATTGTGTAATTGCCAGAATTGTATTATACTTTGATGACACCTTCCTGGAAAAATTTACTTGTAGAGAAATAATTTCTCTCAGTTTATGAGATACATTCTCACCAGTCGCTCCATAAGTCGACTTAGCCTCATATTAGGCGTTATATTTATTCCTGATATTTTCATCTGCGCATTATTCATGCGTTGTGAGCCTATTGTACGTTGCTCCTAGATGTATTTCCAAAAAAAAAAAGTTCCATTTTTTTTTTCCCGGGAGGTGTGGTAAGACTGTTACGTGCAGTCTTTGATATCTTACAATATAATACATTTGTATGCTTGTTATGTTCGCAAATATTTTGTAAACAAAATAGATACTTTTAGTGCTTAAGGAAAAGTCATTATTGAGTTACTTCCCTTGAAAGGAGTTTCGTCACTTTCGATCGAACTCCGCGGATGAATCCAGTTTTACTACGATTTATTCTTTGTTTGGGTAGAAATAGGTTGTTCTTGCTTCAGTGTATCTATGGCATGAATTTATGTGTATTGTTTGTCTGGGTAGGACGAGTCTGTCTTATATCTGAATATCTTTGCATGTCTAAGTCGAACTATATGGTCTTTTGTCTCTAGAAAGGTCAAAGGGCTGTTCGGCGGATGTGTCGCTAAGGAGGTGTGATTTGGCTTCGCCCTGATGATGGGGCTGTGGTTTTTTGAATCGGCTTGTCGCCGGAAAAAGTGATCGATATATGTGTAGGGGAAAGTGATAGACGTTTAGACCTATCCTGTATGCTTTACCCCAGTGTTTATTCTTATTGCCAAGGGATGGCAGAATCATATTTCTGATACCAAGGTAACAAAAAGCACTTCGTATGAACTCTTGCTAAGCCACCGTTTCTCGATAGACACGATTTGTACGTCTGAGGGAATATTTAACAAGAGGAAGATGGCATTTATTTCTAGCAGCACTATATCTTGTATGATGAAGTCAATTGTATCATGATAGAATCTACGGAGCAATGAGAACATTTAATGAATGACTAACTTTAATACAGATTCATTATCTGTATCCAAACGTGAGTGACAGCTCACGAGAGTAGCCATCTTGTATCCAAATATTTTGTGACTTTCAAGAAGAGAAAGGGTTGCCCCGTATTATCGCTTGATGAGTCCAGAGATCACTGCTACACATGAGAACCCATTACTAGCGGTTCAATATGATTATATGAAAAAATATGTGCTGAACATTATTTACAGGAATCTTCGCTAGACGAGGTTAGGTCTAGAAGCCATCTTGAATGTTGTTTATAATCTGACGTGCTTTGTCAGTAAACTCAGAGGATATATATATATATATATGGGCAATACTGAGGGGTTGTCTACTGACAGTCCATTATGCTATTATTCTACATGAGTGCCCATGTATCATTGCAAGACCATTTATCCACTGTACCATGATGTATTATGCCAACCTGTGATTTGTCACTATCTGTGCTGTCGAGTGTGTACGTCCAATTAAACTGTAGCAAAGGTACACAGTCGTTGGTGTCGATGACTTCCAGCCATACATGAGTGAAAGAAAAAGACCAATTGTCAACACTACGAACTCTTCTTATCATTCGCGTATTACACTCTCACTTCATGCTTACACACCCCTGCGTAGGTCGAGTTGACATTCCATACTCAAACCACAAGCAACACAACAACACAGCATTTAACTCTGGTGAAAAGCTAGTGAGCTTGTATTTATCAACTGATGAGCAAAAAGAGAGTTTTATCAGTCTTACAGAGACTTTAGTAGTGGAGATTAAAGTATTACAATTAACAAAATAATGGGTGAGCAGTGGTACATGTTTGAAGACATGTCTAAAGTGTCAAGATCTGAGAAAAGCTGATTAAACATTTTGTGTCATTTATTCATTCATTCACCACCCTTCTACTCTCCAAAGAGCATCATCCCTCAACAAACTTATGTCATGTCTTCCTGTCTTGTGCCATCAAGGTCTTTCCTTATTTTCTTCATCCCCTTCGTGTCTGTCTCCAGTTCTCTTCTCTGTGTGTTCTTTTGTCTTCCTTTTGCCTGTCTTACCCCTAGGACTGTCTGGTAATGCTATCAGCAGGTTTCCTTAGTGTGTGTCCTATCCATCTTAGTGTCCACTTCTCATCTCTTGCTCCACTGGTTCTTGTCATCAGTTCCACATGAATGATCTTGTCGTACCACTTCAATCAGTGATTTTTAAAAATAAAATACTGCTTCAATCCATCTTATTCTACACAGGCATCCATTTATTCAGTGTCATATTGACCTTTAATTTCGTGCTTTAAAATGTTTTAAATGGATGTAAGGTAATTTTCATGCATGTTATGTATACTGATTGCTACCAGGGAAGCTGAATGATTTTTTAAAATAATAAAATTAAAGATGGTTTTGCAATTTTGTCTAAATCAGTTACTATATTTCCTGCCATTAAGATGCACTCATGAGTTAACAAGAGTTTTTGAACAAGAAAATACATTCAGGGAATGCTATCATGTATCCCAATTATTTATTTATTATCATGTCCCATTTACTTATACTGATGTATTTTCATGTGCCACTTATTTATTTATTCTTTAGATCTTTCGCTACCCGTGTACAATAATCAAGAAGTGCCAGAAATCAAGCAGGTAGTAGATAGTTCACTTTGTTAGTTTGATTTTAATTGTAAACTTTCCTGATATAGACTGTTCTTGCCTGGTTCTTGGCACTGGCAGTCTTGCTCTTGACATGGGCTGTCTTGCATTTTATATGGGCTGCCTTGCCCTTTATGTGGGGTGCCTAGCACTGGTTTGGACTGTCTTGCTCTTGACATGAGCTGTCTTGCACTTGACATAGGCTGCCTTGTTCTTGATGTGGGCTGTCTTGCTCTTGATGTGGGCTGTCCTGCTCTTGACTTGGGCTGTTTTGCTCTTGACATGGGCTGTTTTGCTCTTGACATAGGCTGCCTTTTTTCTTGATGTGGGCTGTCTTGCTCTTGACATGGGCTGTCTTGCATTTTATATGGGCTGCCTTACCCTTTATGTGGGGTGCCTAGCACTGGTTTGGGCTGCCTTGCCCTTTATGTGGGATGCCTAGCACTGGTTTGGACTGTCTTGCTCTTGATATGGGCTGCCTTGTTCTTGATGTGGACTGTCTTGCTCTTGACATGGGCTGTCTTGCTCTTGATGTGGGCTGTCTTGCTCCTGACATGAGCTGCCTTGTTCTTGATGTGTGCTGTCTTGCTCTTGACATGGGCTGCCTTGTTCTTTATGTGGGCTGTCTTGCTCCTGACATGAGCTGCCTTGTTCTTGATGTGGGCTGTCTTGCTCTTGACATGAGCTGTTTTGCTCTTAACAGGCTGCCAGACTTACATAGACTGTCTGGTTCCTGACATGGGCCGTCTTACACAGTCTAAGTTCTTTCTATGTCTTCTTTATTCTTCATATGTCAGTCTCCAGCTCTCTTATTCCTGTGTTTTTTATTTTAACAAACCCCCCCCCCCCCCGTTTTACAATGGAGATTCCAGAGTAAGTACTGCCTAGGGATGTTAGGATGATCTCAATACCATCACCTTTTATTCTGTTTCAACTATTATGACAAATCCACCCACCATTTCTGCATTACGACACATCCGCTCACTCAACCATTACTGCAAGTCCACTAGGTATTTCTGCCTAAGGAAAAGTCTTTGAATTTTCCGGCCAAACACCGGCACCAACCAAGAACAGCTATCTAAACCACCAAGAAAACATTCACACCATCATAGCAAGTAAACACTGGAATTATGTTGGCCAGATCCTCAGAAGAGAGACCCTGACACCATCACCAGAACTGCCATGTAATGGACTCTAGAAGGAAAGATAAAATGAGGCTGGCCAAAAGCTACCTGGAGGAGAACTTTGGAGGCAGAGATGCAAAGCATGAACATGAGCTGGGGCACCATATGAAGAATGGCTGCCAACCGAGCAAAATGGAGACAGTTTGTTGCTGCCCTACAAGACGCCACCAACAGTGATGGTCACTGACAGTTTGTTGCTGCCCTACAAGATGCCACCAACAGTGATGGTCACTGACAGTTTGTTGCTGCCCTACAAGATGCCACCAACAGTGATGGTCACTGACAGTTTGTTGCTGCCCTACAAGATGCCACCAACAGTGATGGTCACTGACAGTTTGTTCTGCCCTACAAGATGCCACCAACAGTGATGGTCACTGACAGTTTGTTGCTGCCCTACAAGATGCCACCAACAGTGATGGTCACTGACAGTTTGTTGCTGCCCTACAAGTTGCCACCAACAGTGATGGTCACTGACAGTTTGTTGCTGCCCTACAAGATGCCACCAACAGTGATGGTCACTGATTGTTTTGTCAGTCAGCGGCCAAGGACCAAAGAAGAAGACATGGTATTTCTACCATTACCACATTCTTTCTCTCTCCACCTACTACTTTGACTATTACCACATATCCACCAAGTCTTTCTGTCATTGCTGCAAGTTTACACAGTATTTATACCATTACCATTAGTCCACCCAATATTTTTACTACTGTAGCAAATCCACTCACTACATCTACCAATACAAATGAACTCACCATATCTACCATAACTACTACTTCGCCAGGATCTAATTGGGGTCGGTGTGGCTGAGAGGTTTGCTGTCCACCTCAAATTCTAGAGGTACCAGGTTTGATTCCCAGTAGAGGGAATATAAGTTTATGGAAACTTTTTTTCAGAACCAGTGGTCCTAATGATTTCGTCATTCTCTCCCCCTCCCCCCGTCTCATGGATAGTGAGATCGAATGCCTAACCTCGAATAAGGGCGAAAAAAATAGGACGTCCCGTGTGCAAGTTGTGCGCGTTAAAAGTCCCACAGCAGTTGGAAATCGTAAAGAGTAGGCCATACAGCTGCTGCCCATGCTAAATTAACAAATTAGAAACCTACTCACCACAAACAATATTTATAGAATGTTTGATTCCTATATACACACATGGGGATTCTTGCTGGTGCTATGGAGTTCATGCACTGTGCTGAGATCCTCCTTGTGTGATCTAAGGGAGGAGATCAGAGCACTGATGGAGTTGTCCGTGTGCAATAAAGATAATCCTTCAAACCAAACTAAGATCTATAAATAAGGTCAAGGTAGTCCCATAGTAGATACTGCCATAGGGGAGTGTAATGCTAGAGGCTTCATTACACTAGGTCCAGGATCGAGAGGTGCCCTTCCTCACTGCCTTTTCCATCCCTAACTCAAGTGCAGAGTCAGGTACCCATTTACAGCTTTGTGGACGCCACTGTGTTTCAAATCCTTTGCGGCGAGAGACCAGTGCTGTAACCCCTCTGCCAATCGGACGCTCAACCATTACTATGATTACCATTGCAATTACCATTGCAACAAATCGACTTACCATTTCCTACATGAAAATTCCACTCACCATGTCCTACAGTTTCTACATTTTTTTTTTTTCATTCATTCATTCCCTTGTAACCACTGAAGCTCTTGTAGCGAAGGTTTCTATAGCATTTTCTTGCCACCCTAAGCAAGGCTTATATTATGCGTACTATTTTTATTTTGGTCTATAGTTACTACATATTCACCTAGTATTTATAACATTGCAACAAATTCATCCAGTATTTCTACCATTGTCCTAAATCCGTCTAGTATTTCTACCATTGTCCTAAATCTGTCTAGTGTTTCTACCATTGTCCTAAATCCGTCTAGTATTTCTACCATTACCACAAATCCACCCAGTATTTCTACCATTGTCCTAAATTCGTCTAGTATTTCTACCGTTGCCACAAATCCACCCAGTATTTCTATTATGACAACAAATCCACTCACCTTATCTTACGTTCCCACACATCTACCCAGTGTTTCTGCCAGCCAAAACGAAAAGCTCCAGTTGCACCAGCACATGGAATCTCTTTGGACAGAATTCAGGAAGTGCCATCGGACAGCATAGATATCAATCAGACTCCTTCAGACACAAGTACTTCTACTTCCATTACTGGAAAGTCTAAGTTAACAGAGTGCAGTTACAAGTATTTCAGTAGATGGAAGAAGAAATTCATGCATAAATCTTCTGAGAAAACCACTACTGTCAAACCTGTCATTACTTTGGAGTCTCAGGCAAGAACAGATCACACTGAAGTTAAAGTTGATAGTATTGAAAACCAACATAGACAAACGAAAAGTGCCAAGATACATTATCACGTCCCTACTCTGGATTCAAGGGTTGAAGTGAGGAATATCAGCACAGAGGGGGGGCCCAGTTCTTTACCTAACAGGCATCCGAAAGATAGCCAGGGCTGTATTGAGACTGGCTTTTTTAAGAAGGAAGAAAGAGCAGCGGTTCATGTAGATAGACTGAGTGAAGATACAATGGTACAGACAAATTTGCCTTGCTGTCTTCAGCCAAATCCAAGCGGAAATAAGACATCTGAAGATTTTCTACCACACAGAGTAGGGTCACTGGAAATTCTGAAAAGTGTTGGGAAGGCATTGCCAGTTGAACCACGGTTGGATAGAGGAAAGAGATTGACCTTGACTTACCCAGAAGGTTTGCTTGTTGTCACCAATAGAGATTTGGACAGTAAAACTTGTACTGTTTTATCTGTTGGCTGTTGGGAGGAGGCAAGGAGGATGAAGGAAATTTCTGCAAGGGTAATGAACCCCACAGGCAAGTCTCACTCCATTTCTGGTAGTCCCCACCTGGGCAGGAAGGAAGAGCCTGTGTCTAGCTTGCAGGTTAGGACAAGAATGGAAAAGTTAGATTCAGATCTTGGTCAGGTATCAACAACTCAGTCTACTTTCAGTAACACGAAGCATTTGACTGAAATCAGTGGTTCAGGAAAAGATTTCAAGTCATGCTCTAATCTCAAAGGACAAGTATCTGTGATGGACAAAAATCAGGCCATGCCGTCACTAGATGGAATGCTATTGACATCACCTTTAGAGCAGCATCTTACGCTTTCTGATTCCTTGGTGGAGGGTAGAAAAATTAAGATAAGAGCGCAGATCTCTAACACAATCATTCAGGTTGGATCAGGTCTCTCACCCGTGGAGGAGTTGGCTCCATATGTTAAACCCAAGAGAGTATTTTCAAGTGATCTTTGCAAATTAGAATGTAAAGATGATAGCAAAGAGAAAACAGTTTCATTGGATATCCAGGCACCCCCGGATAAAGTAGCCAAAAAACAGCTTAACATCTTTAAACAGAAGGCTTTAAATGTAGCTGTAAATGAAAATAAAAAGAGACATTTAATGGATGATAATGAGCAGAAGGAAATGTCTGTTTCATTGGGGACAAGCTCCAGTCAACAAGGCAAGCTTCAGGATATACATAAAACAGAGAGAGAAATGGCCAGTGTTAAATGGGATGACACAGTTAGAATGTGGGTGGACAGTGATGGTGATGCACAGTATTTTGACAAGGAGCCCCTGCTTGATGATTGTAGTGATGATGAAAATGATGAACTTCACACTCTTGGTAATGTAAGTGATTTTGACAAGACTGAGGGTGTTGAGGAGGAAGAAAGTTATAGAGATGTAGGAGAAGCGGAGGCTACCTCTTTTCTGAAGTTGTCCACTGCTGACACAACTCAGTATTACAAAACGGCATATGTGGACATTTCATCATCTGCAGAGGACCAATCAAACAAGGAGAGGTGTTCAGAATCACTAGAAGGAAGTTCTGTCTCTAACCCGGGCCAAGTTTCCCATCATGCACCTGCAGGAAGTAGGGAGACATCGATACCTGTCACAAAATCTGTGACTTTCAGCAGGGACAAGACTAATTTCTTGACTCAGCACTTGGTGAAAAAACATAACCTTACGTCACCTCAGGATGATGTGGGAACCACTGCAGAAAGAGCAACCAGTGTTAAGAGAACATCCAGTGCTGAGGTAATATCCAGTTCTGAAGAAACGTCCAGTGAAGAAAGAACGTACAGTGCTGAGGAGTTTAACAGTTTTGATGACAGTGGTACCGAAATAACCAGTAAAGCAAGAAATGATGGTGACCTGCCTTCTTCATTAGTAAACAACAGGCGTAACTTCTTATATGAACACTTAATGAAGAAACATTCTCTGCGTCCCAGAAGCCCTGACACGGCTGGGAAAACTTGTGACATCCAGGAAGGAACCTCCGTCTTAAGTAAAGAATATGATGCACACAAAAAGTTTGAAGGATATAACCAGAGATCTGATGGTCCAAGTACTGGCTCAGTGGAACAGCTGCCTTTGGATATAGATAAGAGCAGAGGAGAAACTTGGCCTTATGATGATACAGCAAGAAATTCAGGTCTATTCAATCACATTGATAACATTTCTGACTCAGGCACCATGGCACATGGTTTACACAGAATAGAAGATGATATGTCTGAGAAGAACAGATCATTGCAAGACAATCTGACAGATCTGCTGCCAGATGTTTGGAAGGATGACAACATGAAAGAAGACTATCAAATTGTGACAGTTATCACAGAAGATCTGCAGCCAACAGGACCGTACCATGAAGATTGTAGGCAAGCTCAGATGGCTGAAGAATATGGTTTTCACAGCTCTGAAACAGTTCTGAAGGACTCTGACAGAAAATGCATGCCCAGCACCAGAACTGTTGATGGGTACCCTGACAGTTCAGGTAACATAACAAGAGGAGAGATCAAGAAACACCATCCAGTGAAGAAGCAGCAAAGTTTATCTAAACCTCTGCATGTGTCTAAAGATGCATTGAACCTTATGACCATAAAAACGAACACCGATTCTTTATCTGCCGAAAGTATTCTACAAAAAGATAATTGTAGAGCAGCTTTCCTGGGCCACATTCAGGCAAAGCCAGATCATCGTAGTTTGTCTCCCTTTGTTCCCTCTACCAGATGGAGCCTAGATTGTGTTCGCTTCATCAAGAATAGTGACAAAACTTTATCAAAAGATGATACAGAAGAGGAATCCAACTTATCCGATTCAACTGTGTCATTAGACATTGATATAGACCACCGATACGAACTTGAAGAAATGAATATGGAAGCAAAAGCACAGTTTGATGCCTCTGGAGGCAGTTGGAGCTTTAAGGGCTTCATGAACTTGCTGTTACCTCAGACTGTGCAGATGTTAGCTTCTCACACCAAATCGTACATCAACAGTTGTGTCCATTCCAAACCCTCAGAGAAGCATTTGCACGAGATTCATAAAATTTTTGTGGAATGTCTAAGCACTGAAGATTATCAGAATTTATTTAAGAAAAGTAGTGAAGGTTCATCAGTGGATATAGCGGTGCAGCCGGGCAGTCCTGTACCTCTGTCAGAAAATGGTAGTGTCTACTCCCTGACTGTAAATGTTGATGAAGCAAAATTGGTACAGTCGGATGTTTCTTCTTCAGAAAAGGATATGTTCTTCAGTTCTGATCCCACACTGACAGTATCTTCTCCTCCTGATGTGAGCGATGGTAAACATTTAGACAGTCCGTGTCCTGTATTGCATATTGCAGCCAAAGACACCGCTTGCATGTCCCTAAAACCACCAGATGATCACCACATTTCATGTGAGGATCAAGAGGGTATCCAAGACTCTGATATCGCAATACTGGAAAAGCACTTTCAGACAGTGTTGCGAGACATTATAACTAAAGGATCTTCACATTTGAGAAGGATTGGTGAGGGGATTCAAAGTCCGCCTTCCTGTTCTAGGTCCCTCAGAGCTGAAAAGCATGAGGGAGAAGGTGTGTATGAAGAATGTGAGAAGGAAAGAAGTATGTCCTTGCATGATGCCATGCTGTCACGCCTTCAGATGTCTGTACCAGTCATGACCAAGCCACAGAGTAGACCTGCATCAGGGCAGGTTAGTGAGGATATCTCCCTTGAGCATCTGAGTAGCTGGTCATTGTCCAGGGAGTCACTTCAGATCCACAGCAGCAGTGGTAAACTTGAACCTGAAGAAATAAATGAAGAATCCTTCAAGAGTTGCCAGGAAACCATTCACCAACCAACAGATACTGATACTATGACTAAGCATAAAACCTCAGAAAAATCTCCAGACTTTTCTCAGGAACCCACGAACCTTCAAGCCTCTCTTGCACAGAGACGGAGTGCTTTAGCAACAGTACAAGATGAAGATGAATGCCAGACCAGTTCCTCCCAGGATGAGAGTGATCTGTGCTCCCATTCTTGTCAGAACTCTCATGATTCAACAGAAGCCCCTGGTTCACCTGTTTTTCTGGAAGAATTTTCAAGGGCCCCTCCAGATTACCATGACTCCTCAGCTTGTGTAGGCCATGACTGTCAAAGTTATTCGGAATTCACTATTTGGAGAAGATTTGAACCCAGTCTTCATTTCACTGAATGCTCAGTGCCATTGCCAGATCAGCATGACAGTTTAGGAATCTGGTCACACAACCAGAGCCAAGAACAAACTATGTATCTTTTTGACTCAGAAGATGGTAGCAAAATTGATGATAACATTCATTATTTGTTAAGGGACAGGCAGAAAAATTTTGATAATATCCAGCCATCTCTTAAGAATAATCCAAGCTATCATATAGCCAATGATGTAGTCATAGAGGAAAATAGAAAAGTTGCTCAGTCTTCAATTTTTTCTTTTGCTAAGATTCCTGAAGAGCAAGCATCTTTGGGTCATGAAGAGCACCTGGCGGTTAAATGTGTCACTGAGGAAACCGAAGTAAAAGATTTCCCTGAATCTTCCATTGCTGATGCCACAGACTTGACTAAAGTGCCACAAGGACAACAAATAGAATGTTTCAGATTCAAGAACCAGGAGGATGCATTGTGTGCAGTAGAAGGAAGGTTTGTGACATACGCACCCATTGTGGACAAAAGTGGTGGAGTAATGTCTGAAGGACTTGTGGGAAGTGATGAAGGCACCAGCGATGAATGTGTGAATGTTCTAGAATTCTGCACGAGAACTGATCAAGTCATGTATTTGAGTAGTGATACTTGTCACCTTCGTGATCTCGTTGTTCCTCGGTCTCAGAACACATCTTCAGACAGTGAAATGAAGACCTGTACGGAGATTGATGTCAGATCATTGAAAGCCATGCAGGAATTATCACGAGCTGAGCTGACCTCACTCTTAGAAAACATTCGACAAGGAAATGTTTCTGGGGATAGTTCAGAAGGAGAAACAGATATTATAACATCTGTCATGCCAAAGGTGTGGAAGAAGGGAACACAGATTAAGACCTGTTCACTATTTGACAAAGAACTTTTTATCTCTGAGGACTCTGGTATCAGCAAAAGCTTGCATTCAATCACTTCAGGAGATCTTGGCTCACCTGGTGGTGCAGGCCCGCCATGTTGCCAGCCTGAAGAATCTATAGATATCATACCTGAAACACGTACTGCCCCACAGTCTGAGGTTCTCTTTTTGAGAAAGATAGACCAGATGTTGGAAGAGCTGGTCTGTGATCAGAGAAAGAAATTACCGAATAGCAGAGACAGGAATCTTGGTGTACCTGAAGGGGAAACTTGTGATTTGGCACCAGCAGACATCCAGATGTCTGACTAGTATGGTAAACACCTTTAGTCAGGCTGTCGTTGTGAAGACTGTAACTACAGAGGGAAAAGAGGACAAAGTGTGCTTTTTTTAAGACATGTTGGTCTAACCTGACATCAGACATGAATACACAGACCAATAATCACTGATGGATGGAAAATATTTGTAAAACATCATGATGATAAGAAATGGTGTGCGGAAATGGAAAAAAAAATATTGGAGTGGAGAAATGGTATCAGATTCCAGTAATGATTAGGGAATTGAGCAGTAGCACAGATGAAGTAATTAGATAGAACTGAGAGATTATAGAGATGTGGGAATTGATGAGAAGATGATAGAGAAACTTAGTTATAGGGTAAAGGAACATTGTAGATGGAAGTAAGATGTTATAGAAAGTCATACAAGAAAATAATAAAGCACTGTAAAAGATGTGAGAGAAGTGGGCAAGAGAAGCCTTTAAATGAGACCGGATCATGCAAGCTAAGTCCTTTACATGAGGCATAATCATTACACATTCAACACAAGTTCCACTGGCAGTGGATTGAATACATTGAGGAAACCTGTACACAGCAATACATTTCAGTCCCTGCTCTGGAATCCCCAGATAAAAAGAGGTAGAATGAGATATAAAAACACACGGAGGACGAGATTTAGAGGCAAACCAAAGAACACATGAAGGAGAGGAACTAGAGACAGAAATGAAAGGGATTAGGAAGATTTGGAAAGACCTGGAATTGATGGCACAGGACGGGAGGGCTTGGCATCTATTTGTTGAAGGCCACCTATGCTTCTTGGGAAGCTGAAGGGCAGTGATGGAGATGATGTGTTCTTTACTTCAGGCAATGATGGAGATGATGTGTTCTTTACTTGATAGGTGAAAGAACTTTGATGGTGGTTTTTTTTTTCCTAAATGGAAATATACATGAATGCTTTTTAATTTTTGTCAAATATTTGTATTTTGATGAAGGTTGGGGCATTTATGAATAAATCTGGGCACTGTGGGTAATTTTCTTGGCAGAGATTGGAACATAAATTTAATAATCTTGGGCACTGTGGGTAATTTTCTTGGCAGAGATTGGAACATAAATTTAATAAATCTAGGCACTGTGGGTAGTTTCCTTAATCGAGATTAACACATAAATTTAATAAATCTGGGCACTGTGGGTAGTTTTCTTGGCAGAGATTGGAACATAAATTTAATAAATCTGGGCACTGTGAGTAGTTTTCTTGGTAGAGATTGGAACATAAATTTAGTAAACCTTGCTACTGTAATTTTTTTGGTAGAGATTGGAACATTAATTTAGTAAACCTGGCTACTGTCATTCCGTTGTTGGTAAATGTTGGAATGTATGAGCGATTCCAACTATTCACTTTGTCGAAGAATATGGAACATACCTTAGTAAATCTGAACTATTGTGGCTCTGTAGAAGTAGGACAATACAACGATAAATCTGGCTGTTGTGGTTCATTTTGTTTGCAGAAGTTGAAACGTGCACATACAAGAATAAACTTGAAGTTTGAAACTGATCCTATAGTCCCAGTATGTTACTATAAACATCCAGCCCTCATTTAGTGCAACTCAGCAAGGAGACATAAAAGACTGCAGCAAACAATCTATACTAACCTGCAGCTGGACCCTATGAAGACAGCAGGAAAGAACTAAACTTCTCTGTCAGGTAGCGCTGAAAACAACAACTAAACGTACCTGAAAGAATTTTTCAAGAATTAGTAGACAGTCTAAACCACCTTATAAGAGAATACATGTCTAAACCACCTTACAAGAGAGTACATCAGTCTAAATCACCTTACAAGAGAATACATCAGTCTAAACCACCTTGACAGAGAATATTAACAACAGTAGTAAGCAGTCTAACCCTCTACAGATGACCTGACTCATCTGTTCGATAACTGGTAATACACAATAGAAAATGAAAATACTCGATAAGACGTAACTGCAAGTGGGTCTGAAAATACATATAGAGAAAAGACAAAGATAATGAGAAAAAATACAAGAAATGATAAGATTATACTTGAAGAAACCACCCTACAAGATGTAGAATCGTACACATACCTTGGCAGCAATATAGACAAAGCTGAAGGGACAGGCATTGATATCAAATTAAGAATACAAAAGGCTAGAGGAGCTTTCATTGCATTGGGAAATATACGGAGATCAAAAGAAATCTAAGTCCAATACAAAAATCAGAAATCTTAATTCAAATGTCAAGTCAGTCCTATTATATGGCTGTGAAACATGGAGAAAACAAAATCAACAACCAAGATGCTACAGGCTGTTATAAGTGGGTGCTAGAATCACTACTGTGGAACTGATGAAAAGAACCAACTCTGAATTGCTAGTGGAATAAGAGATGAGAAGAAGGTGCTGGTGATGGATAGAGCCCACATAGAGAAAACCTGTTGATAGCATTATCAGACAATTCCTGTTTTAAAATCCCAGGGTAAGAGAGGTAGAGAAAAACAAACGGAGAAGAGAACTGCAGACAGGCATGAAAAGGATGAAGCAGACGTGGAGAGATCGTGAGCTGATGGCACGGGACAGGAAGACATGTCCTGTCATAAAATCATGGAAAATAAACTCAAGCAACAACAAACAGCTTTAAGAGATGATAAGGCTGTGTTATTTCTGAGTGAGCTATTCATTAGCTGTTCTGGGACTGCACAGAAAGTTCCACGCTGAGAACTGTTCTAAGAAAACAAGATGGTAGCTTTCAGGAACTCATGCCAGTGTATCAGCACAACAGAATTGTGGATCAAAATGCCATGCTGAGGTCATTTGAAAGAAAAATATCTCTCATTTTACGAGAACTGCTGTCAGAAACTTTCATGCAATAAGTTGGACAGAGGTAAATTTTGAAGTTTCCACAGAAAACGTTGCACTTTTCTCATTTTTGTTCAGAATTTATGCAGAAATTGTTCATATTTTTAAACTATTATTTTAGAATTCAGAGTTTGGTTCACTTGTTTTAATTCGGGCGACTGTTTTTTTTTTTAGTTGTTTGCATATTTTCTATATATTTTGCTTTTTTGTGTGCATATTCCCAGTTTACTGCAAAACTGCGGTTTTCTTCCAATTGTGGTTTTCTTCCAATTGTGGTTTTCTTCCAATTGTGGTTTTCTTCCAATTGCAGTTTTTACTCAATTAGCGATTGGTTAAGACATAAAGAGGCATCATTATTTATGTAGATAGATTCTTTACCACAAAATATCCAGTTTGTATTGTTATATTAGGCTCCTTACCACAAAGAGAAAATATTTGCTTTATAAAGCTATGTGTAAGCTTCTTACAACATAGAGAAAATATCCACTTTATATAATTATATGTACGCTTTTTACCCTACCAAAGTATGGGGGTCGGAGTGGCTAAAAGGTATGGTGTCCGCTTCGAGTTCTAGACCTACCGGGTTTGATTCCCAGTTGAGGGAATGTAATTTATAAGTATTTTTCAGAGCCAGTGGTCCTAATGATGTCATACTTCCCCCTGGTCTCCTGTGTAGTGAGATTGGATGACTAGCCTTCTCGGATAAGGGCGAAAAAATAGGAGGTTCCGTGTGCAAGTTGCGCATGTTAGAAATCCTGCAGCAGTTGGAAATTGTAAAGAGTAGGCCTATTAGGCCGCTGCCCTGCAAAATTTCAAAATTAGAAACCTACCCACGACAAAAATATTTATGGAATGTGCGATTCCTATATACACACATTGGGATTCTCGCCTGTGCTACAGAGTTGAGGACCAAACCAAACCCATATTCTACCAATGTAACGTTCACATTTTATAGTTGTACGTAGATTCCTTACCACACATTATTTTGTCCAAATGCTCGCTATATTTACCAGATAGTTATATTTAGGCCATTTTTTGACATATGCACACACACACACTCGAATAAACCTCGTTATAACGGTGTATCTAGATTTACATATAGCTGTCCACTTGAAATAGTTTTGTCTAGGACCCCAACATACACTGATGTGTCGACATTGTTGGACATATCTGAGCTGTTTGTGTGCACAGATACACAGCGTGACTGAAAAGTTACTTCTTATTTTTAATTTGTTATTTCTTTGCTCCTATCAAACAAATTTTTTTTGAAACAAACATCAAAATAAAGAGAATTAAGTGCCTTTTTTGTTACATAAATTGCTTTAACACATTAATATTTATCACAGCTCAGCATGAGATCCAGTCTGTTCCTGACGTGGTTTTATAGTTTTATAACATGGTTGTAACATTAGTTAATTGGCCATTTTATATATATTTTTGTTATATTTTATTTTGTTTCTGAAAAAAAAAATTGTTTTTTAAAACCCGCTTATTAGTCAAATGGCAGTTATAATTTAAAAAAAAAAATTGCCTCTTTTTGGCGAGGCACATCCCGTTCAACCTAGTTGGTTATATTAAGGTGCCTGTCCAAATATAATAACAGACATTTAGGTCTGATAACTTAGACATTTGTTTCATGTACGGTATATACAATGGATATAATAGAGTACAATTACAATAACAATGAATACAAGTGAGGATAGGATATACAATGGATATAATAGAGTACAATAACAATGAATACAAGTGAGGATAGGATATACAATGGATATAATAGAGTACAATAACAATGAATACAAGTGAGGATAGGATATACAATGGATATAATAGAGTACAATAACAATGAATACAAGTGAGGATAGGATATACAATGGATATAATAGAGTACAATAACAATGAATACAAGTGAGGATAGGATATACAATGGATATAATAGAGTACAATAACAATGAATACAAGTGAGGATATGATATACAATGGATATAATAGAGTACAATAACAATAACAATGAATACAAGTGAGGATATGATATACAATGGATATAATAGAGTACAATAACAATGAATACAAGTGAGGATATGATATACAATGGATATAATAGAGTACAATAACAATAACAATGAATACAAGTGAGGATAGGATATACAATGGATATAATAGAGTACACCAACGGGCTGATCACCCGTTTGCCAGTCACTTCGATTACGGAAACAACAGCAGATGGATTGATTTGCCATTGCCCTAAAGACGCCAATAGGCGTGATGGGAAACAATGGCAAAGAAAACCTATCTGCTGTTGCCCTAAGACGCCACTAGGCGTAATGGCCACTGACTGCTTTGACGGTCGGTGGCTAAGGACGGAAGAAGAAGAAGATAATAGAGTACAATAACAATAACAATGAATACAAGTGAGGATAGGATATACAATGGATATAATAGAGTACAATAACAATAACAATGGATACAAGTGAGGATAGGATATACAATGGATATAATAGAGTACAATAACAATAACAATGAATACAAGTGAGGATAGGATATACAATGGATATAATAGAGTACAATCACAATGAATACAAGTGAGGATAGGATATACAATGGATATAATAGAGTACAATAACAATGAATACAAGTGAGGATAGGATATACAAATTTAAAAAAAAAAAGGGGAAGTGATTTTCAATCACCCTATATATTTCTGCATCAAGAGAAAAGTAAATAAACTGATAATTTATCTCTTCTTTCCTGTTTATTCATTCAGAGATTCAGCATTCCGACATCCCAGCATAATGGTACCAGTCCTGTACTGCAAGCAACTAAAGACAGAAAGTCTGCTTCAGTTTCTGATCAGGATGGTAGCAAGAAAGCTAATGATGTGAAGGATTATGAGGAAGATGGCAAAAATGCTGTAGAGCGCAAAGCATTGTTAGTACTTGTTTCTTTATGTCTGTCAAATCCACATTTAATTATTTTTATGAGAAGGCAGAGGTGCATTTTGTATACTGAGTCAGAAAACATGAATCAGTCTTGTAGATGAAATTAGAAGACATGAATAAATCTCATACACAGAAGACATGAATATATCTTGTACACAGTCAGGAGGAGTGCTACAACTTCTGAAATGGCAAAAACTACTATAAAAACCACATTCACATCCAAATGGGAAAGAGAGCACCCAGGCCATTTTAAAAATGATGCATATCATCAGCTATCTAGGCGAGACCAGGTCACCATTTTTTCGGCTACGCGCTGGACACAACAGATTGAGGTATCATCTATACCACAAGTACAGAATTGGTGCAACAGATCTCTGCACCAGCGACACCAGCCCGATGACAGCCGAACACCTGCTGCAGTCCTGCCCAACATACAGCAGTGGACGGTGTAGCATATGGCAACAACCTACTTCTTTCCACGAAAAACTGTTTGGAGATGTCAGGAACCTTGAGCTGACTACTGCCTTTATTAGAGTCATAAATGTGGAAGTCTGAAGGTGAATGAGGAAGAAGTACACATTCATGTGAACACATCTTGTACAAAAAGTCAGTAGTCATAAATGCACTTGTACACAAAGTCAGAAGGTGTAATTGCATCTTATGCACAGTCGTAAGATAAAATACAGTTTCTACACAGTCAGAAAACATTAGTGCATCCAATACATAAAATCAAAAGGCAAAACTACATCTTATACACAGTCTGCAAGCTTAAATAATACAGAAGTCATAACTACATCTTGTACACAGTCTGCAAGCTTAAATAATACAGAAGTCATAACTACATCTTGTACACAGTCTGCAAGCTTAAATAATACAGAAGTCATAACTACATCTTGTACACAGTCTGCAAGCTTAAATAATACAGAAGTCATAACTACATCTTGTACACAGTCTGCAAGCTTAAATAATACAGAAGTCATAACTACATCTTATACACAGTCTGCAAGCTTAAATAATACAGAAGTCATAACTACATCTTGTACACAGTCTGCAAGCTTAAATAATACAGAAGTCATAACTACATCTTGTACACAGTCTGCAAGCTTAAATAATACAGAAGTCATAACTACATCTTGTACACAGTCTGCAAGCTTAAATAATACAGAAGTCATAACTACATCTTGTACACAGTCTGCAAGCTTAAATAATACAGAAGTCATAACTACATCTTGTACACAGTCTGCAAGCTTAAATTGTACACAGTCTGCAAGCTTAAATAATACAGAAGTCATAACTACATCTTGTACACAGTCTGCAAGCTTAAATAATACAGAAGTCGTAACTACATCTTGTACACAGTCTGCAAGCTTAAATAATACAGAAGTCATAACTACATCTTGTACACAGTCTGCAAGCTTAAATAATACAGAAGTCATAACTACATCTTGTACACAGTCTGCAAGCTTAAATAATACAGAAGTCATAACTACATCTTGTACACAGTCTGCAAGCTTAAATAATACAGAAGTCATAACTACAGCTTGTACACAGTCTTTAAGCTTAAATAATACAGAAGTCATAACTACATCTTGTACACAGTCTGCAAGCTTAAATAATACAGAAGTCGTAACTACATCTTGTACACAGTCTGCAAGCTTAAATAATACAGAAGTCATAACTACATCTTGTACACAGTCTGCAAGCTTAAATAATACAGAAGTCATAACTACATCTTGTACACAGTCTGCAAGCTTAAATAATACAGAAGTCATAACTACATCTTGTACACAGTCTGCAAGCTTAAATAATACAGAAGTCATAACTACAGCTTGTACACAGTCTGTAAGCTTAAATAATACAGAAGTCATAACTACATCTTGTACACAGTCTGCAAGCTTAAATAATACAGAAGTCATAACTACATCTTGTACACAGTCTGCAAGCTTAAATAATACAGAAGTCATAACTACATCTTGTACACAGTCTGCAAGCTTAAATAATACAGAAGTCATAACTACATCTTGTACACAGTCTGCAAGCTTAAATAATACAGAAGTCATAACTACATCTTATACACAGTCTGCAAGCTTAAATAATACAGAAGTCATAACTACATCTTGTACACAGTCTGCAAGCTTAAATAATACAGAAGTCATAACTACATCTTGTACACAGTCTGCAAGCTTAAATAATACAGAAGTCATAACTACATCTTGTACACAGTCTGCAAGCTTAAATAATACAGAAGTCGTAACTACATCTTATACACAGTCTGCAAGCTTAAATAATATGGAAGTCATAACTACATCTTGTACACAGTCTGCAAGCTTAAATAATACGGAAGTCATAACTACATCTTGTACACAGTCTGCAAGCTTAAATAATACAGAAGTCGTAACTACATCTTGTACACAGTCTGCAAGCTTAAATAATACAGAAGTCATAACTACATCTTGTACACAGTCTGCAAGCTTAAATAATACAGAAGTCATAACTACATCTTGTACACAGTCTGCAAGCTTAAATAATACAGAAGTCATAACTACATCTTGTACACAGTCTGCAAGCTTAAATAATACAGAAGTCATAACTACATCTTGTACACAGTCTGCAAGCTTAAATAATACAGAAGTCATAACTACATCTTGTACACAGTCTGCAAGCTTAAATAATACAGAAGTCATAACTACATCTTGTACACAGTCTGCAAGCTTAAATAATACAGAAGTCATAACTACATCTTGTACACAGTCTGCAAGCTTAAATAATACAGAAGTCATAACTACATCTTGTACACAGTCTGCAAGCTTAAATAATACAGAAGTCATAACTACATCTTGTACACAGTCTGCAAGCTTAAATAATACAGAAGTCGTAACTACATCTTATACACAGTCTGCAAGCTTAAATAATACAGAAGTCATAACTACATCTTGTACACAGTCTGCAAGCTTAAATAATACAGAAGTCATAACTACATCTTGTACACAGTCTGCAAGCTTAAATAATACAGGAGTCATAACTACATATTGTACACAGTCTGCAAGCTTAAATAATACAGAAGTCATAACTACATCTTGTACACAGTCTGCAAGCTTAAATAATACAGAAGTCATAACTACATCTTGTACACAGTCTGCAAGCTTAAATAATACAGAAGTCATAACTACATCTTGTACACAGTCTTTAAGCTTAAATAATACAGAAGTCATAACTACATCAAACACAGTCTGTAAGCTTAAATAATACCTATAGCAACCCTTCATCAAACCTGCCGCTGACATCCCCACCCCCCAATACTCTGTATATTGTGAGTATATGACAGCACTTGTATCATACTCCTTCTCCACACACTTGTAATAGAGACTCCCACACAATTGTAATAGAGACTCTCACACATACTTGAGAAATCCTCACTTTTCACACCCATACAGGAGACAGTTTCTCCCTATGCACTGATACTGGATACATTCTTTTCCCCTATATCCCTACCTGAGACATTCTCTCCACATACATATATACTTCCACCACTCATCCTTGTTAGAGATACTCTCTCACCACACATTGATATTAGAGATTCCTCATACACTTACACTAGTAACACTTCCTGCCCACATATCCATACCAGGCATACTTCTGCCCCATATCACCCACACTTCTTACGTGAATGCCTCTATTTTTACTTTCTTGTGTCATTTCCTGTGGCGCTTATTATTACTATTAAGACTGTCATAAGCTTACCACAGGTTGTTTATATTATGTCTACTGACTGATATTCCTGTCATACCCTCTAGGGATATCACTGTATTTTCACTGTACAGACAACATATCAGGTGACATCACACATTCCTGCCTAACATGCGGGTACTGAAACTTTCCTATTTGGTTGCCAATTTTTGTAGCTACTGTTTGTTGCCAATGCATGTTCTTTATTACTCTCAGGTCTGTTCTTTCAGTCTTTGTGCTTTCTAATATTTTGATAGTTTTCTCATGTTTCACTTAGTCAGATGCCTTAGTGTAGTCTATAAAGAATAAGTATATTATTTCTGTTGTCATTTATATTAATGTTCTTATAATATTTAGCGGTGATTGTGCCTTTGCCTTCCATAAATCAACACTGTTTATCACTAATTTGTAGTTTTATTTTACTTCCCAGTCTTCTCACTAGACCCTAAAGATTCTAGAATTCAGGAGTTGATTGGTTGTAAAAAAATCCTGAGCTTTTTTCCTGCCTTTCTCTTACTCTCACTGGGCTGGCATCTTTAGCTACATTGCTTAATGTTTCCTTTCTGGTTCACCTGTGAGCAGTGGGAATTAAGCATTTTTTAAGAACAAAAATCAGTATCAGTAGGGCAGTCTCTTATCTGAACACCCGAAAATTGAAATACTCTGAAAATCAAACGGTTTTTTTTTTTCAGGCTACTTTCCTATCACAGTTTAGGTAATTTGAGCTACTTTTCTATCACGGTTTGGGTGTTATCTGAAAGTCATCCCGGTTTCCGAAATATTGTTATTGTTGATCAGAATCTACGTCGGTGCACTCCGGCAAACCTATAGTGTCCCTCAGCAAATGTCGAATGCTGGTCTTATGTTAGATGCCAAAATTCCAGCAGTCTTAGCCATGATGATTCATCATTTGCAGTGTCATTCTCTAATAGGGGATCATTAATTGCCCTCAGTATATCTCCCTTATCCATATCCAATGCACCTTCTATGAGTGCTCTTGAAGCTAGTCTGTCAGCTGTTTCATTGCAGCATACCCCTGCATGACCAGGACATTAGATCCACACCAGTTCCTGAAGATTCGAGGCTTCTATGGAGGTTTCCCATTCATGCCAGAGTCATCCACTTTGGACCTTCCGAAGCATGATTGTGAGTCTGATACAATAACTGTCCTTGTTAATGAAGTTTCAGACAGCCATCTTAAGGCTGCAGTAGCTGCCTCTACCTCCATTCTCATGCTGGATGTTATCATGTAAGCTGTGCAATGTTCAGCGATGATTCTGTCCTTTACTCTAGCAGAGAAGCCCCACCTTGATTTCTCACCACGGATTACAGAACCATCATTGTACACAATGGCATCATCATCCCCAGCATGATCATTTATCAACTGATCAATTTACAGCTCTGCCCTCCCATTGGCCCAAGTTCTGCACTCTCTACCAAAGCTGATTATGGTATATACAATATACAGTTCCCCAAGCATTTCAAATAAGAGGTTACCAACTTCTATTCCGATATGTCAACACATTTACTGACATCTTGAGCCTGTGTGGCAGTTGGAATTTTGCCTAGACAGAATGCTTCCTTAGTGTCATTATTTTATATCTATTGTTGCAATTTATAAAATAATAAATAAAAATAGGTACATGATAGGCACCAGTGATCATCCAAACAGCGATGTTGCCTCACTGCAGGAGTGATACACAGCTTATTCAGCACCCCATAAAAAGTTCTTTGTTGGTGGTGGTCATTCTCACGGCAGTACATGCAACTATGACCCAGAAATGACCTGGTAAAGACTCAGTCACCTCCATAACTTTCCTGTTTTCATGTATTTGGTTAGCAATAATAAAAGTAGATCCCTAGACATTTTGTTTTATTTTCTTATTTTACAGATGTCTTTGCTATCACAACCACCTGTAGTGTCCATCATGTTATATTACAGTTAACTTCCCTGTCTCAGCTACCTTTGTGTCCATGTTATATTACATTTAACTTCCCTGTGTCTACTACCTGTAGTGTACATAATCTTATATTACAGTAAGCTTCCCTATCTCAACCACCTGTAATGCCCATGTTATATTACAGTTAACTTCCCTGTCTCAGCTACCTGTTGTGTCCATGTTATATTACAGTTAACTTTACTGTCTCAACCACCTGTAGTGCACATGTTATATTACAGTTAACTTCACTGTCTCAGCTACCTTTTGTGTCCATGTTATATTATAGTTAACTTCCCTGTCTCAACCACCTGAAGTGTACATAATCTTAAATTAGTTAACTTCCCTGTCTTAACCACCTGTAGTGCTCATGTTATATTACAGTTAACTTCCCTGTGTCAACCACCTGTAGTGCCCATGTTATATTACAGTTAACTTCCCTGTCTCAACTACCTGTAGTGTCCATGTTATATTACAGTTAGCTTACCTGTCTCAACTACCTGTAGTGTCCATGTTATATTACAGTTAACTTTACTGTCTTGACCACCTGTAGTGTACATGTTATATTACAGTTAACTTCCCTGTCTCAACCACCTATTGTGTCCATGTTATATTACAGTTAACTTCCCTGTCTCAACCACCTGTAGTGTACATAATCTTAAATTAGTTAACTTCCCTGTCTTAACCACCTGTAGTGCTCATGTTATATTACAGTTAACTTCCCTGTGTCAACCATCTGTAGTGCCCATGTTATATTACAGTTAACTTCCCTGTCTCAACTACCTGTAGTGTCCATGTCATATTACAGTTAGATTCCCTGTCTTAACCACCTGTAGTGTACATGTTATATTACAGTTAACTTCCCTGTCTCAACCACCTATTGTGTCCATGTTATATTACAGTTAACTTTCCCTGTCTCAACCACCTGTAGTGTACATAATCTTAAATTAGTTAACTTCCCTGTTTTAACCACCTGTAGTGCTCATGTTATATTACAGTTAACTTCCCTGTGTCAACCATCTGTAGTGCCCATGTTATATTACAGTTAACTTCCCTGTCTCAACTACCTGTAGTGTCCATGTCATATTACAGTTAGCTTCCCTGTCTTAACCACTTGTAGTGCCCATGTCATATTACAGTTAGCTTCCCTGTCTTAACCATCTGTAGTGCCCATCATCTTATTTTACAGATGTCTTTGCTATCTCAATCTTGTGTAGTGCCCATAATCTTATTTTACATATGTCTATGCTATCTCAACCACCTGTAGTGTCCATCATCTATGTTACAGTTAGCTTCCCTATCTCAACCACCTATATTATCCATGGTCTTATGTTACAGTTGGTTTTCCTTTAGCAGACACATGTATTGCCCGTGGTCTTACTTATACAGTTAACTGCCCTTTCTTACACATCTGTACCAGCTACGATCTGTTATGTTACAGGTTCAGGCTGTTCACAGGTACACAGGAGAAGATGTGGATGAGCTAAGTTTTGAACCGGGTGAAATCATTTATGTTATAGAGTTTGAGAACCCTGAGGAGCAGGTAATTAGGCATGTCTGTTGAGTTTCTTCTTGTTCAGTCATGTTTGATGAGTGTTGTCCCTTGTACTGATACCTAGTGGTGGTGTGATGAAAAGGTATTCTTGGCACTGTTGCATGAATTCCAGGATTGGATCTCTAACCAAGATCCTGAAGCACAACCACATGATGCATCCTGCAAATGGGCAATCTTCTGGCCCAAGCTTCAGGAATCATCTTGCCACAATAGAGTGGTCCAACATCATGATTCCCCCTGTGGTGAAATGTTGAGAACCTAACATTACACACTCAAGCTTGGGCACATCAGCTTTTACCTGGTTGGCTGCTTGTAGGAGGATCTCACAATGAATAGATGACAGGTGAGAGGAGCTGGGTGGTGGCTGTGTGCAGTGTGTGACGATTCCTTGGGAGCGTGCAGAACCAGAGCACAGTACTTAAGCCCTGTATATATGTAGAGTTCCCATGTATGGCAATAATGAAACCAGATGTGAGGATCCTTTAACACTTTGAGTATCAAGGCTTCTCAGTTAACAATTACCTTCAAGTACCAAGGGTTTTTAGGAAAAATTTCCCATTTGGGGTGATGAAATTAAAACAATCACTGAGACCGAATGAGTCAACAGATTGACATGACACTTTCAGGATGATGTGGGAAGTGGATAAGGTGTCGCTTGGTGACCTAGTTTTATGTTCAGATCATGTGATCATGGCAGCCATTTTGAATATTAATGAGGCAATAGACAAAAATTGGCATGCACTATCTTAAAAATGTAAAAAAAATATAATCAACTCAAAAGTCATGACTTTCCAAGGTATAATATTATTGAACATTCTTTCTAAATAAAAAAATATTTTAAACACAGGCTTTTAATGCACTAAAAAGCCACAAATAATTTTTCAAGGAGTTTATAGCTTGCAGTAAAAAAAATGTAACATCAAATTGAAAAAAAGCCTGGGGCGCTGATTCTACATAAAAATTAACTTCTGCTTTATACTTCATTACACACTTATGGGAAAAAAATATATGATAAGCGCTTAAGCACCCCGGGCTTTTTGTCAATTTAATGTTACATTTAAAAAAAGCAAGTATAAAATGCTCTTAAAATGATATTGGGGTTAAAAAGCTACTTGAAATGGACACAAAATTCCAGGGTCTGTAATGACAAAATAGAAATATTCATGAGGTACTGACATGATTTCATTCAAAAAGAAATTTAAAAAATACATACTTATCAATTTGCTTTAGCTGGATGTGATAGTCTAACATAAAATATGGTCACAGATGCAATTATTGTTGCTTTTTTCTCTTGCCTTGGGGGCCTATTTCCTTCCTGGCGGCAGCATTGTCCTCACACTTATAAAAAATTGAAAAGCAGGGCAAAACGCAGAGTGGTTTTTCACATCCAATACAAAAGAATCTTTTCTGGACTCTCAGTCCAGCAGAATTACAAACAATGCATCTTGGTCTTTATACTGCTGTGAGAACTGATTATGTTCTGCGACGAGTGTGTCAATTTCCACTGAAGCACAGATGGCCTGCATTTTCTTGTAGTGTCTACTTCTTGCATAATCTGATACCAGAGCTTCAGCAATCTTGAGCCTAAATTGCTTTGGTGTAATTGGAGGTTTGGCAGCTTCACAGTACAGAATATATCGATTTACTTGGGCAACTTCAATGACAAAATGAAGAATATGATGATACAATTTGAGGCAGTGATAAGGATAAAAGTAATTCACCAATCTTTGATTGAAGTGACCTACACCACTCATATTGTGATTATAAACATCTGCCATGATAGGTTTTTCCACTGTCATAAATCTCCCTCATGGTGTATGGATCTGATACTTTTGTCAGTAACATTGTTTGTGTGGACTGTGCTGAACAAATTCTATAATGCCACGTACAAGCAACCATGTTTCCCGACCTAGCAAAAACAGATGAACGGTCACGCTTCATGTTATGTTTGGTTTTTCTCAAAATTACAGGAAACCCTCTTCTACTGTCAGTAACAGTCTAACCCTTACCATAACACTCACATAGTAGTCATCAAAGCCATACAAGTACCACAAACTAATCAGCTGCTTCTCTGCCACCCTCCCTCTTAGTAGCACATCTTTTTCTATGCCCATGATTCTCACTGTGGCCCTGAAAATCGCTATCAACACCTCTGACAGCTTCACGAATGCTGGAACTAGGGCTGTTGCTGTCTATTTCAGTAATTTCAGGCTGCCCTGCATCAAAACTAGACCAAATGTTGTCACTTTCAAAGGTCAGCTGAGAGCCAGAATCCAAATCATTGCAACATTCACTAGTTTCACTCATTTTTAAAGAAATTTCCACCTAAAGATTAATCAAAACACGTGAAAAAATGTTCTGGCCACCATTGACCATTTCTCAATAAAATTGAGTTACTTCCCTTGATTTGTATATGTTCAGACGCTTGACGTGATAATATTTTATGCTGATGTTATTCGTATGCCCAAAGGCGACATTCGTACTCTACGGAAAATAAGGCTTGTCGCCAAAAGGCGCCCATGGAACTCGAAGTATTAAACACATACCAAGCCTGGACAGAATCCCCATGAAATAAACTACAGCTCATGATTTCAACTCTACACATTTCGGAATGGCAGAAAAGCCTGGATTTACAATGTAGATAATTCCAATGATTCTTCAACTTGGCATTGGCTGCGAAAGAGTGAGAAGCTCAGCAGCCCTAGTTAAACAACAACATGTAGTGGTGTGTGTTTTTAAAGTCATATAGATAATAAGGTTGTGATGTGTGTTGTGTATTGTATCATCTACATGTTATAGTAACATATGTTATGTGCATCATCTGTATAGGATGGTACTTTTATGTGTATCTTCAGTAGACAGTATGGTAATGATTTGTATGCTTATACTTTCTAAAGTTATTATAATAAGTCTGTATACCTTGTACCACTTTCAGGATGAGGGTTGGCAGACGGGGATCAAGGCATCTGATGGTGTCAAGGGTGTGTTCCCTGAGAATTTTACTCTGCTGCTGTCAGCTGAAGGAAGATGAAGACACTGAATATGTAAGAATGTTTATCTGTGAGTTTTTATGTCACTGAGAGCTAGTTCTGAGTTTATTTGGCAAATTTTTTTTGATTTTATCTAGGGATTAAGAGAGGCAAAAATTGTCTGTCATTTGAGATTGAAATTTCCCCAATTGTCATTTTGTGCCATGTTATCTGAAAAAAATCAGTCATTTTGTACTACAGTGTGATCTCAGTTAACCAGGATGAATTATCAATGTTTACTAAATACTAACAGATTCATTTAGCATTGAAGTCAAGACTAAAATTTTCAGGAGTAGTTTAACTATGGTTACAGTATAAAACTAATCCTCAAAATTTAGAAGAAAAACAGAATTTTTACCTATCAGAAAAAACAGTTATGCGTTACTACAAAATTTCTCAAACTGGGATGCACATATCAAGCTACGCAGGATGTTTTTTTTAGAAGAGATGCAGGCTAACATGTTTTACATATTTTCATTAAGAAATAATATTAATCAAATAAGTAAAATAATAATAAATGTGATATATGAATATAACAAAAACTGAAGGTTGTATGCAAATGCCTGAAGTTTGACAGACACTCCATAGGGGTGTCTGTATAATAATGTTTAGCCTGTCCTACTGTATGCCTGTGAAACAAGGAGAGTAATAAAATGACTACCAAGATGTAACAGACGTGTGTGCTTGTACAGAACAGAAGGATTCAAGTGGTATAGCAGGACCACCAATGTGGAACTTATGGAAAGAACCAGACACAAATGTGGGTGGAACATGGTGTGACACAACATTGAGGAAAGGCCACTTGATAGCTTTACAAGGCAATCCTTGTTCTGGATCCTGAAGGTAAAATAAATAGAGGGAGACCAAACAACATAGAAAATGGAATCAGAAGTGATAAAGATGACCTGGAAAAGCCTTGAATTGATGGCGGGAATGCAGATTATGCCAACTTCCCTTCCCCCCCTTCTAGCTTGTAACCAGATGTGAGGGTCCTTTAAATACATGCCAAATCCGGATAGAATCCCCATGAAATAAACTGAAGGTCACTCAACAAGTTTCGGCATAGCAGAAGAGCCGGAGGGAAAGCCTAGATCTACAATGTAGATATTGCCAAGGATTCTTCAACCTGGCATTGGCTGCGAAAGAGTGACCAGCTCAGCAACCCTAGTTTTTCTTTGGCCTCCACATTCTTTTCCACTTTCTCTCTTTAGTATTCAGCTGTATTAGTTATTTAGTTTTCTTCCACAGGTTTGTGTTTGTTCTTACATCTGGCCATCTTATAATGGGGGATGAAGGGAGCATCTGTTTTCACAAGGTCTGACACAACTTTCACTCAGTCCTAGATTAAGCGACATCACCAAGTCAGGGGTACAGTGGGTCATGTCCGTCAATTGAAAATTATGTCAAAATTATTTTAGCCAGTTCTATATAATTTTTTCAGTGATGTCACTAAACTAGGCCTATATACAAGTAGTGTCAGGCCCAGTAATTAAAGGCACCAGAGAGCAGAGGATATGCTGGCTTTATTATCAGAGATTGGATTTTGCACATTTTCACTTGGCCAGTTTAACACATGACAAGGGAGATGATGAGACCAGGATAGATGATGCAATCAGCTTGACATAATATCACAGCCGTTATCTGCTATGTTATAATACTTCACTTTTGTTTATTTTGTCATCTGCTTCAAAATCTGTCATACTCAGGGTTAAAGTAACACATGAAATTATGTACATTTTTAAAAAATATATTAGTTTGCTTAATATCATGTCTGCAATGCTGCTGTCTGTTCTGTGAAAGCCAGCTCCCATATTGTTTTTTGGAGGGAAATTGCAGACCATATTATCTGTAAAACATTTTTGACATGAAAAGTTGTGCCTTTTACATTATTACCACTGTAACATCAGACATGATATCTATTTGTGTCTGTCATATACTATAACTTCAAACATAATCTGTTTTGTTTGCCATCAAGTTGTTGCTATAACTTAGAAATCTATTCTACAGGGTGTCCCAAAAGTCACGAAGTGGTTTAAAAATACAAATAACATTTCTGTATTTAAAAAAAAAAAAAATTTTATGATTTACTTTTCTAAATAAAATTTACAATATGGAGATTAATTTTAATTACTTATGAAACACTATGTTACTTAAGTGCCAACCATTTTCGGCTTTACAAAGATGGGCTCTTTTGACAACATTTTTCATAACAGCTGTCAATATCTCTGGCTGCGGCACTCAAATTTCTGTACAGATGTCGTCTTTGAGCTGCTGAATTGTCTGGGGATTGTTGACTTACACACGCTTCTTCAGGTAACCTCGTAGGAAAAAGTCGAGGGCTGTAAAATCAGGTGACGGCCAATGAATTTCTGAATATCGAGAAGTTATTCAGTCACCAAAATTTGCCACAGGAGCTCCATTGTGGCTCGGGTCGTGTGGGCAGTGGCTTCATCTTGCTGAAACCACATCTCCGACCTGCAAGGCGCACTAAATTCTCAATCATGGCTCGGTATCGCTCACCAGTGACCATCACTGCACTGACATTGTCATTTTCAAAGAAGTAAGGCCTGATGACCCTCTGTGACGTTACACCGCACGAGACCGTGCATTTGAGGGGATGCAGTTGATGCCTGTGAATAACACTCAGATTTTTGGTTCCCCAAAACCTGCAATTCTGCTTAAGAGGAAAAAAAGGAAGACCCACTCAGAAGAACAATTAAGAAAGGAAGAACTTGGGCCTAAATAATTGCAAGAGCTAAGAGGAGTGGCGTCACAACGAAAATGAGAGAGCACTGGTTTCTGCCTTATGCGCCGTGTTTGATGAAGAAAAATTATTTTCTTCTTGAGGGGATCATTGGCCAACTGTTTATTCAGAACTGCATAATTTAGACATTGCAGATAATCTAGTGGCTTCAAACTTTGCATCAGTTGAATCATGTATCGGTATAGGTGTATATCATTTCTCATAATGTGATGTAATGACATTTAAAACACTTGCAACTGCCTAGAGCGTCGCCAGATCGACATACAATCTTGGTTCTTCTTGAATATTATCCAGCATGCATTCACTATTTTCCTATGTATGGACTGAACGTCGTCTCCCAGAACGTGGCAAGTCACCGAACCCGTTTGCTGAAAACGTCTAATCAAGTGACGAATCATGGATTTTGAGGGTGATTCCCTGACACTGAAATAGCGGTGGTATCCTCTGTGCGCAAGAATAGTTGATCTCTGGACATGAAAATAAAATTCCATGATTTTGGTTCGTTGTTCTGTTGTGAATTTTTCCATGGGTGAATTTCAAGTTATTTATTATAAAAGCACAAAAGAAAATAAATTATTTATACAAATATTTAGGCAATTTCCTATTACTCGTTGCCGAACGTTCAGCACAGAATATGGGGATTTTAGAGTTATCTTCCTTTACATTTTTGAAACAATGATCCGTGCCAGAGCGTTTCTAATCTATTGAATCCATCGATTGAAGTGCAAACTCCAAGCTGAAGTGCGTAGTATAGTTGTCAATCACCTATTGATACATGTGCAGGAAACTGTTCTAAGGGCAGGAAGGGAAATAACTCCAAGTGAATATTCTGCCAGGCCAGGAAGAAGACAGCTGATAGAATGGTCTGGCGCTCTCTCTTCCAAACCTCTACACCTCACGGTAGAAGGGGAACGACTAAGTAAGTAAGTAAGTAAGTAAGAATATTCTGTGCGGAACGTTCAGCGACGAGTATTAGGAAATTACCAATATTTATTATTCTTAAAACCCCTTCGTGACTTTTGGGACACCCCTAGTTTTCTTGTTACTGCTGTAATGGAGCAGTTAACAGACAACAAGCAAACACAAATCTGAGCCTTTGAACTGTTTTCTGACATCATCTGTGTCTGATAACAAACTCATTTATATTTGAATATTAGCAGCACAAGAACTTGGGCAGAACATTATTAAAACTTATTGTATTATAATATTTATATACTGGTTGACTTGTCAGTGCCTTACATTACAGGGTGGTTGAGGAGTCACTTTGTATTTTTAAACTATTTCTCATTCCTATCCAACTAATGTGTATGAAACAAATATCACAACTGCTATTTTAATACATATAATGCTATGTCACATCAACATTACAACTCAGTGTGAGATTCGGTAATTGAACATAATTTCGTAATTGTGGCTTTCCCTTGTAATGTTATTGGCCATTTTATATTTTTATTTTGTTTCAGGGGATTGAAAAAAAAAAGAAGACAATCTTATTTGTCAAATGGCAGTTATTGCTCTTTGTTTTAACATTTCTTTTGTCTATATCCAGTGGATACAAATGTGGATATAAACATTTAAAAATAATGAGACTTTTCAATCACCCTTATGTGACATGATTATCTGGAAATGTCTTTCACCTTCATAAAATGGATTTTTGTTGTTGTTGGGCAGGGCTATAACTTCTGTGAAGAACTTCACAAGTTATAGCCCTTCCATGCTTTAGAAAATGCCAGCTATGAGACAGGATGTGAATAATCCGTGTCCTCTCTCCATAATCTCTCTCTGTCCTTTGTTCTTTCAGACATTCCTATTGTAACATATTTACATCTTGACTGCTGCATTTTTCATATGACTCGTTATGTATATTTTATAATGACATGTCTGTTTTTGAAAAATTCATTAAAATTTATTTTAGAAGAGTTTACAATTACATTTTGGAATGCTGTGTTTTAGAATTTGCCAATAAATAGCAGACTTTGAGTCCAAGACTGAGAACATATTGGTGTTTTAAATTTCCAGTTTCATCTTGCTCTTTAATTGTACAGTTGGTTTTCCATTCTGCAGATTTATATTTGTTAGCATCTTGCAGGAGTTTGTTGTTATTTTTTTGCCCCCATCTTGCAGATACTTGTGTTAGTTTCCCATCTTGCATATAATAGGTCTCCTCCCCCACCACTATTTTGCAGGCATTTATTAATTTGTTTTTTCCTTGTAGATAAGTGTGTTATTTCACCATCTTATTGACATTTGTTTTGTTTCACCCATAATACGGATGATATATTTTTTTTCTATCTTGCAGATATTTGTTGATTTTTCCCATCTTGTAGATGTTTGTTTTTTCCCACCCATCATGCAGATGTTTTTTTTTTTTTTCATTTTGCAGACCGTCTTTTTTTTTTCTTCCTTATAATATTTGTTGTTTTTTTTTTCCATATTGCAGAGATTTGTTTGTTTTTTTTTCCATCCTGTAGACATTTGCAATTTTTTTCCCCCATCTTGCAGATACTTGCATTTCAAGAAATTGCAGCATTTATTATTTATTGTTGATGCTGTGATTAGTAATACTGTATGACTCTAGACTGATGTAGATCATTGTGGGAAATACTGTATGATTCTAGACTGATGTAGATCATTGTGGGAAATACTGTTTGACTCTAAGACTGATATAGATCATTGTGGGAAATACTGTATGACTCTAGACTGATGTAGATCATTGTGGGAAATACTGTATGATTCTAGACTGATGTAGATCATTGTGGGAAATACTGTTTGACTCTAGACTGATGTAGATCATTGTGGGAAATACTGTATGATTCTAGACTGATGTAGATCATTGTGGGAAATACTGTTTGACTCTAGACTGATGTAGATCATTGTGGGAAATACTGTTTGATTCTAGACTGATGTAGATCATTGTGGGAAATACTGTTTGACTCTAGACTGATGTAGATCATTGTGGGAAATACTGTTTGATTCTAGACTGATGTAGATCATTGTGGGAAATACTGTTTGACTCTAGACTGATGTAGATCATTGTGGGAAATACTGTTTGATTCTAGACTGATGTAGATCATTGTGGGAAATACTGTTTGACTCTAGACTGATGTAGATCATTGTGGGAAATACTGTTTGATTCTAGACTGATGTAGATCATTGTGGGAAATACTGTTTGACTCTAGACTGATGTAGATCATTGTGGGAAATACTGTATGATTCTAGACTGATGTAGATCATTGTGGGAAATACTGTTTGACTCTAGACTGATGTAGATCATTGTGGGAAATACTGTTTGACTCTAGACTGATGTAGATCATTGTGGGAAATACTGTTTGATTCTAGACTGATATAGATCATTGTGGGGAAATACTGTTTTGACTCTAGACTGATGTAGATCATTGTGGGAAATACTGTTTGATTCTAGACTGATGTAGATCATTGTGGGAAATACTGTTTGATTCTAGACTGATGTAGATCATTGTGGGAAATACTGTTTGACTCTAGACTGATGTAGATCATTGTGGGAAATACTGTTTGATTCTAGACTGATGTAGATCATTGTGGGAAATACTGTTTGACTCTAGACTGATATAGATCATTGTGGGAAATACTGTTTGACTCTAGACTGATGTAGATCATTGTGGGAAATACTGTTTGACTCTAGACTGATGTAGATCATTGTGGGAAATACTGTTTGACTCTAGACTGATGTAGATCATTGTGGGAAATACTGTTTGACTCTAGACTGATGTAGATCATTGTGGGAAATACTGTTTGACTCTAGACTGATGTAGATCATTGTGGGAAATACTGTTTGACTCTAGACTGATGTAGATCATTGTGGGAAATACTGTTTGACTCTAGACTGATATAGATCATTGTGGGAAATACTGTTTGACTCTAGACTGATGTAGATCATTGTGGGAAATACTGTTTTGTCTCTAGACTGATGTAGATCATTGTGGGAAATACTGTTTGACTCTAGACTGATGTAGATCATTGTGGGAAATACTGTTTGACTCTAGACTGATATAGATCATTGTGGGAAATACTGTTTGACTCTAGACTGATGTAGATCATTGTGGGAAATACTGTTTGACTCTAGACTGATGTAGATCATTGTGGGAAATACTGTTTGACTCTAGACTGATGTAGATCATTGTGGGAAATACTGTTTGACTCTAGACTGATGTAGATCATTGTGGGAAATACTGTTTGACTCTAGACTGATGTAGATCATTGTGGGAAATACTTTTTTGACTCTAGACTGATGTAGATCATTGTGGGAAATACTGTTTGACTCTAGACTGATATAGATCATTGTGGGAAATACTGTTTGACTCTAGACTGATATAGATCATTGTGGGAAATACTGTTTGACTCTAGACTGATATAGATCATTGTGGGAAATACTGTTTGACTCTAGACTGATATAGATCATTGTGGGAAATACTGTATGATTCTAGACTGATGTAGATCATTGTGGGAAATACTGTTTGACTCTAGACTGATGTAGATCATTGTGGGAAATACTGTTTGACTCTAGACTGATATAGATCATTGTGGGAAATACTGTATGATTCTAGACTGATGTAGATCATTGTGGGAAATACTGTTTGACTCTAGACTGATGTAGATCATTGTGGGAAATACTGTTTGACTCTAGACTGATATAGATCATTGTGGGAAATACTGTTTGACTCTAGACTGATGTAGATCATTGTGGGAAATACTGTTGACTCTAGACTGATATAGATCATTGTGGGAAATACTGTTTGACTCTAGACTGATATAGATCATTGTGGGAAATACTGTTTGACTCTAGACTGATATAGATCATTGTGGGAAATACTGTTTGACTCTAGACTGATGTAGATCATTGTGGGAAATACTGTTTGACTCTAGACTGATGTAGATCATTGTGGGAAATACTGTTTGACTCTAGACTGATGTAGATCATTGTGGGAAATACTGTTTGACTCTAGACTGATGTAGATCATTGTGGGAAATACTGTATGATTCTAGACTGATGTAGATCATTGTGGGAAATACTGTTTGACTCTAGACTGATGTAGATCATTGTGGGAAATACTGTTTGACTCTAGACTGATATAGATCATTGTGGGAAATACTGTTTGACTCTAGACTGATGTAGATCATTGTGGGAAATACTGTTTGACTCTAGACTGATGTAGATCATTGTGGGAAATACTGTTTGACTCTAGACTGATATAGATCATTGTGGGAAATACTGTTTGACTCTAGACTGATGTAGATCATTGTGGGAAATACTGTTTGACTCTAGACTGATATAGATCATTGTGGGAAATACTGTTTGATTCTAGACTGATGTAGATCATTGTGGGAAATACTGTTTGACTCTAGACTGATGTAGATCATTGTGGGAAATACTGTTTGACTCTAGACTGATGTAGATCATTGTGGGAAATACTGTTTGACTCTAGACTGATATAGATCATTGTGGGAAATACTGTTTGACTCTAGACTGATATAGATCATTGTGGGAAATACTGTTTGACTCTAGACTGATGTAGATCATTGTGGGAAATACTGTTTGACTCTAGACTGATATAGATCATTGTGGGAAATACTGTTTGACTCTAGACTGATGTAGATCATTGTGGGAAATACTGTTTGACTCTAGACTGATGTAGATCATTGTGGGAAATACTGTTTGACTCTAGACTGATGTAGATCATTGTGGGAAATACTGTTTGACTCTAGACTGATATAGATCATTGTGGGAAATACTGTTTGACTCTAGACTGATATAGATCATTGTGGGAAATACTGTTTGACTCTAGACTGATGTAGATCATTGTGGGAAATACTGTTTGACTCTAGACTGATATAGATCATTGTGGGAAATACTGTTTGACTCTAGACTGATGTAGATCATTGTGGGAAATACTGTTTGACTCTAGACTGATGTAGATCATTGTGGGAAATACTGTTTGACTCTAGACTGATGTAGATCATTGTGGGAAATACTGTTTGACTCTAGACTGATGTAGATCATTGTGGGAAATACTGTTTGACTCTAGACTGATGTAGATCATTGTGGGAAATACTGTTTGACTCTAGACTGATGTAGATCATTGTGGGAAATACTGTTTGACTCTAGACTGATGTAGATCATTGTGGGAAATACTGTTTGATTCTAGACTGATGTAGATCATTGTGGGAAATACTGTTTGACTCTAGACTGATGTAGATCATTGTGGGAAATACTGTTTGACTCTAGACTGATATAGATCATTGTGGGAAATACTGTTTGACTCTAGACTGATGTAGATCATTGTGGGAAATACTGTTTGACTCTAGACTGATGTAGATCATTGTGGGAAATACTGTTTGATTCTAGACTGACATAGATCATTGTGGGAAATACTCTGTGACTCTAGAAAGACATAGATCATTGTGGGCAACATTCTGTGACTCTGAGCTCACATAGATCACTGTGGAGACATATTTTAAGACCATAGGCTTGGTTTGGTGGCCAGTACAGAAAGTTTTATTCCTATTTTTTGTGTGTGTTCAGGTGGCATTCACATGTAGCACACATCACTTTGTGTCTAACACAAGGATGTCCACATGATAAAAATACCCACAGGGGTCTTTCATTGATGTTCATTAAGTCCTGAATCAACTCTTTTCTGCACTTTTATATTGAATAGTATTTGTTTGGTTTTGCAATGCTCTCTAAATTGATATTTTTATATTTACAGTATAACTTATATGTTTACATAGTCGGATTGCAATGTTCAAGTGCTGTAATGTTCATAGTTGGCACTGCTACATTTTTGTACAGTTGTGTCCATTTACCAAATGATCTTCTTGCTTCTGATGTGAATGTGTGTAAACATTACACAGCATGAATGTAAATGTGTGTTATATATGTGGTAGAAGAGGAGACAAAACATGTATTTTACTGTTTATTAGTCAGTACATGTGTCATATTGAGTCTGTAAACCAATATGGATTGTTTAATCTTTCTATTGGTTTAGCCTAGCAAGGATAGTCACTGTTCATGGGGGAGTGTTAGTCATCAGTATTTAAATGTCCTGAAATTTTTTGCAGTTTTCAGGTGGAGTTTCAGGTTTGAGTTTGTGTTACAATTACAAAGTTTACATTAGAATAAGTTTAATTGCTTTTCTTTTCATACTTTTTAAAAATTTACAATTTTGTTGTTGTTGTTGTTGTTGTTAAAGTAGTACTATTTGTTTTAGCTCTACAACTATGTGACTGGTCTCTGGGAGATGACATGGGGAGACTGCAGTAATTAACTCAGCCTCTTGACAGTTGCAGATTGGAAGGTAGTAGGAAATGTCAGATTAGACAAAAAGGTCACTTGGTTTCTGAAGCCAGATTTTTAAATAGTGAGCTGCTAGAAGTAGATCAGTTTGTGTGATTGTTGCTGATGATGTCGATGTCAACGTTCAGGAATGTCACAGATTATTGCCATCTTCAAAATCAGTTGACTGCCACAGACTGTTCTGATCTCCAGGATCAAAGGTTAGGATCATCACAGTTTTTAGCAGTCTTGAAGATCAGAGGTTAGGTATATCACAAATTATTATTGTCTCCAGTATCAAAGGTTAAAGTGTTAGAATCATTATTGTTGCCATCTCGAAGATCGGGGGCTAAGACTCACAAGTTGTCAACTTCAGTATCAAAGGTTACACAGTTAAGATTATCCCAGATTTTTGCCATCTTGAAAATCGGAGGTTAGGATTGTCACAAACTATTACTATCTCTAGAATCAGAGTTTGAAAGGTTAGCATCTTCAATATTGTTGCCATCTCAGAGATCGGGAGCTAGGACTGTCACTAGTTTTTATCAACTTCAGGATAAAAGATTATATGGTTAAGATTATCCCGGGTTTTTGCCATCTTGAAGATCGGAGGTTAGGATTGTCACAAACTACTACTATCTCCAGGATCAGAGTTTGAAAGGTTAGCATCATCAATATTGTTGCCATCTTGGAGATCAGAGGCTAGGCTGTCATCTCTGGGATTAAAGGTTAGGACCGTCACAATTATTGTTATTTCCAGGTTCAGATCATCAGAGATTATTGTCACCTCAAATTTTAAATGCTATGAATATCACAGATTATTGCCATCTTGAAGATAAGTCACAAATGATTGTGATCTCGAAAGTAACAGGTTAGTACTGTAACAGATTATTGTCAGCCATAGGATTAGATGTTAGACCTGTCACAGATTATCATCATCTTGAATAACAGACGTTTAGGGCTGTCACAGATTGTTGCCTTTGCTATGGTTCCAACCCAGCCTGAGTTCAAATGTAATAATAATGCAGAAAAATACAGCAGTATGTTAGCTGATCACCAGAAGTGTCTCCCACCAGAAAGGCATTTTTGACTTATCTTCTTGAAACTCTAAGATGGGGCTGGCCCACTTGAGTCATGACTCCAAAGTGTCATCCTTCTGTAGGTTGTTTTTGTTTTTTGTAAGCACTGCCTGCCCTGGGAATCAAACCCACTACACCAGTTCGCAGACTGGCTCTTCACTCTTGATTTCATACATTCTATCGGACTGAGGCAGTTCCAGAGTGAAGGTTGGCATTGTAAGTTGTGCATAGATCCTGATAAATTCTTGTGTACAACCACGAGATACAAAAATCATTAAATTAGTATTTATATATGTGGCCTACAGTAGAATAGGTCAATAGTTGTTATGTCAACTGCTAGTAGTAGGCTGGTACACTAAAGTTGACCCAATTTTAGAATCTTGAGGCCAGCACCAAATCTTTCAGAGACTCCTACAGAGGTGATTTCTCTAGCTTCTTTCTTCTTTGATCCTTAGCCGCCGACCGTCAAAGCAGTCAGTGGCCATCACGCCTAGTGGCGTCTTGTAGGGCAACAACAAATTGATTACGATTTCTCTAGCAGTTTATTTATTTTTGCCATTGCAGGCCTGTGATGTCGGAATGTGGGGCAGGGAAACACCCAAAGGAGGTTCATTTCAGAACGTACCTAATTTTTAGATTCTAAAACTTAGAACAATCTCCTAGAGGCTATTTTTTTCTAGAAGATTCATTTGACAAAATATTTGGGGAGAAGTTGAGCCAGCATGATATGATGCTGGCCAAAACAACAGAGTCAAAAACTGTTGCGCCCTACGATACGTAACAGCATAAATGGACAGAAAAACAAAATATTTTATTAACATAGTGAATTTTAAATCTGGTAGGTCTGTCATTGAAGAGATTGTTCATTTCAGCTGTGTTATCTGGCTTTTAGTCTGTGATAATGTGGTAAAAGGATTACACAGAAGTTAATTATGGCCTTGGAGAATAACATACTTTTGGACCAGTTTATCTGCTAACTTTTGTTAACCTCTGTGTACTTAACTTTAATATATGCACTTGTATATGTAGTAAGTTGATGACATTGTGTATAATTGATGACTCTATGTAAATAAAATTGAAATATGGGGGAAAATATATATAAAATTCCCTGAAAGATCTACCTTATTCAGATATTTCACTATTACTCATATATCTTCCTGTGAATACTCGTTTATTTCTTTCTAGTTCATTGTTATTAATTTTTTAATTTCTATTACTACTTTACCACCCACCTATTTTCCTGCTGGCTGCTTCATCTTATTAAAAACGTTTTTCAGATCATTCCTAGCTGTCCAATGTGTCTTGGTTGCTATAATGTTTTTTCTAGGGTTTACATTATTTGCCAGTTATGACTGTATCATTTTCATTTATATTGTTATGTGTTTAGCCTAGCTGTCACTTTCTGCTCTCTACTGTTTTCATTTGTTTGTCTCAAATGACGAACTTGGGGTCATAACCTAGGAATATTCTGTGTCCTGGTGAGGCTTTACATTACACGTTTTCAGTAACCTCAGAGTTTATCATAGCCTTAATGCAGTCCTCCTTGTTTTCTTATGACAGCAAGATTCAAGTACATGTAACTTCTTGTGGGCTGCTAGTTTAATCCAGAATTACATAGGTAGCATCAGCTGGGCACATCTCATGTCAGATGTCACTCAATGCCTTTTCTTTCTTTTGAGCAGGTCTGAAAAGAGGTTTGTCATTTCGGGCAGTACTTATTTCAGGTACTTTTGTTATAGTGGTCAGTTAAAGGCCCCAGCCTGTGAGACTTTTGTTATAGTGGTCAGCAAAATGCCCCAGCCTGTGAGACTTGTTATAGTGGTCGGCAAAAGGCTCCAGCCTGTGAGACTTTTGTTATAGTGGTCAGCAAAAGGCCCCAGCCTGTGAGACTTTTGTTATAGTGGTCAGAAAAATGCCCCAGCCTGTGTACTTCTTCTTGGATCCTTAGCTGCTGACTGACAAAGCCTTGTACCTAGTGTTGCCTTGTAGGACAGCAACAAAGCTGTCTCCACTTTGCTCAGTTGGTGGCCATCTTTCGTGCTGTGCCCCAGCTCTGGATCATGCTGTACAGCTCAGCTTCCAGCTCTCCACCCAGTTGTTTTTGGTCGACCTCTCTTTCGCCTTCATTCTGGGGTCCATAATATAGCAGTTCTTGTGATATTATAGGGATCCTTTGAGTACAGAGATCTGCAATTGGTCAGTGTTCTGCCTTGACCAGCATATGACAAGTACTTGTATATTATGCTCAGCTTTCAGCCTCTTAATCCTCCTTGCATCTGTCCTCACAACTTAATTATCTTTGCTCAGCATCAGCCTAATTGTGTGATCGGCAAGTTTGTGAATCGTTTTTCTTTTGTATCTGTCTCTTTTGTGTGTGAGTTTTTGATGGTTTAATGATTGAGAAGCAGGATACCATGACAAATTATTGTTAAGTCTGCACTGTACTTAACCAAAAATTCAGTTAATATGTGATTATCTTATCTTGTATTCATAATATGAGCAAAGTAACTACCAAAGGATTTAGCTAATATGTGATTATCTTATCTTGTATTCATAATATGAGCAAAGTAACTACCAAAGGATTTAGCTAAAATGTGATTATCTTTATCCCGTATTCATAATATAAGACAGTAACTACATTTTCCTGAAGGTATACGTTAAACTGGCACAGAAATATTTACTGCACTAGGGTAACTGCTACTTAATTTATGACCTGTGACGTCATGAATAATTTCTTAAATGTTTTTGTGACAGTTAACATTTTTTGAAGTTTTACTTTGTGCTGATAGTGTACCCTTGTGGATTGAAAAGCAGAATTCTTTCTTTTTATAATTATTTAATTAATAATAATATAGATGTATACAACAATGTCTGTGTGTTTCTTTATTGTAGAGAGTGATGTGCTTATCCTATGGATATTAGCAGAATCTTCAAATAATGTGCCAAGTCACTCCTATTGTGTGGCTGTGAAACATGGAGAACACCAAATAACAACCAAGAAGCTACAGACTTTCATAATTGGATGCTTGCGTATAATAGAAGGATTGAAATAGTATGCCAAGATCTCCAATGTGGAACTGACGACAAGAACCAGACAAGTGCCAGTGGAACAAGAGATGAGAAGACGCTGCCTATGGATAGGACACACACAGTGGAAACCTGTGGATAGTATTACAAGGCAGTCCTTGCTCTTGAATCCCCATGGTAAGAGAAGTTGAGGGAGACTGAAGAAATTTGCTGCAGGCCTGTGATCCCTGAGGAGCTGAAGATTGATGATTGTGGAAAGAACTTGAGCAGATGTCATATGACAGGAGGACTTGGCATGTGTTTGTTAAAGGCCTATACTCCTTGGGAAGCTAAAGGATAGATTGATTGAAACGTGTAATCAGAAAAGTTATGTAGGTCAAATGAGTCTTGAGGATCAGGCTTAACCTTCAGTGTAACAGCAGAGGAGAGAATTTTCTTTTCAAATAAAGAATACAAGAGTAAAGGGGTTAATTGCATGGCTGATATAAATACGTACATAATGAACCCATGGTCAGAAATTTGTGACATAATTTGGCAGAAACACAGCTGTTATGGTTAACACATACAAAAATGATGACAGCTGTTTGAAAAGTTTATGTAACTTTTATTCCAGAATACAGTAGACATGGAACTAATAAAAACTACACAAATACTAACCATTATCTAGTCCTAAGTCCTACATTGTATAATAGTAAACATGGAGCTAGTGAAAAAAAACTACTCAAATATCAATCATTATGTTGGAGAACAACCAAAAAGCTACAATCAAAATGGATGCTTGCATAGAATAGAAGGATTGAAGTTGTATGACAAGCACCCAAGGAACAAGAGATGAGATGCTGCTGGAGGTGGATTAGACACACACTGAGGAAACTTGTTGACAGTATTACAAGGCAGCCTTTGTTCTGTAATCCCTAGGGTAAGAGAGGTAGAAGAAGATCAAAGAACACATGGAGAAGAGAACTGGAGACAGATATGAGAAGTATACAAGAAAGACATGAGAAGATGGCACGGGCCAGGAAGACTTGACATACGTTTGTTGAAAGCTTATGCTTTTTGGGGAGCTAAAAGGTGATAAATGAATTGCATACGAGCATTCATATATTCATCACATACAGTAAACAAGTTTTTTGATTAATAATGTTCATAGTCTAAAACACAGACTACACTTGTTACTCATGTTATTAAAAATACTGCACAAAAGATATAAAAAAGAATCTTTAAAAAAAAAAAATTTATAAATATTTTTTATAAACTTAAAATCTCTCAGCAGTCTATGTCTTGTCCACCCCTGATGTAGATGATATAAAGAATTAACATTTATTTAAGCATAATTTAGAAAATATGAACACTTGAAATCAGCACAATGTAGAAGTTACAAACTAACTGTTGCAGTTTGTTCTCAGTACAGGTTTGCTGAGTGTTCTGTTCTCAGTACAGGTTTGCTGAGTGTTCTATGTCTTCAGTTGGTTTTAAGGACTATCTTCACTGCACATGGACAACTCCATCAGTGCTCCGATCTCCTCCCTTAGATCACACAAGGAGGATCTCAGCACAGTGTGTGAATCCCAATGTGTGTATTAGAAATTACACATTTTCAAAAAAAGGGAGATGTTATATAATACATTAAAATACAAAACTACACATGTACAAGCATTAGGAAATAAAGTTGAATGGCGGCAAACTGATCAAGCGTTACTGTGTGCATTGTGAAACTTATGTGTGCGTGTGAAGAGGACGTTACAGACTCCACTTCTGTTGTGTGTCATCGATGTTTTCATAACCCAGTCTATTGCTAGTAAGAAAAGAAATGGAGACAAGAGGCATCCCTGTCTCACTCCCATTCTAATCCTAAACAGTTCTGTAAGTTGTCCTTCATGAAGAACTCTGCATGTCATGTCTTCATAAGTTTTCTTTATTAAATTAATAATCTTCAGGGGAACTCCATAGTGCATCAATTTCCAAAGTGATTCTCTATCTACACTGTCAAATGCCTTTTCTAGTCCACAAATCCTTTGTATAGTGGTGAATTTCATTCCAGACATTGTTCAACTATTATTCTCGAAGTTGCTGTCTGGCCTGTACAGGCTGTTTGGTTGAAAACCTGCTTGTTCATCTCTCTGTTTCTTGTCTATGGACTCTTTTGATCTCTCGAAGATGATCCTGTTTAATACTTTTTCTGGCACTGATAGTAACATTATTCCTCTTTAATTTGTGCACTGTTGTAAGTTTCCCTTCTTAGGCAGTTAACCAGATATCCTTCCTTCCATTCTGCTGGTATCTCTTCCCTTTCCCAGACTTACCAAGTAATTTATATAATATCTCTGTAGCCATGTCAATATCTGCTTTGATGGCTCCTGCTGGAATGCCATCTGGTCCAGCCGCTTTTCCATTTCTTAGAAGCTTTATTTCTTTCTTCGTGGTCTTTCAAAGTTAATTTGTAACTCTTCTTCTGCTGGCTGGATGTTTAGGGGGTTTTGTGCCTCTTCATTTGCTCTAAGTAGTTTTCCACTCTTGTCTTTTATGAGACAACTTGCTTGCTTGTATTTCCCTATTAGCTTCTTTGTGCTGTTATACAGTTCTCTCATATTTCTTTTGGCTGCAGCATCTTCTGCCTCTCTTGCCAACTCCTCAATATACTTCCTCTTGTCTCTTTTGATGCTTCTTCTTACTTCTTTGTTTGCTTCTGTGTACACTTCTTGAGCCTTGGCTTTGGAACTTTGGTTTTGCTTCTGTTTAAATCTGCTTTCTTGTTTTTTCTGTCTTTATCTTATTGATGGTTTCTGTTGTTATCCATGCTTTTTGTTGTCATTCCCTTTTCTCCAGAATTTCTTCACGTCTTATTCCTTTTAGTTTTGATTTGCTGCCAGCAATAGTGAATGCAGTCAGCGACCCATAGCTGTACTGCTTGCATCAGGACCAGCGAACCAGAGCTGGTCAAGACCGCACTCCACCTCCACGTGGTGGTCCTGGAAACAGTCTGCAGCAGTGCAGTCTGGCTGAGCGAGTGCGGATCGCAATGGGAAGGCAAACCCGGTCCCTAAAAAATGCCGTGCTGAAGTCGGATGTGTCGACCGAAAGGTGCAGATATCACAGCTTAGGCGTAAACAGACACAACACAACCACCGTCCTTTTCAGGGCGAACGAAGAAGAAGAAGATTTGCTGCCAGTAGTCTTCTGTATTCACTACATCTTCCAGCTGTTGGAGCACTTGATATTTGTTGGATATTGTGACTAAATTTGTCTCTTGTTTCTTAGATGTCCTATATTAAATTGTTGTCTATAACTTTGCATTGTTGCATATCTTACTTACTTAGTCGTTCCCCTTCTACCGTGAGGTGTAGAGGTTTGGAAGAGAGAGCGCCAGACTATCCTATCGGGGTTGCATATCTCTTGAGTTTAATTTTTACTTTGGCTATCAGAAGATGGTGATCTGATGCCACCTTTACATCCTGTAATGATGATCTAAACTTCTTGTTCATGCATAAATGATCAATCTGATTTTTTGTTTTATGGTCTGGTGATATCCTTGTTGCCTTTTGTACTCTCTTATGTGGAAACATGCTTCCTCCTATAGCCATTTGATTTGAAGCATAAAAGTTTGTGAATAGTTCCCCATTTTCATTCATTATTCCTAGCCCATGTTTTCCCATGATTTTTTCAAAGCCGTTGTTGACTGTACCTATCTTTGGATTCATGTCACCTATCAAAATTGTGGTGTCTATTCGTTTTATTTTATCCATAATATCTTGCAGTCTAGTACGAGGGGCGTTCAGAAAGTAATGCACCACATCGTTTTTCTCAGGAGCTGTTTATTCAAAAAGCATGAAATTTATACACAATATACATGGAAATGTCATGTAAACATTGGTATTATTCAACATAATCCCCATCAACTTGTACGGCTTTATGCCAGCGCGAAACAAGTGTATGTATTCCTAGCCCGTACCAGATTTTGTCTTGATCATGTAGCCATTTCTTCGCTGCATGAATCACTCCTTCATCATCTTCAAACCTTGTCCCACGGAGTGGACCAAATAGATGAAAATCAGAGAGTGCCAAATCGGGACTATAGGGTGGATGGGGTAGTACAGTCCAACCCAATTTGGTGATTGCTTCCCGTGTTGCCAGACTTGTGTGAGGGCGCGCATTGTCGTGAAGGAGAAGCAGGTCTGCTGGATTCTTGTGCGGCCGAACTCTGCGAAAACGTTGATTGAGTTTTTTCAATGTCTTAATGTAAGCTTGCGAATTGATTGTCTCTCCTCTTGGCATAACGTCCACAAGAATCACACCTTCAATGTCCCAAAAGAAAGTGATCATGACCTTTCCAGCTGAAGGAATTGTCTTGAATTTCTTTCTTTTTGGTGATTGCGGATGATGCCACTCCATTGACTGTCTTTTTGTCTCAGGTTCAAAATGATGTGCCCAGGTTTCGTCACCTGTAACGATCTTAGCCAAAAAGTTCTCTCCATCAGCATTGAAACGCTCCAAAAATTCAGAAGAAATTGCTTTCCTTTGCAATCGGTGGTCATTTGTGAGACTTCGAGGAACCCATCTTGCGCAAACCTTAGAAAATCCGAGAGTTTTTATAACTGCATTTGCACTACCAATGCTGACTGACAGCTGTAAGGCCAATTGTTGAGTAGTGATTCGTCTATCAGTAAGAATAATGCCCTCAGCGCATTTCAACATTTCTGCGTTGGTGGCTGTGGCAGGACGTGCACAGCGCGGCCGATCAAGCAGCTCCGTATCTCCACTTCCTGATTCTTTGAACCCAGCGACTGACTGTACTCCTGTCGACTGCAAAACTTCCATACACATCACATAGACGCTTGTGAATATTCACAACAGTTTCCTTCTCTGCAACGAGAAATTATATCACAATTCGCTGTTTATAACGCAAGTTGCTAAAACGCTCCATTTCAACGGTTTAGGGCAGCCGTATTATTTGGCCGATTGCAGTGCAATTTGGTGCACACAATTGGTACAGGCCATATTTGAAGTGTGCAAAATTTCATGCTTCTATCTTCATTATTAGCTGAGAAAAACGATGTGGTGCATTACTTTCTGAACGCCCCTCGTATAAAATGCTTCTTTCACAGACTCTTCTTTGTCATTGGTTGGTGCATAACATTGGATGACGTTTACTTTCCTTTTAGCTGTCTTGAAAGTAGCTGTTATGATTCTGGGTCCCACGGCTTCCCATTCAATGAGTGCTTTCTGTGCTTCTTTAGATAACATAAGAGCTACCCCTTCACTGTGGTGTGAACTTTCGTCTTCATGTCCTGAGGATAGCACCAATTCACCTGTGCTGAGTTTCTTCCTGTCGACCCCCTTCCACTTTGTTTCACACAGTTCCAGGACACTGATCTTATATTCCCTCATTTCTGCTGCTACCTGTGCCATTTTCCCTTGTTCAATGTCCGAACATTCCAGGTGCCAAATCTGGAAGTTCTAGAAAAAAGAAGGTTAGCCAGTAATACAGACTCCTTTTGGCTTTCTCTGTGTTGCATCATACACCTCCCTGCGAGAGGACCTTTCCCTGTCTAGGACGGCTGTGTTATTTTCCTTTATTGACTTGTCCATGTTTGTTGAAGTTTTTTGTGGTTTAACAATTTTTACAGGATGTGGTAACTAGCCCCATGCCCAACACTCCTTAGTCGTTTTCTAAGACATGCTTGGTAGGGAACAGTGTTACTATTCTTTGCTCCCCTTTTGGGCCCCTGTTACACATGGGAGCTCTCCAAATAAGCAGAGCTAAAATACTGTGCTCTGGTTCTGGGCTCTCCCAAGGAATGGTCACATCCTAAACAGAGCCACTTATCAGCTCCCCCTGCCTTTCATGGGTCCATAGTGAGATCCTCCTGCATGCAGACAACCAGTTAAAAGCCAAAGTTAGAGGTTAATTACCTTTTGTTTACCTGTCAGTGACCAAAAGAAATCTTTTAAAAATTAACTCCAGAGCCAGTCAGCTAAATGCTGGAATGTGATGATGGTACCGTGTCATCACTACTTTTTCAAACATGTTGATAATATATCACATCTTACATTTTTTTGGATGTTAAATACATATTACATTATTCTTGCTTTACATATCAGCGAAATTCCATCATCAATTACTCATGTGCTGGCCTTCATAGCATGTACACACTGCTTAAATAGTGTAGATTATGCTGCCTTGGTCATATAACCACAGCATATCCCCAAAGATATGTAACTTATGTGTCATTGTCTAATGGTTAAAGAAACAGCCAGGTGACCACAGCTGAGGTTCAAAGATGTGTGCAAAAGAGACATGAAGATACAGGACAAAGCTGCTGATCCCATCAAGTGGAGATAGTTCTTATTGCTTAGCCTCAGACTGGGCAAAGAGAGGCACTTTCAACAAGCAGAAGAGAAAAAATAAACATCAAAAGGAACACCAGGCCAAATTAAGCTAAGGGCTATTATTTGAAGAGCACATCATAACCATAGTCAGTTACGACCACAAGAGGCTGCTACTTTTTACTTACATAGCAGTGATATTTCATCATCAGTCACTTTTAAACATTTACATAGGGGTAAAATTTCTCGTGTCAAAGTCACTACATCACATTAATATTTCCCAGCATTTTTGTGACACATCATCATCAGATACTTTTTTCTTTACAAGTAAGTGACATGTGTCATATCATTCATTACCTTTTCTTTATATATCTGTAATTTCTATACTTCAGTGACGTGTTATCATGAAACACTTTCTTTACAAGTGAGTGACATGTCATATCATTAACTTTTCTTTACATGCCTGGGACATACTACATCACTGGTTATCATTTCTATACATCAGTGACATGTGTCATCATGAAACACTTTCTTTACAAGCGAGTGACATGTCATATCATTAATTAACTTTTCGTTACATGTCTGTGACACACCACATTAATGATTATCATTTATATACATCAGTGACATGTGGCATCATGAAACACTTTTTCTTTACAAGCGAGTGACATGTGTCATATCATTAGTTACATTTTATTTCTGTCAATGACGTACCACATTACTAATTATCACAGTTGTCTTCAAATCTTCCCTAACAAATTTCAAGTCTCCCAGTGCAAGTCTCCTAGTGCAACTCTCAAGTCCCTAACAGCAACTTCCAAGCTGAGTCTCATTTTTAATCTAAAAAAGTTTAAACAGTCACAATCGCTTTTATTCAAACATTTACAACAGTCATTATAAAAAGTTATTGTTATTGTTAATCAGAATCGACATAACTGCACTCAGGGCAAACCAATAGGTGATCAGTCTCGCTCAGCAAACGTCGAAGGGTATGAATGCTAATTGTCCCTGTTGCACGTTGGTTGTATAAACACCAGATGCTTCTTCTCATTCGCCCATCCCTGCTGGTCTTACATTTTATGCCAAACTCCAGCAATCTTAGCTCAGATGATTCATCAATTACAGTGTCATTCTCTAATAGACGATCATTAATTGCCCTCAGTATATCTCCCTTATCCATATCCAATGGAATTTCTATGGGTGCTCTTGAAGCTTTTTCATTGCCATATACCCCTGCATGACCAGGACAGTGGATCCATACTAGTTCCTGAAGATTTGAGTTTTCCATTCATGCTGAAGCCATCCACTTTGGACCTTCCGAAGCATGGATTGTAAGTCTGATACAATAACCACACTTGTTATAAATAGTAATGAAAAATAAAAAGCTAATTTTTATCATTTTTGTTTTATCAATTCACAGGAAACCATTTTGGTTTCTCCACCAGAATGTGTTATGAAGAAGGATGGCAAAGTTGGTTCACCAAAATCGGCAAGTTCCGAGTCCTTTGTAAGCTTATTTGCCAGAGCAGTGTCATGAGTTATGTATGTCATTCTACATTTATCACTACCACCATGGTCATTTGCTATACGAGTTGCCCCAAAGACTGAGGGCTTGCCATTTGGATTATTACCATTATCAAAGAAAAAGTAACATTTGGCATGTGCACCCTCCATTTCATCAAAGATAAGATGCGTAGCTGTGTTGATGTCGATAACTGCCCACTGAGTTTCTGGAATGTAACTACGACGACACTTCCTACATGGACATGTCTTGTTATTATAGCTCCTTTTTGAGAATACACTCACTCGCAACACCCACCCACTCAGGTTGACAACATCTTTTCGGTACATGTCTGTGGCATATGACATGTTGGAAAGAAACTGAAGGACACACTAAACTGAATGAATTAATTGGTGTATCAAATTAATCAGATATTTGGTTAGTTCTCGAGTAGCATGAAACTGTGAATGCAGCATATGCCCTTGAAGGAAGCCACTGCCAATACACTGGATGTGCCCTTGCAGAGTACTTCTGAAGCAACTTCTTTTACACGATGATCATGCCAACCCCATGTTCAACCCTCTTTAATCGCCTTTTACGACATGCTTGGTTGGAAGCATTGGTCCTTTTCCTTGCACGAGATCCACACAGACGAGTCATATATTGTGCATTTCTATAAATAGTAAAATTATGATGATAATAATAAAAAGAACAAATACTCAAAAACACTGTCTACAACAATCAAGGTGGTATAAAAGCCTCATGCCCTGGATTCTTTTTACAATCTGCGAGGTGTCTATGAAGATCCACTTCATCTCCGAAACTAATTTCAGCTTCAAAGAATCCTTGAATAAATATATGTTATAATATATTATTACAGTTATACTTGTGTACCAGCAAAGCTCTCAAGCACTGCTACTACACTTGAATATCAACATCACAAATGAGTTAACTTTAAAAACTCAAATACAGTAGAACTCCATTTATCCGAACCCCAATTATCCGAACACCCAATTATCCGAACACCCAATTATCCGAACGATGCTCGGTCCCATGGGGTTCGGATAAATGGAGTTCTACTGTATCTGAAATTTAGCACTGAGTAGCAGAGTGGAAACAGCAGTTGCTTCTGGAGGTAAGAGTTATGGGGTATGAAACCAGGTAGCATCACGCTCTAATCTACCCAACTGTAAATGGATACCTGACTTAGCTGTTAAGTTAAGGAATACAAAAGCAGCGAGGAAGGGTAGCCAAGTAATCCTACCTCACAAAACTGAGAACCTAGTACAAAGAAGTCTGTAACACATCACTCCTCAACAGCAGTATCTGCTATGGGATTATCTTTATCTGACATATACTAGCCGCCATTAAAAACGCATCGAAATCGTGACATGTTTTCACTGTTGAAATGTTTATGCAAGTGAGCGATTTTCAAACCCAGAAAGTGTGCAAGTGATGAAGTTCATGTATTCACACTTTACTGTCGATGTGATGTTTACTTCAAATTTTGCGTGATAAATTCTGGCTTTATTAAAAGTCGAATCACATTGAAATTTGGCACACGCATTAGTCATGTTTCAGCGAGTAAAAAGCCATTATCTGTTTTCATCGAAAGAAAGTCAGTTAATGTTTTTGTCATGCCTCGACTGTCGTCACAAGAGCGATGGCAAGCTGTTGGTATGCTCAGCAGTGGAATGGCGACCAGAGAAGTTGCCAGACATTTCAATTGTGAACAGTCCACTATAGTGAGGCTGAACCAGTGATTTCGGGCGACAGGTACCACCAATGACTGTATTGCTTGGTTCAACCTCGTGTACCAACACTAGCTCAAGATCGCCAAATTCTATTGTTACATCTGCGCAATCGCTTCCAAACAGCAACGACGGAGACGCCGATGCCAACCCTGTATTGATGCTGTAGGGGCTCATACACGGTATTAATGATGGCTGTGACTGAATGACAGTGAGTGCGACTTTTGTTTTTACACCTAGGGTTGATAACTGCTTAGGAGCCGGTTCTGAATTGTCTCATGTTTAATAGTACATCAAATTTGGGTTAGTAAATGAATCAGAAATGAAAATCAGTGGTTTCATGTATTTTAAATTTAGCACAACGAGTTGCGGTTTATAAACTAATGCGATGCGTTTTTAATGGCGGCTAGTATATATTAATAAATTACAACAAACAAGGCCCACTCCTATAATTCAGTCATTACCATAATCACGAGCACCATCAGTGCATCAATCAACAACACCATCATTACCACTAACAAATTAAAAGAATATCACAACAGCCACACTGTTATTAACATAAAATAACATCATGCCAGGGATAATGATGCCTTTGTGTAAACAGATGGGTCTGTGATCCGGGGTGAAAAATCAGGCTGGGCTTCTCTGCTAGGGTAAAGGGCAGAATCGTCCCTGAACATAGTGGGGCTTACAATATAACCACTTCCAGCATGAGAATGGAGGTAGAGGCAGCTATTGCAGCCTTAAGGTGGCTAACTGAAACTTCATTGACAAAGGCAGTCATTGTGTCAGATTCTCAGTCCATGCTTCGAAAGGTTCAAAATGGTTGTCTACGGCATGAATGGAAAAACATTCATACTATGAATCATAGAAGCTTCGAGTCTGCAGGATCTGGTGTGGATCTACTGTCCTGGTCATGCAGGGGTATGCGGTAATGAGAGATCTGACAGACTAGCATCAAGAGCACCCATAGTGGGATGCTGGATATGGATAAGGGAGAGATACAGACAACAATTAATGATCACCTGTGTGGTAAGTTGGGATTATATAAATATTTATAGGGGACTTAGTGTACTGACTGAGATCAGCTGTGAAGGTATCTGTATCTAATAAGTGTGGTGTGTTACAGATGACCTTACTTTGCTACCACATTTAGACCTCAATCAGACTTATTCTGGAATATGGTGATGACTACGTTGAATGTCTAGGGTTATGATAGTGATGAAGTGTAAGTTCACAACAACCAACAGACAGATAAACACTTTTATTAAGATCCACAACACTTTACAACACTATGACAAGCACATACATATAACACTCTAGAAGACTAGCTTAAGTAAGTCAAGTGTTAACTTTTAAATTATGTATTAGTTTCTTTCAAGAATAGATATCCTGATCCAACTACAGAGTGAATCAGGAATCACAATCAAATGTAAACACAATGTTTATGTACAAAATTTATACAAAGGATCTTTGTCCTGACATATAATATTATTACAATATGTATGTAATGTTGTGATGTAGTATTATGAGGTAATACTGGCTTTTGAAGCTAGGTTGTTGTTTGTCATCACGACTTCATGTGTTTGTTACTGGTGGAAATAATATTGAAGGGATCACAGTTTCTTTTTATTTGTAAACAATAACTGTCCCTCTTGATTTAGTGTTAGAGTGAATGTTAGGATGGGTTATACAAGGGTGAGCTGCTCGGGCGGACAAGTGCTTAGCTTATATGTCGGCGGCAGGAAAACTGTCTCCTCTGCTCGCTTGCTTCTCAGTTATCTTGAAATACACCACTGGTCGATATCTTAGACAAGGAGTCTGCTGCCAGCCCTCTGGATCCAGCAAAACTCAGACCAGGTGCTGCTCTAATACTTCAGTACCACGGTCCCTGAAATAAGAAGGTTGTACCTCCTTCTTCAGAACTAATATATAATATATTTCCACACTGAAGTACAGGACATTACAAACACAGAGTTCAGCGCTGTAGGCCAACTGCTAGCTTCTCATGTGACAATATACACCAGTATTCCTCTCCCTAATGGTTACAACGCCTCTGCAATTCCAGCGTTAATTCCTTCTATACAATAGGATAGGTGTCATGTTACTATTTGGCAATCCCATATATGCCTATGCAGTTATACTCCTCTCTGACAAGCTTTTACATGGTGGAGCAATATCTAGGCTTTGCCTTCTGTTTGCTACTGAACCACACACATACAGACACAATTTATCATTCATATTCAATTTTCATATATATATATATATATATATATATATATATATTATATATATATATATATATAATATATATATATATATAATATATATATATATATATATATATATATAATATATATGCCGTCAAAAAAAGAAACGCATAGCTATCCGAGGCGCGTTTTTATGAGTTTGAAAAGTAAAATTTGGTGCTAGGGTATATAAAAACCAGCCTCAAATGTTCTTTACAGTGTCACATGCACGTGTTGACCTGAATTGCGTTCGTTTTTGTAATCGTTACAACGCAGTGGTCAATAGTGTATATGACGCAATTTTTTGACCACAGCTCATGTTGCGCGCACGTGAAAGCAACAACATTTGGGGTGAACACTATTCACTGACTACGCAACTGAAACCCTATAAAAGGATAACGCTGGAACAAAAAATTCAGTTAATTTTCAACCAGACATTTATGCCGTTCTCTATCGATAAATTTAAGGAACATTGCTATTGGCCGTTTGAAAACGCAGGCGAAAGTCAAAGTCAGGTTGCCAGGCATCTAAAACGTGCATCATGGAAAGTACCATCAGTCGACTTTGGCACCGGTTCCACGCATCCATGCCCAGAAGATGCCAGTCGCTGATCGATGCAAGTGGAGGCCACACTCTATACTAACGGGAAAGCCCGTACGCCAAAATCTCTCGTGACTCAGATGCAAAACAACTGTCAATTGATTGGTTTGAACCCTAAGGTATTCTTTTGTGCAATTTGAACAATTAACTCATTAAATAAAAAAAGTTATTGAATGTCAAAATTATGGCTATGTGTGCCTTCAGTAGCTATGCGTTTCTTTTTTTTGGACAGTATATAAAGATTAACTGAAGTTTAAAACAAATGTTGGGAAAGGAACGACCTAAGTTATCCACAAGATTGGGATAGAATATTACCAGCTATTCTCTTCGCCTATAGAGAAATTCCCAACGAAAAATACGGAGTTTGCGCCATTTGAATTATACTGTTCAAAAAAAAAGAAACGTATAGCTACTGAAGGCACACACATAGCCACAATTTTGACATTCAATAACTTTTTTAATTTAATGAGTTAATTGTTCAAATTGCACAAAAGAATACCTTAGGGTTCAACCAATCAATTGACAGTTGTTTTGTATCTGAGTCATGAGAGTTTTTGGATTACGGGCTTTCCCGTTAGTATGGTGTGTGACCTCCACTTGCATCGATCAGCGACTGGAATCTTCTGGGCATGGATGCGTGGAACCGGTGCCAAAGTCGACTGATGGTACTCTGATGCACGTTTAGATGCCTGGCAACCTGACTTTGATTTTCGCCTGCGGCAAACGGCCAATAGCAATGTTCCTTAAATTTATTGATAGAGACGGATAAATGTCTGGTTGAAAATTAACTGAATTTTTTATGTGTAGCGTTAAAACCTTTTATAGGGACAGTTGCGTAGTCAGTGAATAGTGTTCACCCCAAATGTTGTTGCTTTGGACACGTGCGAGCAACATGAGCTGTGCTCAAAAATTGCGTCATATACACTATTGACCACTGGGGGTTTTAACGCTTACAAAAACGAACGCAATTCAGGTCAACACGTGCATGTGACACTGTAAAGAACATTTGAGGCTGGTTTTTTTATATTACCCTAGCACCACTAAATTTTTAGTACAAACTCATAAAAACGCGCCCTCGGATAGCTATGCGTTTCATTTTTTTTGAACAGTACGGTTATATAGGATATATATATATATTAATATATATATATTATATATATATATATATATATATATATATATATATATATATATATATATATATATAGGAAATATGTCTAGCTTACCACAATTCAAGGAAATATACACAAGTAACGTTGACTGGCGATGAATTCTGGCACAATTTTGATCTGCCTTATCCCAGGCTTTTATTTAGAAAAATATTAGCTTGATCTCAACGCACTTGCTTCTCACAAAATTTATTTTCAAAACTGGCCCTGAACTGACGCTTCTATTTGACTATATCGAACGTTCTAACCAATGAGACCATGTTTACAAGAGCCTTTAAAAATTTTTTACCCATCCTACACGTTGCCATTAACAACAATAATAGTATTTGCAGTTCGACTAATAAGGTTTCGCCTTACATATTACTACAGCCAATCAAATCGTATCTAACTTGTTGGCCTCATTTCCCCTAAAGCAGTGTTTTTCAAACATGCCATTATGAGCAAATATGATCTTGTGCTGTCAGACAACCCCACTATAGTATTTTGGCTATAATTTGTTAATTACTAGACTATTTGCGTAACACATAACATATTCTTTGTCAGCAAGTCCTAAGGCACACAAATATATAAGTTTAATGGGGCTAAGTGGCTTCGTTCAAAATAGTGTATTTGTTTCTACCACCCGTTCACTTCTATACCACGGGATGTCTTCTGTACTGTCAGACTAATGTCAGGAGCTTAGACATAAATCAGTAGAATGTCAGGTTTCCCAATAAGAGCTTAAACCTGTTTTCAAAACCTAACCTCGTATCGTTAGTGGTTTTTTTATTACTGTTTATTTGAAAAAATCAGGCCTGCATGCCTTTCGCGTGGGATTGGCGTTCACTTTTTAATCGCGAGACGACGTGGTACAATTGCATGCGTTCCTCCGTGCATCTCTCTCTCTCTCTCTTCTAAGCCCGTCTGTCTTTTAGGTTAACGTAGTGTGTATAATGACATTAATGCTAGTATTATATCTAGGTCATTATGCAGTTTGCGTATCTCAAGGTTTTCTAAGAAACACAGTACCAGTTTTATTTTTAGAAACGCGTGTATGATGCTGTAGGCTTTTACTATCGTACGTGGAAGCGTTACAGTTATGCAGACGAAGTAGAAAAAGGGGATCTCTGGTTCAGCCATTATGGCGTTCTACAACACAGGCGTACGCTATTGTGAAAGCACTGGTCTTTCACCATTCTTCTTTCTTTCTATTGTATTATTTCGTTCTACTTTACATTTATTTTCTAATTTATATATGTGGATTAGAATTTTTCACGACAAATTCTCCCCACTTTAAAACAGACATCATATGTCAGTTCCTGAATTCTATATACACATAGATAAATTTCTATCTATGCCTGGTGATCACTTTGATTCTCATCGCACGGATGGCGGCTTAGAAAATCAGCATCACCGTTTCGCTGATTTTATTTTTATCATGGATTAATGCAGGTGGGTCAATTCAAAGTAAGCACTACTGACGAAGGTTGCCTCAGACCTCTGCAATCCAAGAATCCATTTCAGTTATGTTACTGAACAGCTGCAAGTGTTACTGCTTGTCTTACTTCTGCCTAGTAATCAATATTCACCATTTCTCTTCTCTGAGTCTGCTCAACGACATGTCCCGAGAATATTAGATGTTCCTCAAATTGTACGTTATGAGGAGTTGATCTATATGGTGATATCTGAGTTGTGTAGGGGATCCAATAATTTCCTGATCAGCCTTAATAAACACTCGGACTATCCTCAATTCAAAAAGGCAACAAGGGAGACACTCTGCTCCTCCGAAATGTTCACAGCCAACAATTGGTCTGATCTCAGGCTTGATTGAATGTGGAAACACCCTTCTAATAATATTCTTATAATATGCCACTCAAATGGAGGCCATATTCACCCTATATTTCCGCCTACCGACAATTTGGTGAATTAAGATAATATGTGGGGAAATGAGTTTCTGCATCAGAAATCAATTCGCCCTTAGCTTTGCTATAATATGTGTGGGTGATCTCCATCCAGGGTCCGATCAATACTTCCCCTTGGACGGTGTAGGGTCGGGTGACTACCAATGTCACCAGTGCCCTTTTCATGCTAAATTAATAGCCATATGGTGAAGCGCTGTGAGCATTTTCCGAATTGCTCACTCGTCCACTCCCCAATTTTCTTCTAACATTTTGTTTCGGGTTCAAATCTGGCGGATTATCTTCAATATTAATTTCAGCCAGTTCCCTAACTGCGGCTTCAAACTGTGCCTGGGTTGACTGGTCTGAGTTTCTATTTTCTCTGGATGCCCTTCTCAGAGTTGCGAATCTAAATATTTTTGGTGAAAACTGTTGGTGGGAAGGTGGATACCTATCCTCTATGTCAACCTTATTATTTTTATTTTCCTTGTTATTTTTAGGCCCATATGTTTCAGAATGCTGGGCTGGCATCTGATTATGATTTTCCCAACTTGGGGACTGTACCTTGCTACATTTTTCACAGGCCCCCACAAATTGTGCAATATCAGCAGCTACTTGGGGCCAGTAATATTTTTCAGATGTCCTTTTACGTGTGGTTCCATTCCTCTGGTGTCCACCGTCAGGTACAACATGAGCTTGTGCCATCACTTTTTCCCTGTAGGGAGTTGGCAAAACCAACTGTCCCTGTTCTTTGGATCCTGCTCTAGCTTTCCTGAAGAGCAGTCCCTCCTTTAAATAGAATTGCCCTTTCTTAGGGTGTGTATGGCTATTTGGCAATTTGCCAAAGCAAGGTTTTAATGATTTGTCCTTTGCCTGGGCCTTTCTCATCTGTTTATGAGAATAATTTAGTGGTGGTATTTCCTCCCTACTAGGGGTCGACCTGACCTGGAGCGTGGCCATTACCACAGGTTTTATAGGGCTCCCTAGAAACACATATTTACTTCCTAACACCAGCGGGTAATTAGGGTCGTCACACACGGCTGCTCTAATCACTCCTTCCACGTACCTAGTCTTGACATTTATCTCGGCTACGGGAAGTGTCATGGTGGATATTCCCTTTACGGCCCCTTGTATCTCCACTTTCCCTGTGGTATACTGTTCAGGGTGCACTAGGGTTGCACTCACAACTGAGTCATATTCTAAACCTGAATCGTAAAGGCACCTAACCTTGGCACCATTACATGTCACTTCTTCACAGATGGGGGGATGTTGAAGATTTATATGATTCTCTGTCAGTTTCTTCTTCCCCTTGTCCACTGTTATCATGCATGCCGCGTGATATGGAGGAACTTTCCTACCACATTCACTAGTATTATGATTATGCATCCTGCATATTTGACAATATTTTCTTTCCTGTCTGAAGGGTTTCCTGTCATCATATTTCCTTTCATCGAATTGTGGGGTTTTATTTTTATTATCATAACGTGGCCTATCAAACTGATGCTTACCTTTGTTCTGATCTCTATGATCAAACTCATTAAAGTTTTGTGGTGCCTTAAAATTGTCTACCTGTTTCTTTTTATTACCTGTTACCTCTGCTTGAGCTGCCTGATATCTTTCAGCAACATTTAGTAACTCACCCAGCCTCTCTGCACCTTGTTCCATGAGAAACTTTCTCAGGTCTGGAGCCATGGACTCTCTTAGCTGCTCTATAAGGATCATTTCCTTAAGATCTTGGGTTTTCCCCAGAGCCGTCCATTTCTCCAAGTATGTCTCTAACCGTGCAGAGAACTGGTGATATGTTTCACCTGACAGTAGTTTAGCATTCCTGAACTTTTTTCTATAAAATTCTCCATTCTTTTCATATCTTAACAAAAGAGCCTGCTTTAACATGTCATAATTGTCTTGATCATCTCTGCTCATTTTGGCAAAAACATCATAAGCTGTACCACGAAGCCCTTGTGATAACTTTAAGCTCCACCTTTCTCTCTCTAACCCATACGTGGTAGCTAATAGTTCATATCTATTTAGATAGCTCTCGATATCATCGTCTTTCTCAACAAAATGATCTAAATGAAAACTCATAGCTGAGGTTGAGGCTCCCTGACTAGCAGTGGCATCAGAGGTAAAGGGACTGGCACCATTTTCAGGAGCATGGCCTTGAAATTCCAACTCCCTTAGTCGTAATTCGTGCTCCCTCTGTAATCTCTTATCTTCTGCTTCCCTCTCTGCAGCCAATCGCTTGTCTTCCCTTTCTGCAGCCTGCCTTCTTTCCTCTGCTTTCTTTCTGCAGCCTCTTCTTTCTGCCTTCCCTTTCTGCCAATTTTCTTCTCTTTCTGTTCTTCTTCTTTCTGCCTCCACTTGTAACTTCTTAGCCTCAGCCTCCAATTGTAACTTCTTAGCCTCAGCCTCTAATGCCCTAGCTTCTTTGTCAGCCTCAATCTGCAACCTCTTAATTTCTTTTCTGCCTGTAATTTTCGTTCAGCCTCTTTGTCTAATCTTTCAGATTCTAATTTTCTTTCAGCTTCAAATTTTCTTTCTTCACGTTCAATAAATTTGTCACATACAGTAGTGACATAAGCAATCATAACTTGCCCGTCCATTCCCAACTCTTTAGCAGCCTGCATAGCAGCAGATCGAAATTTTGCCAGGTCCGCCATTTTCTAACAGGCAAATTTATACAATGTTTAACTAAACACTTCAATCTATGACTAATTAAACTAAGGACAACCACAAGCACTGAGAGCTCAACCTTATTTATTTTCCACCCAAGAATACCTTTTTAATTTTATTATTCCCAGAAGTAAATTACCCCCAATATATGTAAGCTAGGAGAAGATTCAAAATCCCGGACAGGACCCCAATATATGTGGTAAGTTGGGATTATATAAATAGTTATAGGGGACTTAGTGTACTGACTGAGATCAGCTGTGAAGGTATCTGTATCTAATAAGTGTGGTGTGTTACAGATGACCTTACTTTGCTACCACATTTAGACCTCAATCAGACTTATTCTGGAATATTGTGATGACTACGTTGAATGTCTAGGGTTATGATAGTGATGAAGTGTAAGTTCACAACAACCAACAGACAGATAAACACTTTTATTAAGATCCACAACACTTTACAACACTATGACAAGCACATACATATAACACTCTAGAAGACTAGCTTAAGTAAGTCAAGTGTTAACTTTTAAATTATGTATTAGTTTCTTTCAAGAATAGATATCCTGATCCAACTACAGAGTGAATCAGGAATCACAATCAAATGTAAACACAATGTTTATGTACAAAATTTATACAAAGGATCTTTGTCCTGACATATAATATTATTACAATATGTGTGTAGGGTTGTGATGTAGTATTATGAGGTAATACTGGCTTTTGAAGCTAGGTTGTTGTTTGTCATCACGACTTCATGTGTTTGTTACTGGTGGAAATAATATTGAAGGGATCACAGTTTCTTTTTTATTTGTAAAACAATAACTGTCCCTCTTGATTTAGTATTACAGTCAATTTTAGGGTGGGTTATACAAGGGTGAGCTGCTCTGGCTGACGAATTCTTAACTTATATGTCGGCGGCAGGAAAACTGTCTCCTCTGCTCGCTTGCTTCTCAGTTATCTTGAAATACACCACTGGTCGATATCTTGGACAAGGAGTCTGCTGCCAGCCCTCTGGATCCAGCAAAACTCAGACCAGGTGCTGCTCTAATACTTCAGTACCACGGTCCCTGAAATAAGAAGGTTGTACCTCCTTCTTCAGAACTAATATATAATATATTTCCACACTGAAGTACAGGACATTACAAACACAGAGTTCAGCGCTGTAGGCCAACTGCTAGCTTCTCATGTGACAATATACACCAGTATTCCTCTCCCTAATGGTTACAACGCCTCTGCAATTCCAGCGTTAATTCCTTCTATACAATAGGATAGGTGTCATGTTACTATTTGGCAATCCCATATATGCCTATGCAGTTATATTCCTCTCTGACAAGCTTTTACATGGTGGAGCAATATCTAGGCTTTGCCTTCTAATTGCTACTGAACCACACACATACAGACACAATTTATCATTTCATATTCAATTTTCATATTATATATATATATATATATATATATATATATATATATATATATATATATATATATATATATATATATATATATATATATATATATATATAATATATATATATAGGAAATATGTCTAGCTTACCACAATTCAAGGAAATATACACAAGTAACGTTGACTGGCGATGAATTCTGGCACAATTTTGATCTGCCTTATCCCAGGCTTTTATTTAGAAAAATATTAGCTTGAGCTCAACGCACTTGCTTCTCACAAAATTTATTTTCAAAACTGGCCCTGAACTGACTCTTCTATTTGACTATATCGATCGTTCTAACCAATGAGACCATGTTTACAAGAGACTTTGAAAACTGTTCCCATCCTACACGTTGCCATTTACAACAATAATAGTATTTGCAGTTCGACTAATAAGGTTTCGCCTTACATATTACTACAGCCAATCAAATCGTATCTAACTTGTTGGCCTCATTTCCCCTAAAGCAGTGTTTTTCAAACATGCCATTATGAGCAAATATGATCTTGTGCTGTCAGACAACCCCACTATAGTATTTTGGCTATAATTTGTTAATTACTAGACTATTTGCGTAACACATAACATATTCTTTGTCAGCAAGTCCTAAGGCACACAAATATATAGGTTTAATGGGACTAAGTGGCTTTGTTCAAAATATGTATTTGCTTCTACCACCCGTTCACTTCTATACCAAGGGATGTCTTCTGTACTGTCAGACTAATGTCAGGAGCTTAGACATAAATCAGTAGAATGTCAGGTTTCCCAATAAGAGCTTAAACCTGTTTTCAAAACCTAACCTCGTTTCGTTAGTGTTTTTTATTACTGTTTATTTGAAAAAATCAGGCCTGCATGCCTTTCGCGTGGGATTGGCGTTCACTTTTTAATCGCGAGACGACGTGGTACCATTGCATGCGTTCCTCCGTGCATCTCTCTCTCTCTTCTAAGCCCGTCTGTCTTTTAGGTTAACGTAGTGTGTAGAATGACATTAATGCTAGTATTATATCTAGGTCATTATGCAGTTTGCGTTTCTCAAGGTTTTCTAAGAAACACAGTACGTTTTATTTTTAGAAACGCGTGTAGTTTATGCAGACGGAGCAGAAAAAGGGGTTTTCTTGTTCAGCCATTATGGCGTTCTACAACACAGGCGTACGCTATTGTGAAAGCACTGATCTTTCACCATTCTTCTTTCTTTTGTATTATTTCGTTCTACTTTACATTTATTTTCTAATTTATATATGTGGATTAGAATTTTTCACGACAACCTGTTAGAGAATGACACTGCAATAGATGAATCATCAAGGTTAAGACTGTTGGAATTTGATATCGAACGTCAGGCTAGCAGAGATGGACGTGTGAGAGGATGCATCTGTTTTGTATACAACCAGCGAGCTACATGAACAGTAAGCATTCACACTCTTCGATATATACTGAGGGAGACTGAGCACCTTTGGGTTTGCTCAGAGTGCAATGATGTCGATTCTATTCAACAATAACAAACCAACACTTACATTGAAACTAAATTTATGTTACTGAGAAAAAATTGTCTATCTCTCAGCTTTAAAATGTGATAAAGAAATTTAAATTGCTTATGCTGTTCATGATTTATACATTTTAAAAGTGCATATCATCATCATCATGTGACATATTCTGTCCAGAATGTTGTCTCCATTACAGCTGCTTTGAACGCATCACGATTCTGGGCAAGTCAACCTGCATCAGCCAAAGACAAGTTCAGACTCTCTGTGATGTCCTGGGTTCACCGTCGTCTTGGTCGACCACTTCCCCTTTTTCCAGGGACCATGCCTTCCATCACTAATTTTTTCAGACTATTATGTCTTTTTATATGACTGAAAAATGTTAGCCTTCTCAGTGTCCCTGGAAAAATCTACTCTAGAATCCTAGAGCAGAGACTCCGACGCCTAGCTGAGCCACAGTTGGATGAGGTCCAGTGCGGATTCCGAGCAAACCGAAGTACTCAAGACCTAATCTTCACACTCAGACAGCTGAGTGAAAAGGCCCTTGAGTATAAGAGTGAGATCCATCTTTGTTTCATAGATCTGGAAAAGGCGTTTGACAGGGTCCCTTGGAGCAAACTTTGGGACTGTTTGGCAAGGAAGAATATTCCAGCACCTCTGATTCCTGCTATACAGAGCTTCTACAAGTCTTGCAGAAATTATGTGAGGACAGCAAACCATAAGTCAGAAGAGTTCAGGACCACCACTGGTGTAAGACAAGGTGATATCCTATCATCTTACCTCTTCATACTCCTTATGGACGATGTCATCAAGGCATGTAAGGAGAGAACAAGAAAGTATTCAGTGGGGTACTGGAAGATGAGACAGGTCTATATTTCAGAGCTGGCATTTGCTGATGATGTTGCCCTGATTGCTAAATCAGAGGCACATCTCCAATCCAACCTGCAAGTCTGGAAGGAAGAGCTGGAGAAGAGAGGGATGGTCATAAGCAGCTCTAAAACAAAATCCATGGTGATATCACGAGAAGAAAGAAGACATCAGATTAAGCTGGGAGAACAGGTCCTGGAGCAGGTTGACCACTTTAAATACCTCGGAGCTATTATAGACCGAAAGGGAGGCATCAAAGAAGAGTTGGCCACTCGAAAAGCAGCAGCTGGGAGACTTTTTCAGGCCATAAATCGAGGATTCCTCAGCAAGAGAGAGGTTGGTAAGAAAACGAAGATGGCTGTATACCGCTCCACCTATGTCCCAGTCTTGACATATGGATGCGAGACATGGGCAATGACTACAACCCATAAAAGCCAGATCCAAACCTCAGAAATGAGGTATCTGAGGAAGGTGGTTGAAGTAACAAGAAGAGACATGGTACGCAACCAGACGATACGTCAAGGCCTAAAATGCCACCCCCTACAGACCCAAGTAGAACAGTCCCAACTAAGATGGTTTGGCCATGTCTGCAGAATGGGAGAAGATCGGCTACCACGACAAGCATGGGAAACAAAGAGCCAAGGATCCAGACCCCGAGGACGACCCAGAGTCCGCTGGGAGGACAACATTAGACAATCTTTGAAGGACCGAGGACTAGAATGGAACCAGGTGTGGTAAAGTGGGATGATATAAATATTTATAGGGACTTAGTGTACTGACTGAGATCAGCTGTGAAGGTAGCTGTATCTAATATGTGTAGTGTTTTACAGATAACCTTACTTACTGCCACATATTTATATCTCAGTCAGAATTATTCTGGAATATTGTGTTGGCAACGTTATATGTCTAGGGTTATGCAAATAATGAAGTGTAAGTCACCACAACAACAACAGATAAACAATTTAATTATTCCACCACACTTGACAATACTGTGACACTCACAAACAGTCAACACTCTAGAAGACTATCTTAAAAGATTCAATGATAAATTTCAGATATATACATATGTATTGATTTTTTCTACAATAGTGATCCTGATTCAACTACACAGTGAACCAGGCAATATTATAACATGTAATTACAAATATTAAGTACACAGTGATAAATGTGGTCTTTGCATTGACATACAATATTAGTAATCTATGTGTGTGAGTTGTGATGTGGTAATATGAGGTAATACTGGTTTTGTTCTTCAAGATAGATTCTTATTAGACATCATGACTGCATGTGCTTGTGTATGTTGGAACTAGTATTGGAGATGGTCTCAGTTCCGAACATTAAAACAATTAATTGCCCCTCTTTAATTAATACAATTCATTTTAAAAGGAGGGGTACAAATTGTTGAGCTCTGTTGGCCACGAAGGGCTTAACTTTCGTGATGGCGGCAGGCAAAGACTCCTCTGCTAGACTTCTTCACTGGTTCTGAAGACACCTCACTGGTTACTACAGGGGCCAAAGAGTATGTTGTAGCCTCTGGATTCAGCAAACGCCCAGACCAGGTGCGGCTTCAATAATTAGGACCACAGTCCCTGAAACAAGAAGGATGTACCTCCTACTTCAGAACCAATTTATACTATCTGACTAGACTGAGCACAATACATCACAAACACAGAGTTCAGAGCTTTAGTTTAACTGCTATCTTCTTCTGAAGCAGTTTACTCCAGTATTAACCTCCCTAACGGTTACTACGCCTCTGCACTTTCAGCTATAAGTCCTTCCATATCATAAGGTAGGTGTCAGTGTACTATGTGGTAATTCCATGTAGTTTGACTTTTCTCCGACACCTTCTGTTCAGGTTGGAGCAATATATATATATATATAATAATAATAATAATAAATTCTTTAAGCGCCAAACACGGCGCATAAGGCAGAAACCAGTGCTCTCCAGGTTGTTCGTTGTGATGCCACTCCTCTTAGCTCTTGCACATTATTTAGGCCCAACGTTCTTCCTTCTCTTATTATTGTTCTTCTGAGTGTTTCTTTTGGTCTTCCTTTTTTTCCGCTTACCCTCAGGAACCCAAGTGAGCGCCTGTAGTGGTATTCTGTTGTTTTGCATTCGTAGGACATGACCGATATATGACCATCGTCTTTTCCTTATATAGTCGGAGACATATTTCTGCCTAGAGTCTTCTCTTATTTGTCGATTAGTCTTGAATTCTTTCCAACTGATGCTCATGAGTTTTCTAAGACATTTGTTCTCGAATGTATTCAGCTTGTTCTCCAATGATTTTGTTATTTTCCAACTCTCACAGCCGTATGTTAACACTGAGATAACATTTGAATTAAACAGACGAAGCTTGGTATGTATATTCAATGATCGTAATTTCCAAATGTTAGATAATCTATTGAAGGCGCTAGCTGCCAAAGCAATTCTAGTATGGATTTCTCTTGTTGTGTCACCATCCTGAGTCATTTTACTGCCTAAATAATTGAAACTTTCAACTTTCTGTAGTTTTTCCCCGTTCAAGATGATATCAAAGGTCTCGTTAGAAAAGTTCATAGCTTTAGTTTTAGAGGCATTTATTTGGAGACCAATTTTAACCGAGAGATGACACAAATTATTTATTGCTTATATATATAGGCCTTGCCTTATGTTCGCTACTGAACTGCACACATATACAGACATAAATTATCAATGTACATTCAATTTTCATTAAAAAGAGATCAAATATTTCAACCTACCACAATTTCTGGAAATAAACACAGATACGTTGACTAGCAATGAATGTAGGCACAAATACTGGCACAAATTCCCATCTGCTTATGTTCCAGGCTTTTATTTAGCAAAAATATGAGCTGGCTTCAACGCACTGTTGCTTTATCAAGCTTATTTGAACTAGTGGTCTCGAACTAACGCTATCAATTAACTATATTAACAGACCTAACCAATCAGGCCATTTCTACCCCCTCGTTTGAAAAAAAGTACTCTTACTTCCGTCTCCCTTGACAACAAAAGATAGCATTTATAGTCCGACTAATCGTGTTTAGCCTTACATATCATTCCATCCAATCAATTCAAATGTAACTTGTGGCCTATTTCCGTACAATGGTGGTTTAAAATTCTGCCACTGAGCGACTCTGAGTTTTTAGGTTGTCTGACACCCTCATTATTTTCTTTTGCCTATAATTTATTAATTCCTGGACTATTTGCGTAACACTTAACATATTCTGTGTCAGCAAGCCCTAAGGAATCCAAATATCTCAATCTAAGGGAGCTAGGTGGCTGCGTTCAAAATGTGCATTTTCTACCACCTCCTGTTCACTTCAATCCCCATGTGGTGTCTGGGTACTGTCATGTTTTCAAACGTAAATCCATCTAATGTCATCTTTCCTAATAAGCGTTTTCCAGGTTTTTTAAAACCTAACTCTGGGAAGGGTAGTGTTTTTATCACTGTCCGTCTGAAAAAAAAGTTAGGGGTGGCATTAATATAGCGAGACGCGTGTTTAGTGTTGCTTGCGTTCCTGATTTTCAGCCCTCCCTTCTTTCCATCCTACATCCATCTGTCCATTCGTAGTGTAATTAATTTAGGTCATACGCAGTGTGCCTCTCAATGTTTTTTCTTAGAAATGCAATACCCGTTTTATTGGGTTGTGGAAACGCATGTATTTATGCAGTGGCTTATATTTAACGTGGAAACGTTACAATTTGCAGACGAAGCATAAAACAAAGGGGATTTCGAGTACTGTCATTGTGACAGCACTGTTCTTTACCATTCTTCTTCCTTTTATAGAATTTATTTGTTAGGCTTTACATTTACTTTTTAATTTATATATGTGGATTAGAATTTCTCACGACAAATCCTCCCCTCTTAAAACAGACGTTATATGTCAGTCTATAATTCTATATACACATAGAGAAATTTATTCTTATTTCTGGGGCTTACGGTGATTCTCATCACACGGATGGCGGCTTAAAAAATCCGCTCCCAGATTTGTTTTTCCACTTATATACTCTATGCTAAACTCAAATGGCTGTAGCAATAATGACCAACGGAGTAATCTAGTGTTCTCATGCCTAGCTTGTGCTAGAAACGACAAGGGTTTGTGATCCGTTTGCAACTTAAATGCCTTCCCATACAGATAAATATTGAATTTCTTTATCGCCCATATTACTGCAAGACATTCTTTTTCGCTAGTTGAGTAGTTGGTTTCAGCTTTATTCAACTTTCTGCTAGCATATGCCACTGGGCTTAATTCCCCATCCAATGCATCTGATTTCTGTAGCAGAGTTGCACCTAACCCAATATTACTGGCATCCGTTCTTACTACAAATTCCTGACTTAAGTCAGGTAGTTTCAAAATAGGTTTACTTGTGAGCTTTTCCTTCAATTCTTGGTAAGCCATTTCACATTGTGGTGTCCATGTAATTCGATCTGGGTTTCCTTTACGTGTCAAATCAGTTAACGGTGCACATATGGAATTAAAGTTTTTGATATACTTTTGGTAAAAACCACATAATGAGACAAAGGATCTCACGTCTTTCTTGGTTTGTGGTCTCGGGGCTTTCTTTAGTTTCTCCAAATTCTTTGGGTCAGGGGTCATATTTCCCTGATAAACTGTGTGTCCCAGGAATTCCAATTCTTTACATCCAACGCAACATTTGGTTGGTCGGGCTGTTAAATTCGCTTCCCTAAGTCGATTAAACAGCATGTTCAGAGAGTCAATGTGTTCCTCAAAGGTTTCTGTTGCTATAAGGATATCATCCATGAAATTTGTAATGCATGGGTTATTCAGAGGGTCCAATAATTTTCTCATCATTCTAGAGAAGACACTAGGTGCATTCTTCAATCCAAATGGCAATCTGTTAAACTCATAGTGTCCTTCTGAGGTACTAAAAGCTAGATATGGTCTAACCTCAGGCTTTACTGGAATTTGATAGTATCCTTTACTCAAATCCACTTTTGAGAAATACTTAGCTTTATTTAGCCTGGCAAACAACTGATTTGTATCCGGCAATGGATCCACCTGTCCTTCTGTAATAGCATTCAGTCTCCTGTAATCTATACAGAGTCTATGTTCTCCAGAGGGTTTCCTTAAAAGTACAACACTGGAACTATACGAAGATTCACTGTGTGAAATAATTCCTTCCTTCAACAAATAGTCTATCTCTTCCTTCAAAGCTTTCTCCTTAGCAAAAGGAATCGAATAAGGCTTCATACAGACAGGTGTGGGGTCTATCAGTTTCATATCATATTCCAATAAGTTTGTATGCCCCGGTCGATCTGTTAACACCTCTGTATGATTATCTAGAACCTGTTGCACTCTCTCCTTCTGATTTTTCGTTAAATGCGTACTGATTTTCACCTGTGCCGCTGTCTCACAGGGGTGTAATGGATATTCAAATGATGAAAGTGGTTCCTTCTTCATCTCCATTGCAATGGACAAGGTTAGCAAGTGTGTCTTCCTGATGTTCTCTTTCCAAATATTTCTTCAGGAGATTCACATGATAGATTTTTTCTTTCCCCTTCTTATCTATCTTATAATTGGTTCTAGACACCTTCTCTAGAACTGTATATGGACCTTGCCATCCAATTTGTAACTTATTCTGATTTCCGGGCAAAAGAAGCAGTAACTTCTCTCCCACAACCAAATCTCTGTCTTTTGCCTTCCTGTTATAATAAGCAGCATGTTTCTTCCTGGCTTGTTTCAAATTTTCATTGGCAAGTTTCCAGCCAATTTTTAAACGAGTGGTCAGCTCATTTACATATTGGTATGAGGATGTAATATTTTCCTCTGCTTTTTCATCCGTCCACGTTCTTAACAGTGTTACATATGGACCTTTAATTGTGTGGACCTATTTGTCCATGCACCGGTATGGTCTCTTCCACTAGAAGCGCTATAGTGATGATTTTTCTTCCCAGAATTATCATGCACAAAACGACCGCTACCAATTCTTCTTTTGGGGCTTTCTCCCCACTTAAAATTCTTGATGAGAGATTTCCTCTCTACATCCTCTTCCTCCAGTTTGTTTAAGTCCGATTGAGGGATTTTCGGCTTATCCTGGGGTAAGACATCTTTTTGCACTCTCCGCATAGTGGCCATTATAAAACAGTTAAGTGAAGCTTGTCCGTGAAAAGGGGCTTCCCATTCCCTTTGGTCCACTTTATCAAATTTATTTCTCTTCTTATTTTCAGGCCTACTTTTGCCCCTTGGCGTGTCCAGGTCCTGATCAATGTTCCCACTTGTGGGTGTTCCCTCATGTGCTATGCTACACCTTTCTACAAAATTCTCAATGTCCCATCTTGCTTTGGGCCAATAATAATTGTGAGCCACCTTTTGGATGATGGTACCTATTTTCTCATGGTCCCCATCTGGTTTCACATGTAGGCTCCTTATTAAGTCTGTCCTATATCTTTTAGGAAGTACCAGCTGTCCCTGACCTTTGGATCTAGCTCCAGTCTTCCTATACATCAACTTGTTTTTCATGTAAAAATCTCCCTTGCCTGGAGTTGTATGACCAGTTGACAATTTCCTGAAACAAGGTTTGAGGGTCTTATCCCTAGCCTGTGCCTTCCTCATCTCTTCTGGAGTGGTATCTAACAGAATATCCTCCTCCTGTCTTGAGGTCGACCTGACCTGAAGGGTTGCCATATACACAGGTTTCCTTCTGCAATGGTCAGTGTCATGATTGTCCATCTGACAATTTTTACACCACCTTTTCCTTTGGTTGAAAGATTTTCTTTCATCATATTTCCTTTCTTCGAATTGTGGGTTTTTATTTTTTTTGTCATACCGTGGCCTATCAAATTGGTGCTTACCTTTGTTTTGATCCCTAGGATCAAATTTATTAAAGTTCTGGGGTGCCCTAAAATTTTCCACCTGTTTCTTTTTATTACCTGATACTTCTGCTTGAGCCGCCTGATACCTTTCTGCAACATTTTGCAACTCACCCAGTCTCTCTGCACCTTGTTCCATGAGAAACTTTCTCAGGTCTGGAGCCATGGACTCTCTTAATTGTTCTATAAGGACCATTTCCTTAAGATCTTGGGTTTTCCCCAGAGAAGTCCATTTCTCCAAGTATGTCTCTATCCGTGCAGAGAACTGGTGATAGGTTTCACCTGACAGTAGTTTAGCATTCCTAAATTTTTTCCTGTAAAATTCTGCGTTCTTCTCATATCTTAACAAAAGAGCCTGCTTTAGCATGTCATAATTTTCCTGATCATCTCTGTGCATTTTGGCAAAAACTTCATAAGCTGCCCCACGAAGTCCTTGAGATAACTTTAAGCTCCACCTTTCTCTCTCTAACCCATATGTGGTAGCTAATAATTCGTATCTATTTATATAGCTCTCAATATCATCGTCTTTCTCAACAAAATGATCTAAATGAAAGTTCATAGCTGAGGTTGAGGCTCCCTGAGTAGCAGTAGCATCAGAGGCAAAGGGACTGGCACCATTTTCAGGAGCATGGCCCTGAAACTAAAACTCCCTTAGTCGTAGCTCATGTTCCCTTTGTAATCTCTTCTCCTCCTTTTCTGCTTCCCTTTCTGCAGCTAATCTCTTCTCTTCCCTTTCTGCCTTTTGTTCTTCTACTTGGAGCCTCTTAATCTCCCTATCAGCCTCCAATGCTTTAGCCTCTTTGTCAGCCTCAATCTGCAACCTCTTAATTTCTTTTTCAGCCTCTAACCTTCTTTCGGCCTCAAATCTTCTTTCTTCGCGTTCAATAAATTTGTCACATTCAGTAGTGACATAGGTAATCATAACTTGCCCATCTAATCCCAACTCTTTTGCAGTCTGTACAGCCGCAGATCGAAATTTGGCCAGGTCCGCCATTTTATATCAGGTAATTAAATAAAATATCTAACTAAACAATATAATCTGTAATTATATATCCAATGGACAAAACAGGCACCAAGAGCTCAACCTTATTTAATTCCACCCAAGGATACCTTTTAACTTTTTATATTCCCTGAAGTGAATTACCCCCAATATTTATACTAGTAAAGGATTCAATATCCCGGACCGGACCCCAATATATGTGGTAAAGTGGGATGATATAAATATTTATAGGGACTTAGTGTACTGACTGAGATCAGCTGTGAAGGTATCTGTATCTAATATGTGTAGTGTTTTACAGATAACCTTACTTACTGCCACATATTTATATCTCAGTCAGAATTATTCTGGAATATTGTGTTGGCAACGTTATATGTCTAGGGTTATGCAAATGATGAAGTGTAAGTCACCACAACAACAACAGATAAACAATTTAATTATTCCACCACACTTGACAATACTGTGACACTCACAAACAGTCAACACTCTAGAAGACTATCTTAAAAGATTCAATGATAAATTTCAGATATATACATATGTATTGATTTTTTCTACAATAGTGATCCTGATTCAACTACACAGTGAACCAGGCAATATTATAACATGTAATTACAAATATTAAGTACACAGTGATAAATGTGGTCTTTGCATTGACATACAATATTAGTAATCTATGTGTGTGAGTTGTGATGTGGTAATATGAGGTAATACTGGTTTTGTTCTTCAAGATAGATTCTTATTAGACATCATGACTGCATGTGCTTGTGTATGTTGGAACTAGTATTGGAGATGGTCTCAGTTCCGAACATTAAAACAATTAATTGCCCCTCTTTAATTAATACAATTCATTTTAAAAGGAGGGGTACAAATTGTTGAGCTCTGTTGGCCACGAAGGGCTTAACTTTCGTGATGGCGGCAGGCAAAGACTCCTCTGCTAGACTTCTTCACTGGTTCTGAAGACACCTCACTGGTTACTACAGGGGCCAAAGAGTATGTTGTAGCCTCTGGATTCAGCAAACGCTCAGACCAGGTGCGGCTTCAATAACTAGGACCACAGTCCCTGAAACAAGAAGGATGTACCTCCTACTTCAGAACCAATTTATACTATCTGACTAGACTGAGCACAATACATCACAAACACAGAGTTCAGAGCTTTAGTTTAACTGCTATCTTCTTCTGAAGCAGTTTACTCCAGTATTAACCTCCCTAACGGTTACTACGCCTCTGCACTTTCAGCTATAAGTCCTTCCATATCATAAGGTAGGTGTCAGTGTACTATGTGGTAATTCCATGTAGTTTGACTTTTCTCCGACACCTTCTGTTCAGGTTGGAGCAATATATATATCTATATATATATATATATATATATATATATAGATATCTATATATATATATATATATATATATATATATTTATATATATATATATATATATATATATATATATATATATATATATATATATATATATATATGTATATATATATATATATGGATATATATATATATATATATATATATATATATATATAGGCCTTGCCTTATGTTCGCTACTGAACTGCACACATATACAGACATAAATTATCAATGTACATTCAATTTTCATTAAAAAGAGATCAAATATTTCAACCTACCACAATTTCTGGAAATAAACACAGATACGTTGACTAGCAATGAATGTAGGCACAAATACTGGCACAAATTCCCATCTGCTTATGTTCCAGGCTTTTATTTAGCAAAAATATGAGCTGGCTTCAACGCACTGTTGCTTTATCAAGCTTATTTGAACTAGTGGTCTCGAACTAACGCTATCAATTAACTATATTAACAGACCTAACCAATCAGGCCATTTCTACCCCCTCGTTTGAAAAAAAGTACTCTTACTTCCGTCTCCCTTGACAACAAAAGATAGCATTTATAGTCCGACTAATCGTGTTTAGCCTTACATATCATTCCATCCAATCAATTCAAATGTAACTTGTGGCCTATTTCCGTACAATGGTGGTTTAAAATTCTGCCACTGAGCGACTCCGAGTTTTTAGGTTGTCTGACACCCTCATTATTTTCTTTTGCCTATAATTTATTAATTCCTGGACTATTTGCGTAACACTTAACATATTCTGTGTCAGCAAGCCCTAAGGAATCCAAATATCTCAATCTAAGGGAGCTAGGTGGCTGCGTTCAAAATGTGCATTTTCTACCACCTCCTGTTCACTTCAATCCCCATGTGGTGTCTGGGTACTGTCATGTTTTCAAACGTAAATCCATCTAATGTCATCTTTCCTAATAAGAGTTTTCCAGGTTTTTTAAAACCTAACTCTGGGAAGGGTAGTGTTTTTATCACTGTCCGTCTGAAAAAAAAGTTAGTGCATGTGGCCTTACACGCGTGTTAGGGGTGGCATTAATATAGCGAGACGCGTGTTTAGTGTTGCTTGCGTTCCTGATTTTCAGCCCTCCCTTCTTTCCATCCTACATCCATCTGTCCATTCGTAGTGTAATTAATTTAGGTCATACGCAGTGTGCCTCTCAATGTTTTTTCTTAGAAATGCAATACCCGTTTTATTGGGTTGTGGAAACGCATGTATTTATACAGTGGCTTATATTTAACGTGGAAACGTTACAATTTGCAGACGAAGCATAAAACAAAGGGGATTTCGAGTACTGTCATTGTGACAGCACTGTTCTTTACCATTCTTCTTCCTTTTATAGAATTTATTTGTTAGGCTTTACATTTACTTTTTAATTTATATATGTGGATTACAATTTCTCACGACACCAGGCCAGGAGGAAGACAGCCGATAGAATAGTCTGGCGCTCTCTCTTCCAAACCTCTACACTTCACGGTAGAAGGGGAACGACTAAGTAAGTAAGTAAGAAAAATGTTAGCTTCCTTATTGCGTTGGTATTTAGGAGCCAATTTTCCTCTATGTTTAGTGAGTGCAGTACTTCTCTGTTGGTCTTTTTTTCTGTCCAGGGTATTCTCAACATCCTTCTGTAGCATTTCATTCCGAATAATGTAATCTTTTTTGCAACTGTTTTATTGAGTGTCCAAGTCTCACAGCCGTATGTTGCTACTGGGAATATATACATGCTCTGATCAGTTGTAACTGTTTCTTTGCTTGTGCCTTGCCATAGGTTTTTCATCTGTATTAGTTTATGTGAGGCAATTGCAAGTCTTGTTTTAATTTCTACTGCACAGTTGCCAGAGCTGTTGATGATTGATCCTAAGAATTCGAATTCATTAACACCTTCCAGTTCTTCGTTATCAATTTCAATTTCTGGTTTGGTCTTTACTTTGCCTGTTGTAAAGACCCAAACCAGAAATTGAAATTGATAACTAAGAACTGGAAGGTGTTAATGAATTCGAATACTTAGGAAGTGTATACACAATTTTAAAACACCATGTATGGTAAGAAACAAACTATAGCCCCCACCAGTATTAAAATAAAATAACAAACCAACATCTAAAACAGTCACATTATTATAAAAAGAAAATATAAAAGCCGCCATGAACAACAGCCACTCCATTATTGACATAAACTGACAAACCAACATCATCATACCTTGAATTTGACGAGATGTCAATGCTGAAGCCTGATTACTTCCTGTATTTTCATCCATGGCGTCAGAAGTTTCTGGTAATATATTTATAAACAACAAGTTTTGTCACTGTACTAGGGCTTCTCGTGTAGTTTAAAAAAAATTTTGTTAATGATTTGATTTTTCATATTTACACAGTAATTATTTTCATAAAAATCTGAATTTTCAATAAAGTGATTTCGTCTGGCCCTCATTATGACTGGTGTATTTCTGTCCAACTTGTGTGTGTACATGTAGTGTGTTATGGCCTTCATTTATTGGCCAGATTAATGCCACTGGTTGTGTATGCATCAACATTTTAGTTATTCTTGACACAAGAAATGGAGATGCAATGAGCTCCAGCTTTTCCGTTTTTAAAAGGGATTTGCATATAACCTTTTTTTTAAATATACAGTACTAGGAATAACTGGGCTCTTGTTTGAAGTGTCTTGTGATGAAACATTTTAGCACTGTTTATCATTTTTGAGTGTTCAAGTGGCAAGGTGGTTACAGTGCTTGCTTCCTGAAGCAAAGAAACTAGGTTCAAAACCAGGTAGCATCACGGTTCAGTCTATCCAGCAGTGAAAATGGGTACTTGACTCTGCTCTTGAGGCAAAGAGGAAGGGAACTGGTGGTACCCCCCACCCCATAAAGCTGAGACCTAGTGTAGATGAAGTCTCAAACACTTCCCTCCCCTTTGTCTGTACATGGGTCCTACATTCCGTAGTTGGGTATAGTATAGTGGAAAAAAAGAGCCTGGCCAATAAGGCACTTTGGCTGTGCTGTCCTTTCACAATTCACTTTAGCAGGCGAGGTGATGGTGCCATTTAGATGGTACTTGGTTTAATTTTCTGATCAGCACATCTGTAACCGCTTGATTTGGGTCGGTTTACCTACCAGATGTTAAAAGTCTGTTTGCTCGTGTGAAATCTGGTAATGTGTATCGTGTTGCAGTGTCGTAGAGTGGGCGTGTTGTTATCACCTGTACAGTTCAGTGTTGCGTGTATCTAGGTCACCAGCGTGAGGTGCTGCTAGGGTATAATGCAGACACTCACACACGAACAGCATACATGTTTCTCAGAGGTGTAGAACTCGTAGCAAGATGTTGTAGTGAGTAATGGTGTGTGTGTAGAAACAGCAGATCGTAAACACGAAGTCGTTTAGGCTCTTATTCAGGTACACACAAACTCACTCCACCACAAGTAAAAGTCATAAATGTAGTTAGCACCGATGACTTTTCTTCAAACGTTTATTACAGGACATACGCTGATAGACGACACAGTCACTTGGACAAGGATCATGGACATTTCATGTGTGGTAACGAATATAAACATCGAGCATCATCAATCTTGCATAGCTCATGTGTAAGATGCTAGTAAAGCTGGCTTGACAATCTACGTCAACTTTCATACCGTAGCTCAGGGCCCCTGACTAAGCGCGTCAGGTAGACCTTTAACAAATATAGTTGCTTAATATCAAAGTCTATGAACTTGCTAATGTAAGTCAAGACTTCAACTGGCTTCACACGCCAGACACTTCTTCTGCTTAAAGATATCGGCCGTAATGTCGGGCCTCTCTAATAATTGGTGAACAACTGTGTATTCTTCAAAGGCAGGCATTATCATCCATGCCGAAATATACTGCCATCATGCGGGTTCCATAATATCTCTTTACTGGGCTTCTGTAAAGTAGCTAGACGAATAGTCTTAGTTGGCTATATCAAGCATACGTAATGGACTCTGGATCTCAAGAACTGTGAGCTCCACTCACAGGTTGATACTAAATGTTCTGCAATCTAGGCATAATAATAAAGTTACTTTTACCTTGGACAGAATCCGAGAAATACACAAATCACAACTGTCGAACAGAATAACTCTGGGGAGAATCACTGACATCACAGTTACACTGAAGACTATCTTTCCCCCAGACAATGCAGAGAACAACGGACATCTTGTCCGGTCAGAACCCAGCTCATCACTCCCTCACGGAAGTCTCCGTTTCGCGCTAAAAAAAAACTTTGCGCATGCGTAGACAGAACAGGTCTGAGAACAGCTAACCCCCGTCTTAAGACAGATCAACAATAAAGAATAGACAAAGGCAAGATAACCCCAAATCAACCTGTCCCAGGGAGTTAACATACAGTTCTCTACCTTAGATCATCAAAAGTATTAAATAGATCTACATCTTATGAAACCGTCAAAAACGACAGCAACAATATCGCTTATATCTCTTTTCTGTTATCTTCTTTCCTTCTGTCTTATGAGTGCCTGCTACTAACTCATATTTACTTATTTATTGTATCTACCAAAAGGATTACCTTTAGGCTACGTTTTTTTTGTGCTCCTTGTGCTAATTTATTCATTACCCCACTCCCCAAGGATCCCCTAAAACCTCATGCCAAGCACATCTGTCCCAAGCCATCCACCCAAGGTCTCCCAGTCCCCTCACATACATCTCCAGATTCTCTCTCCATGTGCACCTGTCTCCCTTCACTTCTCCCATCAGGGGATCCTAGAACAAGTACTTTCCTGCAATGCTATAAACAGGTTCCTCAACGCATGTCACATCCACTGCCAGCATCCCCATCTCAACTCACACTCCACTGGCACCCATCATCAGTTCATGATCTCGTCACATCACTCTGTCGTATTGTGGGGAAAAAATACGCCTTACAAATTCTTGGTAGTGGTACATTTTCTTCTTCTTCTTCCTCGTTCGCCCTGAAAAGGAAGTTAGTTGCGTTGTGTCAGATTTCAGCAACGCTGCGATATCTGCACCTTTCGGCCGACACATTCGACTTCAGCACGGCATTTTTGGGACCGGGTTTGCCTTCCCACTTCGATCCATACTCTCTCAGCCAGACTGCAGTGATGCAGCCTGCTTCCACGACCACCACTTGGAGGTGGAGTAGGGTCTTGGTCAGCTCTGGTTCTCTGACCCTGACGCAAGCAGTCAAGCTATGGGTCGCTGACTGCATTCTCTATTGCTGCATCTTTGGGTCCCGTGGTACATTTTAATCAATCGGACGCAAGTACCTCTCTCTCATTCGCAACGCTGAGTAATGGCTGTGTAAACAAAGCGATATCTATGTTTGATGGCTAAAGACGGAAATTCATATAAAAAGAAGGGATGATCAGAAAGAGTTGATAATAGTATTGCTTGAAGCGGAGAAGAACATATTAATTTCCTCTCAAGGACTAATTGCAAAGTTGCTGCAAAAAAGAAGATAGCTCTAGAAGCTTGTGAACAGACAACTTCGTCATACTGAGCAACTTTGGAAAATTATATAAATTCAAAGACAAACCCAATAGAGGAAATTCTTGGGAGGAAAGAAAGCTGTTGATTGTACAATTAAAATAAGGTATCAACAAACGTGATCCATACAAGGGATAGAAAGAACGAGAAGGATGAAGAAATCAGAAAAAACACGAAATCAGCCTGTGGTAACGGACAAAATTCGCAGCACACGAGATGCGTTCTCGTTTTGCCGCGGACGGACTATAAATAGAGCTGGGGCGGGCTGGAAACTCGTCCCTCTGACACGATCAGCGGTGACAGCACTACGACCTTTTCAGGGCGAGATTTTTCACAAGATTACAGCAATATATTAAAACCAACGTCCTTTTCAGGGCTTACGCAGAAGACAAAGATGGCAGCCAAAAAGATGAAAGACTGTAAAAGCCTGCCAGCACTTGACAACAAGGAAGAGACATCAAGGGGCAAGAGCAGATTGCCGGAGAGCAGGGTTGCCCCAGGTGCTAACGTAGAGGCCGGGCCTCCTGGGAAGCCGAGCGATGCAGCTCCTGGCACCATTGGCAGCCGTAAAAGAAAAGAGCCGACTTTGGGCCCAAGAGTAGACAAAGCCTTGGACGAAATCGCAATGATTATGGTGAGAAATCTGAGGAGCCAGAAGGAGGCAAGGGATAAACTTGCAAAGTCACAACCACCACCATTCGAAACTACACCAACATCCACGCCCGTCGTGCCAGGCCTGGGCATCGAAGATGCTGTCCATAACCCAATGACGGAAAATCACCAAGCGGCAGAGGAGTGTAAAAGTCAAGAAAACAACCACCAGAAGTCAAGAGACGAGACAAAAACCAGCGATAACCCCGTGATGCAAACCACCAGACCTTGTCCGGAAGAAACAACAGCTAACAACCCAAAAGCTAAGACACAAGAGATGGCACCTTGTAACAAAGAACAGGAACAAGATTCAAACCACGCCTGTAAAAGGGAACAAAGACCAAATACTAACAAGAAAGGCGACACAGATGCGATTCAAGAGAGGATCGTTAAGATCACGCAGATGTCTGGAGGCGAGGCCTCACTCAGGGCCCTACCAGATGACAAAGTGATCTGTATCCTCGAGACAATAACTGGCAGGAGAGGCATCTCTAAAGTAAGGAGGCACGAAAAGGGAGTCGTGCTTTCCCTTAACAACACTTCAACAACCACTTCACTAATGATCGAACTGGAATCCGGTCCGAAAGAAGTCCAGTTGCCCCACCAGATAAAAGTGGTGGTGGAAAAACACAAGATTACAAAGAAGTTTGTCATAAGAGGGGTGGACACCAGATGGCCCGCAAGCGAGGTTCACAGCAACCTTCAGACCGAAAACGCTAAAGTAAACATCACGCAGGTCGAAAGGCTAAAAACATGGGGCAAAAAAGACACAAACCTGATCGTAATAACCATTTAAGGGTCGACAAGACCTGAGAGACTTACACTAAATACTACTTCAAAAAGGACAGAGGCATATATCCCTCCGGTCATGCAGTGCTCTAACTGCCAGCAGTTCTCACACACAAAGAAAACTTGCAGGAGAGATGCAGTCTGCCGGTATTGCGCGGGTAGCCACCCATATCGCGACTGTCCCAAGGCGAGGGAGGATCAAAATTACAAGGCCATAAATGCCTCGGAAACCATGGGGCAAGATACCGAGGCTGCCCGATGTCCCAGGAAACAAAGAGCATACTGAAGGAAGCGGTTTCCAAAAACATCCCCTTCAGAGGCAAAGCACAAAGTGGCTGCGGTTGTTGCAGAAAAACAGCGCACGACTGATAGACGACAGTCACACAAGCTGACCGCTGAAGTCAAAGAAATGAAAACGAAACTACAGGTCGAACACAAAAGCAAGCAGACTCCCGAAGACAGTGGTGAAGACGTAATAGATCTACAGAACGTCAGAGAAATGATGGAAGACATGAAAAGAATTCAGCAGCAGATAGAAGCAGATGTCAAGAAGTTGACAGAGCTGAAAGAAGAAAACTCAGAAATCCTCAAAAGAATCGAAGCTGAACGAAGAGCCGTAGAGGAAATGACCTCAAACACAAAAGCGACTAAAACAAACGAGCAATCAGACGAAGAAGTCATCGAAGAAACATTAGAAAAACTTCTCCCAGCAATAATAGAAAAAGCACTACTCCAAATACAGGAGAAAAGGAAGACACAAGGAGGGCAAAAACCAACAGAACCACACAAGCCAGACAGTGAAACACACCACAGCACCACGAACGGACAAACAAAGAGGAGGAAGCCAGCTAGTGGTCCTTTGTAGGACCAGTCCTTTTCAGGACTAACAACCGGCTAGCACCGAAGAAACTAAACGCAATATATACCCCAATTATAACCAACTTTCAGGGTGAACAGTCTATAACAGCAACATAGTAGACAAACGAACGAACGAACGAATGGAAACTCGTAGAAGTGTAGAAACGAAATAGTCTCAGACCTAAGGGTCTTTTATATTTGGACATGCGCCCTAATATAACCGACTAGGTTGAACAGGACGCGCCTCGCGAAAACTTTATTTAAAAAAAAAACGGATCTCGTACACACGCAAAATTTAAAAATTCGGAAGGCAGAAGACGACTTGGAGGGAGAGAGAGAAAGATCGACGCCTGGTCAAGCTCATTCAAATCTGTATTGTCGGGCAGTTCGAACCTGTGCAAAGCCTTCAGTCAGTTCAACTTCTGATTTATCCTACCAGGGGTATGTAATATATATATATATATATATATATATATATATATATATATATATATATATATATATGTATATATATGTATATATATATATATATATATATATATATATATATATATATATATATGTATATATATATGTGTGTATATATATATATATATATATATATATATGTATATATATATATATATATATATATATATATATATATATATACGAGGGACGGTCAAAAAGTAATGCCTCGTAATTTTTAATTTCATTTAATAGGCAATAAAACAGATAAAATTCACATTGAAATGTAGCCCCAAGTCTGAACTTCAAAAATTTATTTCTCGATCTAGTCTCCGTTAGTTGTTACAGTTTTTGTCCATCTTCTCACAAGGGCATGTATCCCCGCACGGTAAAAATTTGTGTCCTTTTTCCTAAACCACTGGCGTACGGCGCGTTTAAGGGTCTCGGTGTCCTCAAAGTGATGTCCGCGAAGATCTTCTTTCAGTGGTCCAAACAGATGGAAGTCAGAAGATGCAAGATCGGGACTGTAAGGGGGATGTGGTAATAATGTCCAGCCAAATTCTGCAATCGCATCAATGGTGCGTTTAGCGGTGTGTGGCGTGGCATTATCGTGCAACAGTAGTGCAGTTCTCTGATCTTTTAACGGGTAAAGTCGCCGAAGACGATCTCTAAGCTTCTTCAAAGTTTCAATGTAACGGTCTGCATTCACCGTGTTTCCCAGTTCCAAGAAGAATCACACCCTTCTCATCCCAAAACACGGAGGCCATAACTTTCCCTACAGATGGTGAACTTTTTTTCTTGTCGGCGATGTTGTGTGATGCCATTACATTGACTGCCTCTTGGATTCTGGTTTAAAAAAATGAAACTGTCACAATATTCGATAAAAACTCTTCTCCTTCAGTTTCGTAACAGTGCAGGAGGTTGATGGCTATGGTTTTCCTTATGTCTGTCTGTCAACATTCTGGGTACTGTCGTAGATTTTCGATAGGGGAATTAAGACTTGGGTTGGTCCCTTCTGAATGGATTAGAATAAGTGATAGTCACAGTGAGAAGTAGTAATAGCAATAGATTTCCACGAGTGAGATGGTAGAAATGTGATAGAGGCTGTCTCTGAAATCAAGAAATCTTCTCTCTTTCACCTATCTTCTACGACAGATTTAGATTGAGTCAGACAGTCTACACACATATATATGTAATATATATATATATCCACTCACATACATACACACATAAGACGACAGTTAGACGTACAGACGTGGGGAAAACTATGACAATGATTATATGAAGAGTTTGGGAAAACGAACTGACCGACACGCTGGAATAAATTTTATGAGTAGTTTATTTATCAAGACTAAACTTCTCTCACAACATATCTTCTTTTCGGGGAATTTTAAGACTATCAACTATTGGCTGCGAGTCCGGACATTTCAGTACAGCATCAGCTTTTTTTAATTATGGCATTTTCCGGTCCCCTAGCCTTGACTCGATTGGCTTTGGCCTTGCGATATCCTTCGCGTTTGAAACAAAATTCACCCTATTATGTTGCAAAATAAACCTTCATTCAATTACACATTAATCAAAACATGCATTTTTTTTATTCAGATTGGTAACTTTCTTAGCTTTTCAAGCTCGTGAAATAATTAGGTTGATGCGTGAATGTCTGAAGTGGTGATAACACATTCGTTCCACGCTATTACAACAACCATGTGATCGTGTTAAATTGCTAAATAATATTAAAACTATTGTAATGTTTACATTTAAAGTTCAAAACATTGTTAATAAGTGATATACTTACGTATAGTCATCTTCAAATCAGAAGATGTGATGAAGTTTGAGCACGAACCAACATAAGTGGCATGCCGATTTTGATCAACATAGGGAGTTATCACAGTCGATGTAACAGCCTCGCTCTGCATTTTTCGCTAAAATTCTTGACCAAGAGAGCGTTACTTAAAGTCAAATCGCTTCACCAGCAAACATCAGAAGTCTTTGATATTTTATAGGAATAAATAAAAATGGCTCCCAAATCTTCTCATACCATGCAAGGAATTATAACACAACTTAAAATGTCAAATCTTGTAAAATTTCGACTTCACTTCGAAAAATCTGCGTCTTCCACTTTGTTTCCTACAGCTTGCATTATACGAAATTAAAGCTATTCCTCCGCCCATCATAATGGTGAAAGCCGTATGCAAATCAGACGTCTGCTGGTCAAGCGATACCCGTTTGAATGAAGCAGGGTGAGGCAAAAAAAAACCGAGAGTTGGCCGCGCGACGAGTTTCGCTACGCGTAACGTTGCTGTTTGTTTTTATTAGTAAAAAAATACTTCAATAACTTTTATTATTCGGGAATTAATACATTTCAAAAGAGAGGAGGATAATGAGTATCGTGATATAAATTTTATTACAATCCGCTTAATAGCAAAGGGACAGTGACGACTTAAACTTGACGAATTTTCCTGTTTTCTCAACTTTCGTGCGTTTTCAACCAAAAAAGCGGGCGGTTTGTGGTACCTATCAAATCACATCAAGCATATACCAAAAAAAAAAAAAAAAAAATTAAACAAAAAAAAAAAAATCAAGAAATGCTACAAGAATGATAGACCCGTTGGTATAATCCTTCCCTCGATGTATAGCTCACAGTCCCGTTAGAAGAAAGTGATAGCCCAAAGAGTCACAGATACATATGATTTAGTCTAAAATTCTTCCCCTTTAAGGTATGAACAGACTGGATACTCTGATCTAGTCTAAGGAAATATACATATATATAGTTAGCAATACCTTGCATAAAGAAATGTTATGACAGCAAAAAAATGAATGGGTGTCAAAATACCACCAATAAAGGGATCGCTCAGTCCTGCATTCACTCTATTCATTCAACGGTGATCACGTGCATTTGTTCATACTCACAGCTTTGGTAGCCACTTCGGGAACAAAAAAACAATATTTTTAGGACTTGCCCATACAGAATCTTCAATGGTAATCTTGGCCAAGAAAACCCCAGGTCCAAAAAGACGGGTTGAATTCACTACTTCCGGGACCGTTCTCTTGGGAATACTATTGTTTTGGATGTCTGTTTAAGTCACATAAAATTGTCCAGGCACGAGCGTTTATAGCGAGCACAGTGTCAACATCTTAGATTTCAAACGAATGAGGAATTTAGTTGGTCACACCACCACTTGTCAACAGTGTCGGGAAAGTTACTGATTGTAATATGTTACTTGCCACAAAGGCTGAAAAATGACTAGAGTTTTCTCAGGAAGAATCAAATCAGGCTCGATGACCCGTTACTTCTTTAAAATCTTAAAGTTCTTGTAAAAGTTATACATCAAATCTTTAAGGTAAGAATGTTTGTTGTTTTCTTCACAGATTTATCTCTCTACTCAAACGCTGGAAAAGTTTGGGTACCACAGTTTCACTATATATAAATGGCCCTCCAGTATATATGAAACACCAGACAAAGATTGTACACTACCTCAGCGCTCAGAGAAGCTACGTTTTGACAAGTGAAAATGCAGACGATATGTCGGCCCTATGTCTGAGATAGCCAAATATTGTTATTTCGTCAATCTGCAGCGATTGACCGAATGCATTCTCACGCCAAATCGTCCGGTGCAAGGGACTGACACGTTACGTAAAAAGTTACTCATTTAATCAGCAATGAAATGCGTTTCTAAATGAGAAACGAAACTGGCGAATGGGAGAATGGGAAAAAAAATATTTTTCGCAAACGAATGGATGCGTAAAATACAGGAAAAAAGGTAAAGAGTGATAATAAAATAGAGGATACGGGTGAAAGAAAAAGAAGAGGATATAGGCAATTCAATGATCATAAAACCTCTGTAACAGGTACCCACCGTGCACAAACTTTTGAATAACCCAGGTCTTTAATGATGTTCTGGACACTGCCTTTACTAATGGACAACATGGAAGAAAGTTCATCCAGTGTTACCCGACGGTCACCACGAATGATGCCATCATCTCGATGAATGTTGTGTGGAGTCACTGCGTCAGCCATTGAGGATTGACCTACTTCAGCTTCGTCACAACGATGTACCCAACGTCGGACAGTGCTAACATCCACTGTTGAATCTCCATAATCATTCAAACGTTCGTGGATGCGAATTGGGGTCTCGCCTTCAGCATTGAGGAGTTCTATGACATAACGTTGTTTTAACCGAACGTCTTTGGCAGCCATTTTTAAACTGTTACAGTGGGGCCACCTGTTACTGAAACAGGTTGGTAATGCTATACAGTGCAGAAGAGTGTTTGTGGAATCCTGCTAAATTTACAAATTGCACACCAATGCATTATTTACATACATAAAAAATAGGAGGCATTACTTTTTGACCGTCCCTCGTATATATATATATATGCCTATGTAAGTACTTCTTTTTCAGGTTTGATAATTAAATTGAACAGAGACTAAATTTGAATTCAAAATGGAGAATCATGCAATGTGCAAGGACCATGATGCTTACAAGAGATGAGCGGGAATGGGAAGGCAGGACTAAAGAAAGGTCTATTTTGTTAAAACATTGTTTTATTGATGACTGCAAGTCTTGATGACCGTAGACGGCGACTGCAGCATCATGATTGTGAATTGTATTATTTAGTTTTTAAAATGTAATCCGTTAGACGTCTTTGCCTATACACTGCCACTGAAGCATAACTTATATCATAGTATGATTCATACCTACATAAGCATACGCTGAACACATCATCTCATGACAACGTAGACCTGTGGGAAATCACCACGCAAGGACTAGCCACATGTATTGCAGGTTTACTGTTCTAGTTTGGAACAGCCTAATCTGACACTAGCACCCATTCAACGTATACTGTGTGTGAGGGAGTTCCAGTGTTTTCGCAACTACACTCGTGTGTTAACAGACATTGTATCCAGTCCTATGTATAAGAATTCCAGAAACGTATGTGAGATCCCAAAGAGACCGTGTAATGATGACAACGTGCAATCTATGTTAACTCAGTGCAGGCAAAATACATTATGACTAACTTCAGCATATGAACTTTGTGTAAAACGTTTTTATAAATATTAAGTGTGAATTTTAATTTTTACATTTTAATTGAGATTTTTCAATTTCCAAGAGAGAAACAAGAAAATAAATGTTGTCACGAAAGGGTTTTGTTATAGTAAAGAATAAGGTTATCCTGGACAAAAAGCTGTATCAGGTGATACCAGGATAGTGCCAAGTAAGAGACTGGTCTTACAAGAAATACCCCCTTTTCTGAAAGAATAAGGGTGTATTGACATCAAAGGTTAGGATCAGCTGTATAAACCTCCAGGTGTGATGAGAGTGAATGTCCTGAAAGTCTATTTGCTCCCTTTCAAGATCCGCCTAATATATTATGTATTAGTATTTGATGATGTTGGCTAATTTTGCTAGGGGTATTAATTTATGACCTATCTCTATAACTATAATATGTATCAAACAAAACTTGTAACTCAATGTAAATAATGTCATCAAGTCTGATAGTACATATTTACAATTTTATTTAACCTATACCGGTCGTCTTTTCGGTTAGGTAATTTAAAGAAACTCAAAGATATTTACATCATAAAATAAATAAACATAGAATCTTTAATTATCAAACAGAATCCTGTCTTAAAAGTTCTATTTTTCTCTACACTGATTATTATAATTCACTATACTTTTTCACTAAGTTGAACTGTGAAGGTAGTAATAGATACATTCTGTCCATAAGAAATCATCCTTCACTGTGTTTTTATTTCTGTTTATATTTTATGTTATATACTGAATAGGCTGACCAGTGGCTATATATCGCCACTTAACTGGTGGTTGTCGAATTCAAACTCCTCCCGCCATAGACTAACACGTCTGTGAAATTACAGGGGGTGGCTGGCTACAATGACTTCACGAGCACTTGCACCTCAGAGTCCAATAGAGTTAGTTGATTCAGATACTTCTAGTAGTTTGCAGGATAAAACCTGGAATACAAATAATCACAATCCCTGTATGGTCCAGCACTATTCTGTCCTTACATACAACGGACATAACACACAGTGTCAGACATAGTGCTAACATATGCACAGGACAATTTACCTCACCACCAATCACAGCCAGTTCACTGTGACTACAATTTCCTTATAAATCCTAAGTTAGATTCCTTTGTCCATGATCTGCTTCCATACAATATTGCACAGGATTCACTAAAACAAGTCCTTTTACTGATAAATGTCTCTTTTAGAAATACTTTCACCAAAATTCTTCCTTATTTATGGGACGATTTTGGTCATTTAAAGTTGGAACTATTCTGTGAATTATGCTGTATTAATCTATCTATTAATCAGTTAGTTTGCGAAATGCATTTTAATATATGCATGCTTTAACTAGCTAAGTTGGGACTAACCATGATGTAACGAAGCTCTTTCACTCGATATTTCTATCTTACAAGAACCCTATTTGAAAAAGTTTTTTACACCTACCTCTAACATAATCCTCCCTTGTGATACTTCTTTCTATAATTAAATATCCTTGTCCCATCAGTTACACAGAATAGACCTCTATGTTTAAGCATAGTAGCCTACGTTTCCTAACACACAATAATAAGGGTGCGTTTTCATTGGCTATTGTAGCAGAGAGTTCTCTACTTATGGCGTGCGGAATTAGAAAACCGTGTTGTGAGACAGAATAAATCAAGACAGATGTATATAATTAAATGATTCAGTAAACTGTAATTTTATGACTTGTCAATTCCTTATTGTTGACAATTATATTTTGCTGAGTTGTTGTCACGGTATAGTTAGGTGACGGTAGCACTCTAGAGCTCATGATCTATACTATTACCATCCAGACTTGTGCTCTTTACAGCTGCAGCTATACCTGTGCTATCCTTACACCAGTGCTCTTCTCCGAGACTGGGGTATACCTGTCTAGACTAAATTTCCTTCTCTAGTCTTCAAAAGCTGTTTGAAAAGTTTATGTAACTTTTATTCCAGAATACAGTAAACATGGCTAATAAAAACTACACAAATACTAACCATTATCTAGTCCTACACTGTATATAGTAAACATGGAGCTAGTAAAAACTAAATAAGTAGCCAATAAAAATTACACATAACTATGGAGCAAATAAAAGTTATATAAATATGAATCTAATAAAAAATACACAATCATTATCTAGTATTACACTATATACAGCAAACATGAAGATTATAAAAACTATGCAAATATCAATCATATACCAAGTACTACACATTATTTGTAAACATGAAGTTAATAAAACTACACAAAAACCAATCTATGTGTGTTTACATATGATACGTAAATGTGTACATGATAATGAGAGTATGTGCAAAAAGTTAATGATTCAAACATACATTGTAAATGTAGGTGAAACAAATAGGTGTATGCAGACATATCTGCAGAAAATACGAACACATGAATCTATACATCATCATCTGCCTCAGTTCCCCCATGAGCATAAGCCTTCAATAAACGTAGGCAAAGTCTTCCTGTCCCGTGCCATCATCTCAAGGTCTTTCCATGTCTGTCTCCAGTTCTCTTCTCCATATGTTCCTTAATCTCCCTCTACCTCTTTTACCCTGGGGATTTCAGATCTGCCTGGTAATTCTATCAATAGGTTTCCTCAGTGTGTGTCCTATCCATCTCCAGCATCATCTTATCATCTCGTTCCTCTGGCATTTTTCTGGATTTTATCATCAGTTCCCACATTAATGAGCTTGTCATGCCATTTCAATCCTTGTATTCTATGCAAGCATCCATTTATGAAACTCTGCAGCTTTTTGATTGTTGTTTGTGTTGTTCTCCATGTTTCAGAGCCATACAATAGGACTATATGTAAGCATGGTGTGGAATACACAGAGAGATACATGAGTTTATGCTTATGTAGAACATCCTCAGATATGCGGATCGTATCATTTTATTAGCTGAAAGTGAACAGGAGTTGCAAGAGCTAGTAAAGCAAATAAACAGCATGTCATGAATATAGACGGAACATTAACACTGAAAAAATGAAAACTATGATGATTAGCAAAGCAGGTGAAAAGCCACAGTTAAAGATAAGAATACATGGGAAAATCCCGAAACAAGTCAAGAGTTTCTCATGTCTTGGTCATATAATAACAGAAGATGGCAGATGTGAAACACAACTCAAAAAAAGAACAGGAATGGCCAAAGCTATATTCAGCAACATGAGACAGATACTAATATCTAAACAACTAACTCACAAATTCAAACTGGAAATCATCAAATGCTGTATAAATCATTCTTCATTACTGTATGGTGTAGAAACATGGACAATGAACAAGCAATTAGAAGAAATAATTGAGGCCTTTGAGGGGTGGATATGTAGAAGAACGGGGCACATCTCGTGGAAAGAGAAGAAAACAAATAAAGCGGAATGAAAAGAGAATTAATGAAAGAAATCACATTAGACAGCAAAAATATTTTGGCCATGTAAAAAAGTCATAACACCTTACTGAAGACCATAATTGAAGGCAAATGTGTAAGAGGAAGACAGCACTATAAGTGGGAAGATGACACCAAGAGCTGGACAGGAAAGTTACATTTTCAAAAAAATTAACACCAGAGCCAGTCAGCCGAACGCTGGAATAATATAATGGTGCTATATCATCAATGCCTTTTTTCAAACTATGTTGATGACATTATCACATTTTACCTTTTTCTTTATATGTCAAATATAAATCACATTAATCAGCAATTACTTGTGCGCTGGTCTTGAAAGCATGTACACATGAGTGTCAGGATCCAGGATGAAAGACAAAGGGCAGGATGTCAGAAAAGCCTGATGGCCCAGTTCTCAATCCTTTTAAAATAAAGTTTCTTCATACACCCTGCTTAGATAGCGCAGACTAGGCTAACTTGGTCACCCTCATCGCACGGAAGATGGCCATTCCATCTACAGACAAGTGACCAGCTGAGGTTTAAAGATGTGTGCAAGAGAGAAAGGAAGGTGCTGGATGTAAGTCAAGCATCCTGGGAAGACAAAGCTGCTGATCCCACCAAGTGGAGATGCTTCTATGGCAATGCCTCAGATTGGGCAGAGAGAGGCACTTAAAACAAGCAGAAGGGAAAAGAAAACGTTGAAAGGAACACCATGCAAAATGTAGCAAAGAGTTATCACTAAGAGTAATTACTGGAAGAGGCTGCTACTTTTAATTTATATAACAGTGATATTTCATCATTAATCACTTTTTATTTACTTAGGGGTGATTTCTCACATCAAGGCCACTTGATATGAATTACCTTTTCTTTACATATCTGTGACATACCACATACCTGATTATCATTTCTATACATCAGTGGCATATGTCATCATGAAACACTTTCTTTATAAGCTAGTGCTTTATGGCATGACATTAATTAGCTTTTATTTACATGTGTATGGGATTCTACATTACTGAATATCACAGGTGCCTTCAAGGCTTCCCTAACAAGTCTCAAAGTGCAAGTCTCAAGTACTTAACAGTGGCTTTCAAGTCTTATAATCACAATCACTTTTGTTAGAACACTTAACATCAATAACTATAAATAGTAAAGAAAAATAAAAAGCCGATGTTTAGCATTTTTACTTTATCAATTCAAACAAAATCACTTTTGGTTACTCCATAAGGATATATTGTGAATGAAGATGGTGAAGTTGGTTCATCAAAATTGGCAAGTTCTGAGACAAGACACGAATAAACAGTCCAGTCACTGTGATGACTTAAGTCCTATTCAAGTTCAATGACTTGAGTCAACAACACTGCTGATTATCATTATTATACATCAGGGACATACGACATTATGAAACATTTTTCCGTACATGTTATATTGTTAATTACCTTTTCTGTACAAGTCTGCGGCACACCACATCAGGAATAAGCTGAAGGACACACTAAACTGAATGAATTCATTGGTGTGTCAAATTAATAACATATTTACAGTATTTGTGGTGAAATATTTGTCTGCCACTCAAGGAGCGTGAGTCACCACAGTAGCTGAAGTCCTTGAAGGAAGCCAATTTTAACTCCTGGATGGCTTCTGTAGCAACAGGTTTTACTTGATCAAGATGTTAACCTCATGTTCAAACTTCTTTAGTCGCCTTTTATGACATGCTTGGTTGGAAGAAGTGGTCCTATTCCTTGCCCAGGATCTACACGAGTGAGTTACTGTAAAAAAAAAAAGGTAAAGGATCCTGTTACATGCCCATTGAAGCATATTAGGAATATTGTGTTAGGCCCATATTTTCTTGACGATCAGCACACTAGGGGTGATGTGGCCAGCATCAACACCGGCCGCCTTAACCTTCCCAGAGTTTCTCCGGTACCCAATTCATGAGGCTGGGTCGAACCCAGAGCCATTTGCGGTCTAAAAAATTCCACGTCAACTGTGGATCGAAGTCACATACTGTGCATATCCATAAATGACAAAATTATGATAATAATAAACAGAACAAATACTCAAAGACATTTTCTACAACACTCATCTACAAAATAGAAAAGAACAATGTAAGCTCTTAACATACATGTACAAGGACCAACTTGAAAACTAATACATGGCAACTCCGCTGTAGTTAAATTCCTTATTGTCCTCACACTGTCCGCTGTGAGGGTGATCACACCCCCACCACCACCACCGACTCAGAATATAAACTGGGGCACCGCTACTGCCTGGGCAAGTTGGTGTTCTATACGTGTATCTGGTGTATACATCATTGTACTCCATTTCTTGTCTCTCCGTGAAGAATCCAACAGTAATCTGTTTGCTGCAGCCGTGAGGGTGAGAGACTATGATGGTCAGCTTATGATCGTTATCTGGTCTTGCCTGATATTTCTCTCCAACTGTTGTGTGCAGTGATTTATAAAGTCTCCACTTATCCAGGAGCCTATTTGCCAGATCAATGTCATGAGTTATGTATGTCATTCTACATGTATCACCATTATAGTCATTTACCACACGAGTTGCCCCACAAACTGAAGATATGTCATTGTCATTTAAATTAATACTGTTCCTATCATAGAAAAAGTGGCAGGTGGCATGAGCACCTTCTGTTTCATTATAGATAAGATGCGTGACTGTGTAGATCTCGATCACTGCCCACTGGAACTGTCGTCTGTGATTTGTACGACATTCCTTACATGGACATGTCTTCCCATTATAGCTCAGTGTTGAGAATATATTCACTCGCCACACCCACCCACTTCCTGTCCTCATTTCCTTTTTACCTTTTAATTCAGAAGATGGATAGGGTTTACTACTGTCGGGATAAAAGTCTGGTCTCTCATTACTTGTGCATTTGACATCAATCCGAACAGTAATAACTGACAGTGCTTGGATTAAATTCACTATATCAATGTCACGATACTGAGGAGGAAGATGGTCAATTGAAAAGTCATCTACTGGTATAAAAGTCTTGTGATTGGGATTCTTTTCGCACTGGTCGAGATGTCTGTGAAGATCCACCTCATCTCCACAACTAATTTCAGCTTCAAATATTCCTATAAGAAATACATATAATATCATTAAAAATTACACTTTGAGTATCTGTGGCCGTATGACCGACCACCTGAGCATTTATTCGCGCTAGTGTCTAGTGATAATAAATAATAAAACCATTTCACTAGTATGATAAATAAACAAGTAAGATTATTTTCTATAAATAAAATAAAAGAAAAGAAAATACACGTCACAACTGAGAGCAGGGTAATGAGAGGTGATGTGGTAACTAGTTCAACATTGACATAACCCACGCCTAAACTTTGGCGGGAGTTACTATCGTGATTTCAGTGACGTACACAGACAGCCCTGCTCCCTGTGTAATAAAATGATAGATTGACCAATAAAAAGGAAATAGAAAAATGTATTAACCAATAGAAAGCAGCCAGCTAACCAACACACTGTGAGGTCAGCTGCCAGCAAGATTCGAACGGTAGTGTTAGTAGAAGTCAGGCATGGCATACAGACGTGTTTTGTGAGTGAGTCTTGAACATTGGTTCAAGCAAATGTTATCTTGCTGGTTTCTTCATGTAAGTAGACCAAAGTCTTGTATCGCCTTTTTAATTCTCAGCCCAGCTCGTCTGATATTTTTATAAAAGGCCGAAATGATGCAATTAACGAAGAATTGAAGGATTCCTGAAAGAAATCCCAAAACTGCAAAGATATTAAAAAGTAAAACTACAGGTGGTAACCTATACAAAAGAGATATGCAACCCTGGCAAAATTATAAATGATTAAACCAAGGATATTGATGATAAGATTGAATATTAATCGCCTCTATGGATTTGAAAAGGTGATAGAAAATATAAAGGCCACAATGAACATTGTGGGATAGCTTGAATCAAATGACTGAACAGATTGTTACCATTACTGTTGATACATTACATGCAATTTTCTGTTCTAAATAAAATGCAAGTTGACCTGATCTGGCTGTTGAATAATTCCTTACATGTTGGATAATGTAGGAACTTAGTATTTGCAATAGGAACTTAGTATTTGCAAAAGGTACACCACTGTCACTCTCCAAAACATAACAACGATAGAGGAAAGAACGGACTGGCACCCCACAACATAAACCAAAAAACTTTCATCTCTGGCGGACTTCAAGCCAGTCAAATATCTAACTTGGAATGGGAAAATAATGAAATAGAAGAAATACAATAACCCCATGGCTACATACTAGATTAATTGATGCCTGTGACCCATGGCTACATAGATTAATTGGTGCCTTACCCAGTTCACCACACTACAACACGGTGACATATAAGATTAATTGGTGTTGTAGGACCAGTTCTACACTGCACCCCTGCAACATATCACCAATGTGTTTGATTACTGACATTACGCTTCAATATTAAAATCACAGATGACTATCAATCTTAAACTTAAATATCTGACATGAAAATACATAATTACTGCCATAAATGCTTCGGTCGGTCGGTCTGTCACACTTTACACACCGTCGTTTGTGTACATTTTTCTGTTCGAGAGTGCATTAACTTTCAAGCACAGCTAAGGGGGTGCAACTGTGGTTAAAAGTTAGACAATAACATTGTATTGTTTCCCCTTATATGTACTCTCCCGAAAATAGAAAAAGTGTGACTGTGTGCATTAAATCAACAGCAATCAAGATACTCTTCTGTCCAGTTTCATTCGGGAAACGGATTTAACTCATCATTTTTCTTAAAAATAATCTTACAATGTAAGTTTCTGATTGTTTCTTCAAGACAAAATTTTAATTTAAGTACTGCAGACTTTTTATTATGGATAAAAATGATAAGATGGCTAAAAGGAAGAGATGATCGTGTCATTCACAGTGAGCAAGCAAGACTATAGAAGAAGCAGCAATGTAATACGTTAACAGAAACAACACACTATAATTAAAAACCTGCCAATTTTGGCGGGTTGTTGCTAGTTTATTAATAAATGTAAAAAAAAGACTGCTATAATTCAGTCATTCCTAGAATCATGGCCACCATCACTATATCAATCAACAACACTACCACTACCACTAACAAATCATATAGGTTGTTGTTGTTTCTGGGAAGTTTAAGGCGGTCGGTGTGATGCTGACCACATTACCCCTAGTGTGCCGATGGTCGAGAAAATATGGGCATAACACCATATTCCCAATATGCTTCTATGGGCGTGTAAACAGGATCCTTTACTTTTTTGTTGTTGTTATTGTTGTTGCTGCTGTTATTGTTTAGTCCAGGCTGCTGAGCATGTCGCTCTTTTGCAGCTACTGCCAAGTTGAAGAATTCTTGGCATTACCTTCATTGTAGAACTAGGCTTCTCCTGTGTAGTTTTTCTACCATCTCGAAACTTGTTGAGTTGGAGTCATGAGCTAAAGTATTTTTCCTTGGTGTTCTATCCTGGTGTGGCATACATTTAAATGATCCACCCACTTGGTTTAAAGCTGAGGAAAAAAAGGGGGGGGGTGTAAGGCATACTGTGCATTTTTGTCACCCATTGGGGGCTGTCCAAAAATGCAGGGCTAGACCAAAAACAACTTGGCGGAGGACTGCAGAGGCTGAGATGCAAAGAATGAACCAGAGTTGGGGCACTGTATGAAGGATGGCCGCCGACTGAGCAAAGTGGAATCAATTTGTTGTTGCCTTACAAGACGCCACCAGGCGTAATGGCCACTGACTGCTTTGACAGTCAGCGGCTAAGGATCAAAGAAGAAGAAGAAGAATACTGTGATATGGTTCTGGGATCTCCCAAGGAATTGTCAAGTCCTGTGCAGGGCCACATCTCAGCTTCACCATCTATTCAGTGGGAGATCCTCCTGCATGCAGTCAACCAAGCTAAAACCGGAGTTAGTCTGGGGTTCAAAGGACTCCCCTAAACTGTGTTTGCAAAGCTGAGTTCTCAACATGTTGCACCACAGGGAGAATTAAGACGTTGGGCCACTCTAGTGTGGCTGGTCGATACCTGAAATACTGGCCAGGCAACTCAAAGGTTGCCTGTTTCCATGATGCACAATGTGGAGGTGCCTTAAAGTCTTGGTTAGAGATCTGGAATTCAAGTGCAGTGTGAATTCCCTTGCATCTCTAATAATACGGGTTTAACAACAGCCACACTATTTTTAAATAAAATAACAAACCACATGTTCAATAGCCACTTTGTTTAAAATAAAATAAACAAACCAACATTTACAATAACCATCATCATCATTTTGTTGTTGTGCTCCTTATGAAGAATGGAGCCACCACTACAGCTGACCCCCTTGCAAGAAGCCTACACCAAGCTTTCATTGTTATTGTTATAAAGAACTGACATCATTGCACTCCAGGCAGACCCATAGGTGCTCAGTATCTCTCAGTATATGTTGAAGAGTGTGAATGCTAACTATTCCTGGAGCTCGCTGGTTGTAAACATGACGGATGCATCCTCTCATACGTCCACCTCTACTAGCCTTACGTTTGATGCAAATTCCAACAGTCTTAACCTTGATAATTCATTTATTGTAGTTTCTCTAGCAACACAAGAGAGAAAACTGGACTGATTCTAAAGGCGACGAACTGGAACGGACTACGGACTACGACTTATGGAACTTGGAACACAAGAAGTATAAATGGGAAGGAAGAGGAGCTGGCGGAAGAGATGAGGAAAGCAAAACTATAAATCCTGGCTATAACGGAAACAAAGAAAAAAGGAAAAGGAGTCATGGATCTCGATGGCAACACGCTGCTCTACAGTGGTGTACCCATGTCTGAAAGAGCTAAAGGGGGCGTGGGTTGCATTGTGGCCCAAAATCAAAAAGATAGTATCAAGGGATGGAACTTTGTCTCGGAGCGTATTATGGTTGTTAAACTAAAAGAAGGAGAAACCATAGTCAACCTGGTCATAGTGTATGGGCCAAATGAGGATGAGAGAGCAGAGGTCAAGGAGGAATTCTTCGAGCTGCTTCAAAGGACAGTGGATGACTGCCTAGATGAAGTTATCATGCTCGGAGATTTTAATGCCAGAGTTGGAAATGACCATGCTAGATGGGGGTGGAGTTATCGGAAGATATGGAGAAGATACTCTCAATGACAATGGAAAGCGACTCCTTAGATTCTGCAGTGAGCAGAATCTGATCATTACAAACACAAAGTTCCCCCATAAGCGCATACATGCATACACTAGATGTGAACCAACAAAGAATGAGAAGTCAGTGATCGACTATGCCATTGTTCGGAGAAGCTCATTCAAATATGTCCGAGATGCTAGAGTCTGGAGGGGGCCAGAGATTGGAAGTGATCACTACCTGCTAACAATCAAAGAACAACTGAAAGAGTTGCTCAGCCTCGGAACTGTCCAACATCACGCAAGAAACCAAGTAAACGAGCATGAGAAATGAGCATTAGGACCTACAAGCTGAGAGAGCCAGAAATTAAGACCAGATATCAGGGGCTTATTGCTGCAGCGGTGAGCAACACAGAAGAACGACCTGATGACTTGGAAACCCTCTGGATTAAATTCAAGGATATCATAAAGACGCTGCTGCAGAAGCATGCGGTGAAGTCCGACTTGGGAACAAGAGAAAGAGGACACCTTGGTGGACAGAGGAAGTCAAAGAGAAAATAAGAGAGAAGAAAATGGCATGGAAACAATACTTAGGAGCTAAAAACACAACAGGACAAATGGAAAAAATATAGAGAATATGTGACACTCAGAACAGAAGCAAAGAACAAAGTGCTAGCAGCAAAACAGAAGTCCTGGGAAGAATTTGGAGAAAAGCTAGAAAAAGATGCACAAGAAAACCAGAAATTGTTCTATAAGACCCTAAAGAACATGAGGAAGGAAAAACAATGCCCTCTCAAATTTATAAAGGACAAGCAAGGCAAATTGCTTACTGCCCTGAAGGAAGTAATGGGAAGATGGAAAGAATATTTCTCAGAACTCCTGGATGGTGAGCATGGTTAAGCATTAGAAATGATAAACACTAGCACAGAAGAGAAAACCAATGATGGTGAAGATGACATAAAGATGGAAGAACTGAATGCAGCACTGGAGAAAATCAAGATGGGCAAAGCAGCAGGGCATGATGGTATAACACCAGAAATGGTTAAGTTCATGGGAGCATCAGGCGACCTATCACTCTTAAGGGTTTTACAGGCAGCGTGGTACAACAAGACCATACCAAAAGATTGGGAGATTGCCATCATAACACCAATTTTCAAAAAGGGTGACAATCGACAGTGTGGAAACCATAGAGGCATATCCCTTCTCAGTGTCCCTGGTAAAATCTACTCTAGAATCCTAGAGCAGAGACTCCGACGCCTAACTGAGCCACAATAGGATGAGGTCCAGTGCGGATTCCGAGCAAACCGAAGTACTCAAGACCTAATCTTCACACTCAGACAGCTGAGTGAAAAGGCCCTTGAGTATAAGAGTGAGATGCATCTTTGTTTCATAGATCTGGAAAAGGCGTTTGACAGGGTCCCCTGGAGCAAACTTTGGGACTGTTTGGCAAGGAAGAATATTCCAGCACCTCTGATTCATGCTATACAGAGCTTCTACAAGTCTTGCAGAAATTATATGAGGACAGCAAACCATAAGTCGGAAGAGTTCAGGACCACCACTGGTGTAAGACAAGGTGATATCCTATCACCTTACCTCTTCATACTCCTTATGGACGATGTCATCAAGGCATGTAAGAAGAGAACAAGAAAGTATTCAGTGGGGTACTGGAAGATGAGACAGGTCTATATTTCGGAGCTGGCATTTGCTGATGATGTTGCCCTGATTGCTAAGTCAGAGGCACATCTCCAATCCAACCTGCAAGTCTGGAAGGAAGAGCTGGAGAAGAGAGGGATGGTCATAAGCAGCTCTAAAACAAAATCCATGGTGATATCACGAGAAGAAAGAAAACATCAGATTAAGCTGGGAGAACAGGTCCTGGAGCAGGTCGACCACTTTAAATACCTCGGAGCTATTATAGACCAAAAGGTAGGCATCAAAGAAGAGTTGGCCACTCGAAAAGCAGCAGCTGGGAGACTTTTTCAGGCCATAAATCGAGGATTCCTCAGCAAGAGAGAGGTTGGTAAGAAAACGAAGATGGCTGTATACCGCTCCACCTATGTCCCAGTCTTGACATACGGATGCGAGTCATGGGCAATGACTACAACCCATAAAAGCCAGATCCAAACCTCAGAAATGAGGTATCTGAGGAAGGTGGTTGAAGTAACAAGAAGAGACATGGTACGCAACCAGACGATATGTCAAGGCCTTAAATCCTACCCCCTGCAGACCCAAGTAGAACAGTCCCAATTAAGATGGTTTGGCCATGTCTGCAGAATGGGAGAAGATCGGATACCACGACAAGCATGGGAAACAAAGAGCCAAGGATCCAGACCCCGAGGACGACCCAGAGTCCGCTGGGAGGACAACATTAGACAATCTTTGAAGGAGCGAGGACTAGAATGGAACCAGGCCAGGAGGAAGACAGCCGATAGGATAGTCTGGCGCTCTCTCTTCCAAACCTCTACACCTCACGGTAGAAGGGGAACGACTAAGTAAGTAAGTAGTTTCTCTAGCAGACGATCATTAATTGTTCTCAGTATATCTCCCTTATGGGAGTCGCGCTGGTGTAATGGGTACAACGTTGCGCTGGCGACCAGGTTTTCAAGGTTCAAGCCCGGGCGTCAGCATTTGAAGAAGTGTCAATGACCGAGATTTTGACTGAATAACCTGAACGGCTCCTGAGATAAACCCTCTGTGGATGGGAAGGAGCAAAGCTCCTGATCTCAGGTTCCTCAGCCTCGCTATGACATGTCATTGGGCCGAAGGGCTGAAAGCCCAAGTGCCGCTGGTTAAGGGGAAAAAAAAAAATCTCCCTTATCCATATCTAGTGTCCCCACTATGGGTGCTCTTGACGCTAGTCTGTCAGCTCTTTCAACTCTTTCATTACCACTGGCCACATACCCCAGCATGACCAGGACAGTGTATCCATACCAGCTCTTGTAGACTGGAAGATTCTATGAATGTTTTCCATTCATGCTGCAACAAACCACTTTGAACCTTCCGAAGCATGGAGTGAGAGTCTGACACAACGATACCAAGCTTTTATATACTCTTGTAGTGCTGATTTCTGTTGTAATTTGTTGTTCTTGAGGTTGCCAGCTCCATCAACAACCTCATGTTAATCATCAACAACCTCATGTTAATCATCAACAACCTCGTCATGTTAATCATCAACAACCTCACGTTAATCATCAACAACCTCACATTAATCATCAACATCATGTTAATCATCAACAACCTCACATTAATCATCAACAACCTCACATTATTCATCAACAACCTCACGTTAATCATCAACAACCTTGTGCTAATCAACAACCTCATGGTAATCATTGACAACCTCATCACATTAATCATCAACAACCTCATGTTAATCATCAACAACCTGTTAATCATCAACCACCTTGCGTTAATCATCAACCACCTTGCATTAATCATCAACACCCTCGCGTTAATCATCAACACCCTCATGTTAATCATCAACACCCTCACGTTAATCATCAACAACCTCACGTTAATCAACAACCTCACGTTAATAATCAAAATCCTCACGTTAATCATCAAAATCCTCACGTTAATCATCAAAATCCTCGCGTTAATCATCAACAACCTCGCGTTAACCATCAACAACCTCGCGTTAATCATCAACAACCTTGCGTTAATCATCAACAACCTCATGTTAATCATCAACAACCTCGTTGTCTGTGGGTGCAGTCATCCTATTCTTTTTTTTTTTTTTAATAAAATTTTACCTCGTTTTGGCAAGGCGAGTGCCATTCAACCTAGTCGGTTATATTAGGGCGTATGTCCAAATATAAAAGACCTTTAGGTCTGATAACAAGTGACTTCCTATTCTTTCTTTGCCTATTCAGAGACCCCCGGAAACTACATGGGTCACAATAACCATAGTCACTCAAATTAAATAACAAACTGACATCTAAAACAGCCACACTAGCTTAAAAACAAAATAACAAACCAACAAACAGCCACACTAGAACAAAAAATAAAATAACACACCAACACACAGCCACACTAGCACAAAAATAAAATAACACACCAACACACAGCCACACTAGCACCAACAAACAGTCACACTAGCACAAAAATAAAATAACACACCAACAAACAGCCACACTAGCACAAAAATAAAATAACACACCAATACACAGCCAATACTAGCACCAACAAACAGCCACACTAGCACAAAAATAAAATAACAAACCAACACCAACAAACAGCCACACTAGCACAAAAACAAAATAACAAACCAACACCAACAAACAGCCACACTATCACTGACATAAACTGATACAACAACACCAGCAAACGGGCACACTGTCATTGACATAAACCTATAAACCAACACCTACAACATCATACCATGAATCTGCTGAGATGTCTTTGCAGTGGCCTGACTGTTTCCTGCATTTTCATCCATGGCGTTAGTGATTTCTGGTAACCTATTAGTTAGAATAGAGGGAGGAGAGAGGGATGGTCATCAGCAGCTCTAAAACAAAAACCATGGTGATATCACGAGAGGACAAAAGGCATCAGATTAAGCTGGGAGAACCAGATGACCCAAGTAGAACAGTCCCAACTAAGATGGTTTGGCCATGTCTGCAGAATGGTAGAAGATCAGCTACCACGACAAGCATGGGAAACTAACAGCCAGGGATCCAGACCTCCAGGACGACCCAGAGTCCATTGGGAGGACAACATTAGACAATTTTTGAAGGATGAGGACTAGAATGGAACCACGCCAGGTGGAAGACAGCCGATAGGATAGTATAGCATGCACTCTTCCAAACTTCTACACCTCGCGGTAGAAGATGAACAACTTTGTAAGTATTAATTTTCTGTTTATTTATTTTTTTCTGGTCTTGAAAATCATCTTTAGTTTGCTTAACTGAAACTATTGTAATACCTTTAATACTCTGGAGTACAGGAGGTAAGGGATCCCGTTAGGCCCATATTATCTTGACCATCAGCACACTAGGGGTGATGTGGTCAGCATCACGCCGGCCGCCTTAAGCTCCCATAGTTGCTCTGGTACCCAATTCATGAGGCTAGGTCGACCCTGGAGCCATTTGCGGTCTAAAAAATCCCACCTCAACTGGGATCGAACCATGGACCACTGAGCTGGGAAGCCACTGTGCTACCATGGCTCTTATTCTGGAGTAACTTTAGTATATTAATATCTAGGTATGAATTTGGTACAGCAAGATCTTTAAATTAATTTTAGTATATTCATATCTAGATACGAATTTTAGTATAGTAAGATTTTTTAATGGATTTCGGTATATTCGTATTGGGATATAAATGTTGGGATAGCAAGATCTTTAAATTATCTTCAGTACATTAATGAAATATCTAGATACGAATTTTGGTGCCATAATATCTTTAGTATTTTAATATCTGCACTCTGTAGTTCCCATGGTCTCTGGTGGGACAGAGAAAGAAAGGTAAAGGTTCTCTTAAAACTTTTATATAGAGTGACATCCCCTTTTAATGTTTATCTTAGTCATGTATCGCAAGCGAGTAACATCACAAGGGAATGTCACTCTATAATATAAAAGTCTAAAGATAATCTTTACCGAAAGAACAGCCCTATGGCTCCCCCAAGCATGTCGTACATGGTTTGCGAAAGAAGGGGGACATAGGGGCTGTCAATCTCACCATGTAAAACAAAGTAATACAGAAACCACAACTGCATGAACACAAGAAGGCTTTGGGGCAGGCTTTCTGCAAGGGACTGGCTCCAGTGGTGACTCTATGTTCCACAAGGAGCTCAACCATGACAATTCTTAGATTAGCATTAGTATATCAATATCATAAGTTGAGTATTGTCACCACATATCTGTATCTTTTAATATTAAATTGTCGGAGACAGCTTTGTTTTGGAAACCAGATTTTTTTTTTGGTTTACAGATGTCACCCAAATCACGTTAAAAAATTAATCCAAATTGCCCAAGTCGCTTAAACTAAGTTTTTGTTACTGTTGAACAGAATTGACATCTTTGCGCTCCAGGCAAACTCACAGCTGCTCAGTCTCTCTCAGTATATGTTGAAGAGAGTGAATGCTAACAGTTCCTGCAGCTTGCTGGTTATATACGCTACCGATGTATCCTCTCATATGTCAATCTCTGCCAGCCTTACATTTCATGCCAAGTTCCAAGTCTTAACCCTGATGATTCATCTATTACAGTGTCATTCTTTAACAGGTGATCATTAATTGTTCTCAGTATCTCTCCCATATCCATATCCAGTGTCCCCACTGTGGATGCTTTTAATGCTAGTTTGTCAGCTCTCTCATTACCGCATCCCATGCAAGACGAGGACAGTAAATCCACACCGGATCCTGCAGACTCGAAGCTTCTATGAATGTTTTTCCATTCATGCTGTAGCCAACCATTTTGAACCTTTTGAAGCATAAACTGAAAGTCTGACACTATGACTGCCTTTGTCAATGAAGTTTCAGTTATCCACCTTAAGGCTGCAGTAACTGCCTCTACCTCCATTCTTATGCTGGAAGTTGTTTTCTTGTAAGCCCCACTATGTTAACTAAAAAGCCCCACTATGTTAACTAAGTTTAATGTAGAAAAACAAAAAACAAAACATCAAAAAGTAACGGTAGCCCAATGGCAAATACTGCCATGGGGAAAGGGGTGGGGGTGTGTGTGCATTTGCAGCTTTAAAGATTTCATTTATAACTAGATCTCAAAAGGCAAAGCCAGAATAGAAGTTGAGTTCTCAGAGTGGTCATCTGCTAATTAGTGTAGGGGTAAAAATTCTTCACGTCGTTTCTTGTTTGTCCATTTTATAAGTCGAACTGAATTTTTATTGTCTCTTGTGATTCAGAGTTTCTATTTTCATGTTATCTTCTTGTTGTCTCTTGTGATTCAGAGTTTCTATTTTCATGTTATCTTCTTGTTGTCTCTTGTGATTCAGAGTTTCTATTTTCATGTTATCTTCTTGTTGTCTCTTGTGATTAGAGGTGGGCAAATCGACACACTCAGCTGTTTTGAGACATTCGAAACAGTGATTTAAACTGTGTCGACACACTGTTTCGACACAACGGCACATTTGCCCGTATCGGGGAGAAAGAAGTCTCTTATAGACAGTATAAATGAACTGTGTGAGACAATCTCTGTTTTTTCTTGCGCGCTACTGGCGTGTGTGAAAATCTATGGCGTTTCGTGTGACCACAATTCAATATTTTTACACAAGTCTTCATTATGATGAAATAAAACGGAGATATGATGATAGCTGCAGTATAAGTGAAAATAATAAAAAACAACAATAATAATAACAGTAACAATAACACATGATATCAAACTGTAGTAAGCTAGTTTTGGTAGATAATGATTCAAATCCACACCGAGTACATAGATATCAGCAGAGCTAATAAAGTGTCCATTACATTTATACGAACACACAGACACTTTCAACTTTAACATAGTGCCTAAAACATTGACAACTGCAGCACTGACACAATTTCCAGTGTCTATAACTTCTCAGCAAAAATAATATCACTTGTAAAATCAAGTCATCATGACACATCCCTGAAAAATATGACATGTTTGATATTCCATACTAATGTCCCGGACGGTTGACTCAAATTTTACATAGGCCTACGGAAGGTGAGACAGTGAGACAGTGTGCCTCTTTGCAAAACAGCGAGGCAGACTGGAACTGAAACTGCTTCGAAACAAGAAGCAGGCTATGTGTCGAATCTGTCGGACTCAGCGCTGTTTCGAAGCATTGTTTCGACACACACACAGTAGCCATCTCTACTTGTGGTTCAGAGCTTCTATTTTCAAGTTAACTTCTTATTGTCTCTTGTTTTCTCTTCATGGAGCATGGAGCCACCATTGCAGCTGGTCCACTTGCAGGAATCCTGTATCAAAGACTTCATGTGTTCTTGCAGCGGTGGTTTTTGTCTGTAGCTATTTGTTTGACATAATGAGGCTGCCAGCCCTGTGTAGAAGCACATATGAGTTGCCTCTTATGATATGCCTGACATAGCAGCCCATTTCTTTCTGTCTCCCCAGAGCATCTGTGAACTACATACATGGGGCTTGTTTGTGTTATGCTCTGACAACACAGTACAGTGTCTGAGACTGGTAAAATATGACGTGCAGACTTTTTAATGTTTTGGTACTTTCAATTATGCTACTAACAAATACCATGTGTTTTTGTTAATTTGCTTTTTAAAAGTGGAAAACATACAACTATGTTTTTTTTTAACAATGAGAAAGGTGCAAGAAACTGTTAAAATAATAATTTGATTGTTTCTCTCTTATTTTGACCAAAAAATGTAAAAGATGTACAGCTTATCCTAATTTTTCTAATTCGGATAAGCCAAATTTCAGAAATGTAGAAGTATTTTAGATGGTCCAAGCAACTTCTACTTAACCGGACAGCACTGTTTATATATATAAATATTTTTTTTAAACTCTCATTTTTGTGGCGACATAAGGAAGACCTTTAGTATAACTAGAGTACGGTACATCTTAATTTTCTTCCTCTGACATTTTCATTTCACTTGTGCCATTATGCATCATGTGCAGAAGTAACTTTTATTCTTGTTTGCTGTTTTTGTTTTGTTTTATATCATTTTTGTTTGTTCAGTTTTTTTTGTTGTGGTTTAACATAAAAGCAAAATTGGTAATTTTGATTTGCCATATTTACAATGATTTGACAGATATGATGCCACTTTCTCATATCAGCAATCATTGATCTTATTTGGAATTGAAAACACTATATATCCTAATTAAAGAATTTCCATAACAGTATCCAACAAATACCAAGTACTCCAACAGCTGGAAACAGATACGGAAGACCACTGGCAACTAGTAAAAAAAAAAAGGAACAAGACATGTGAAGAAGTACTGAGAAAAAGAGAACATCGGCACAAAGCATGGATAACAACAGAAACCATTAGTAAGATAGAAGACAGAAAAAACAAGAAAGCAGATTTAAACAGAAGCAAAACCAGAAGCTCCTAAGCCAAGGCTCATGAAGTGTACATAGCAGCAAACAAAGAAGTAAGAAGAAACATCAAAAGAGACAAAAGGAAGTATATTGAGAGTTGGCAAGGGAAGCAGAGGAAGCTGCAGCCAAAGGAAATATGAGGGACCTGTACAACAACACAAAGAAGCTAACAGGGAAATATAAGAGGGACGTTCAGAAAGTAATGCACCACATCGTTTTTCTCAGGAGCTGTTTATTCAAAAAGCATGAAATTTATACACAATACACATGGATATGTCATGTAAACATCGGTATTATTCAACATAATCCCCATCAACGTGAACAGCTTTATGCCAGCGCGAAACAAGTGCATGTACAGTAGAACTCCATTTATCCGAACCCCAATTATCCGAACATCCAATTATCCGAACACTTTTTCCAGAAAAAAAAAAAATCAGTCTCCACCAGTCACGTTAGACTACAGTTCTGAATCTTTTGATGCGGCAAGCTTCAAATGTGTGTGAACAATTTGTAGACAATGAGATGGGCTAATGGACGGTCGCTTACGTACATGAAGTCAGTTAGATCATAAAGTTCGTTAATATCTGGTTTACCAATCCAGTGTACGTGTGAGTTCTAGGCAGAACACTGGCTAAACAGACAGTTCAACTTAAAATAATTGTGTCTGCTACTACAGCAGAATAATTTTGGTGTACACGTATTTCTCTGTGCGACCTGGCATCTTCCAGTAGGCCTAAAGCATATAAAAGGAACCGCAATGTTTTGTCAATTGAAACGAAAACAGAAATTATCAAGAGACTAGGAAAAGGTGAAACTGTGTCTTCATTTGCGAGGATTTTCAATGTTGAGAAAGCTACCGTCTCTGACATCAAAAGTAACAAGGATAAAATTATGAGTTTTGCATCGAAATTGTATAGTGAAAATGGGTCGAAGAAACATAAAACCATGAGAAATGCGAAAGATTTGAAATTGGAAGAGGCTTTGTATATATGGTTTGTGCAAAGAAGAAGCAAAGGGGAACCTATCTCTGGCTCTCTATTGTGTGAAAAGGCACTTCAGTTCAACAGTCAACTTGACGGTCCTCCTGACTTTAAGGCTAGCCAGGGATGGTTAAAAAACTTTAAATCTCGTCATGGCATACGAGAATTGGAGATTCAAGGGGAATCTTCATCTAGCGATGCAACTGCCGCTGAAAATTTTAAAGAAACATTCTTGGCTTTTTTGGAAGAAGAAGGTTATTTACTCGATGATGTGTATAATGCCGATGAGACTGGCTTATACTGGAAATCATTGCCTCAAAAATCACTTGCATCTCAGCGCGAAGCAGCTGCCCCTGGGTTTAAAAAGTGCAAAGAGAGAGTAACAATTTTGGTAGCCGCAAATGCCAGTGGAAGTCATCGTTTACCGGTGCTAATGATCGGCAAAGCCAAAAAAACACGTTGTTTAAAGAATGTGACATGTCTCCCATTGTGCTACAAAGCACAGAAGAGTGCTTGGATGAATAGTGAAATATTTCTTGATTGGTATACAAATCAGTTCATCCCAAATGTGAAGAGGTTGAAAGAACAAGAAAAGAAAACTGGAAAAAGTAATTCTTCTACTGGACAATGCACCATCTCATCCAGAGACGGATACATTGAATGCAGTTGATGCAAATTTTAAAGTAATTTTTCTGCTTCCCAATGTAACAGCACTGATTCAACCAATGGATCAGGGTGTTATAGCAAAGCTTAAAAAGATGTACAAGAAGGAAGTCCTGCGTCGTTTATTGTTGGCTGAAGATGAAGAAGTGTGGTGGCGTTTTCAAAAAAAGCTTAATCTCAAAGACTGCTGCTATATGTAAGCTGATGCTTGGACCACCCTGTCACAAGATAATCTCAACAAGGCTTGGAATAGATTGCTTGGGAAAAAAGGAGGAAATGAAACTACTGCAGTGGACACAAATGATGATTGTATAAATGAAGTTGTGGAACTGTTTCAAGCAATGCCCGGATTTTCGGACTGTGACAAAGATGATGCACACATGTGGCTAGAAGATGATAATGATTCTGGTTTTCAGTTTTTGAATGACGAAGAAATTTTGTCTTTTGTGCAAGAAGAAAACCAAATACATGTAGTGACCGATGATGAAGACTCCTCAGAAGTACATGATGTACTTGTAGATTATGAAGAAAACCCAAAACGTCGACCAAGTCCTGAAGAGGCCTTTATAGCACTAGAAACAGCGATGGCTTGGTACGAGCAAGAAGATGACAGCTGTCCTACACAGCTTCTGCTGTTGAAGAGAATGCGGGACTTAGCAGCCAAAAGCAGACTATCCAGTTTGGCGCAAAAGAGGATTCCTCATTATTTTAAATAGTGGGCTACATCTGTGCAAGTGCATGTATACGTAAGTTGCGCCTGGTTTTGAATTGTTTGTAATGTTATTTTGAAAACATTTCTCTTTCTTAACAAAAATAATTAATACAAGTAGTACATGCACTGCAGTGTAATGAAAGATTTTGGTGATACAGTGATCTAATACAGTGTGGGTATTATTATTACAGTACAAGTAAATATGTTTTATAGTGTATTTTCCTTGTGATTGTTAATTATTTTTAGAAATATGTGTACATGTACTCGATACATCATGTAATCCAATTATCCGAACATTTGATTATCCGAACGATGCTCGGTCCCATGGGGTTCGGATAAATGGAGTTCTACTGTATTCCTAGCCCGTACCAGATTTTTGTCTTGATCATGTAGCCATTTCTTCGCTGCTTGAATCACTCCTTCATTATCTTCAAACCTTGTCCCACGGAGTGCATCTTTAAGTGGACTAAATAGATGAAAATCAGAGGGTGCCAAATCTGGACTATAGGGTGGATGGGGTAGTACAGTCCAACCCAATTTGGTGATTGCTTCCCGTGTTGCCAGACTTGTGTGAGGTCGCGCATTGTCGTGAAGGAGAAGCAGGTCTGCTGGATTCTTGTGCGGCCAAACTCTGCGAAAATGTTGATTGAGTTTTTTCAATGTCTTAATGTAAGCGTGCGAATTGATTGTCTCTCCTCTTGGCATAACGTCCACAAGAATCACACCTTCAATGTCCCAAAAGACAGTGATCATGACCTTTCCAGCTAAAGGAATTGTCTTGAATTTCTTTCTTCGTGGTGATTGCGGATGATGCCACTCCATTGACTGTCTTTTTGTCTCAGGTTCAAAATGATGTGCCCAGGTTTCGTCACCTGTAACAATCTTAGCCAAAAAGTTCTCTCCATCAGCATTGAAACGCTCCAACAATTCAGAAGAAATTGCTTTCCTATGGAATCAGTGGTCATTTGTGAGACTTCGAGGAACCCATCTTGCGCAAACCTTAGAAAATTTGAGAGTTTTTATAACTGCATTTGCACTACCAATGCTGACTGACAGCTGTAATGCCAATTGTTGAGCAGTGATTCGCCTATCAGTAAGAATAATGCCCTCAGCGCATTTCAACATTTCTGCATTGGTGGCTGTGGCAGGATGTCCACAGCGCGGCCGATCGAGCAGCTCCGTATCTCCACTTCCTGATTCTTTGATTCTCTGAACCCAGCAACTGACTGTACTCCTGTCGACTGCAAAACTTCCATACACATCACATAGACGCTTGTGAATGTTCACAACAGTTTCCTTCTCTGCAACGAGAAATTCTATCACAATTCGCTGCTTATAACGCAAGTTGCTAACACGCTCCATTTCAACGGTTTAGGGCAGCCGTATTATTTGGCCGGTTGCGGTGCAATTTGGTGCACACAATTGGCACATGCCATATTTGAAGTGTGCAAAATTTCATGCTATCTTCATTATTAGCTGAGAAAAACGATGTGGTGCATTACTTTCTGAACGCCCCTCGTAAGCAAGCAAATGGCCTCATAAAAGATAAGAATGGAAAATTGCTTAGTAATATACAAGAACAAATGAAGAGATGGACACATTTTGAGGAACTTCTCGATAAACCAGCTCCAACTAATCCCTCAGATATCCAGCCAGCAGAAGAGGAGCTACTAATCAGCTGTGAACGAACCAAGTAGAGAAGAAATAAAGAAAGCCATAAAGCTTCTGAAAGATGGAAAAGCAGCTGGTCCATATGGAATTCCAGCAGAAGCCATCAAAACAGATATTGATTCCTCTAGAGAGATATTATACAAACTACTTGGTAAAGTCTGGGAGAGAGAGGAAAGACCAGCAGAATGGAAGGAAGATTATCTGGTCAAGTTGCCTAAGAAGGAAAATTTACAAGAGTGCACAAATTATAGAGGAATAATGTTACTATCAGTGCCAGGAAAAGTATTAAACAGAATCATCCTTGAGAGATTTAAAGAGTCCATAGATAAGCAACTGAGAGATGAAAAAGCAGGTTTTTGACGAAACAGATCTTGTACAGACCAGATAGTCACATTGAGAATAATAGTTGAACAAAGTCTGGAATGGAATTCACCGCTATACATCGGATTCGTGTACTATAAAAAGGCATTTGACAGTGTAGACAGAGAATCACTTTGGAAATTGATGAGGCATTATGGAGTTCCCATGAAGATCATTAACTTAATAAGGAAGACCTATGAAGACAGGACATGCAGAGTTCTTCATGAAGGAGAACTTACAGAACCGTTTAGGATTAGAATGGGAGTGAGACAGGGATGCCTCTTGTCTCCATTTCTTTTCTTACTAGCTGTAGTGAAATTGACAGAGATACAACGGTAAAATCCCTCCAAAGATAACATTTAAGGATAAAAACATAATGCGTAGGCTGCTGATGTACATGATCGCCTAGACCGCGGGTCATCATCCTCCATAATAATTGACTTGCTAGACAGGAGGGGAACGGCGGATCAAAAAGAAAAAAAATATGACTGGAAAGGCTAAGGAGACGCAATTGGGGGGGGAACGGAGAAAAGTCACGTTTCCCAAGTTGACATAAAAAGTAAGCAACTCCACAGAAGGGACCCTAGATATGTTACGCCACAGTCATTTATTGGACGCTTTTGCGATACCAAGCTTTTGATTTGAATGGAGCGGTAAAACGCAGATGTTAGGAATATTACAAAAATTAAAAAGTAATTTTTTCTTAATATTAATGTTAGGAATATAAAAATTAGCTGGCCGGATGGCCTATTCTGAGCAGTGAACTAAGATGGTCTTAATTTTACAAATGGATAGATAATATTGAAGATAATGACAAAAGACAGTGTAGTTCACATCATCGACAGACTGTGTTGAATAAAAAAGTGTCGCAATTTGCACACAAAAACACGACCTTGGACGCAGGTGTTCAAATTTACTTAGTATGGAGGAGAGGGTTTTTGAGCGGTAGCTGTGTCTAAATATAACTTTTAACGACAAAATTTTGGAGGGGAGAGAAAGGTTGGTTCAAAAATCAAGCACATTTTTTTTAGAAACACAAGTAGAGACGGACAGACTAACAGATAAACATCCATACTTGACTGAAGCATGACTGAAATGACTTTATGGTAGGAAATTTGAAATTTAAAATAAACCGAGGCAGTGATTGGCCACAGACAATCATATCATTAGCGCTCAGACGCGAAAGTGGGGCCATTCTTCAATAGTTGTTCAGTGATAGACACAGATTTTAAAGTGTGGTGATTCCATATGAAAGCAAGTGAAATAAATTTAGGGACGCCATACTATAGCCAGCAGCTCAGCTGAGTTTTGCTAGCAATTCTGTGTTATTTATTCATAATCTGGTAAGATTGAAATTATTTCCTTATATATTTTGAATATTGTTTCATGTTTGAGTGATTTGATACTGCCATATCGAAATCTAGCCTTACAAACAAGTAGGGATTTGCTCTAGACCCCCCGCCCTAGTCAGGGTCTAGGGACCAACAATGTACATAAACTCCAGCAAGGATTATGCAAGACAGATCAAGTGTTGAGAATAATGATACATATTACCTATCCTCTTTTAGGGCCGAAAACTAATAAACATTTTCCAGGATCTATAGTCTGGGAGGATCTATCTGATGTAAAACCACCATGGTAAATGTGCTGTTTGGTCAGAGAGATCTGACCTGTCTGTATGATGTGGTTGTTGTGTCACTGTTGTGTCCAGACGTGGGTAGAGAATAGATTTTGACACATGGCCCATACTTTGATTGCAGAGCTGCGAGTTTCTGTCGTCAACAAAGCAGGGTCTATTCAGTTGGTGACTTTACTCGAGTGTATCTGTGCAGTATTTGTGACAGAGACCACCATTATTGCCCGCCAGCACGGAGAGGTGGGACCACCTGATTTCAGCACCAGAGCGACAACTACCAGATGAGTGAGCCTCTGGTCTGCTGGACTTTCACCAACGCCCTTTAGTTACTAAGAACCCCATAAAGATTCCCATCATTTTCTGGACACTGTGTAGTCAATATAGACAGGTGTGATGAGGCCACCCCAACAGCACAAACAGTACTATCCTCCCAAGTAGATGAATACTAGAACATTTTAATAAAACTAACTAGTATAGTACATATATATGTACACTATTGCATTTATGATATAATATTCTATGCATTTCTTTTCATAATCTCTAAATCCTTTTAAGTTCTGGTCAACCTAAAAAATTGACACAGAACAAAATAAATGTAATATACTTATATCAAAAAATTTTACACACGTGAGTTAGTTCAGTGTATTTTAACATTTATTAATATTATTAGTCTTGTTAATATCTGTGGGTATATTTATAATCCATTACACCACACTACATATCATAACCCTAGACACTTTACGTAGCCACATTCATTAAAAAAAATTAAGTGTGAGGTCGTAGTGGTAGCAAGAAAGGCCTTCTGACAATTCACCACTACATTTTATCTCAGGAGCCTTCACAGCTGGCCTCATACAATTTACATTTAGTAATAACACCATCATACAATACCATCAAACACCACTACAATATTGGGGGCTCGTCCGGGATAATTAGCCCAACAGTAAGATTAGGATCTCCTGGTGGGAGAAATAAGAGTAGGGAAATAAATTGTAAAATTCCCTTTAACATTAAAAGTGTCCCTGTAGATAAAAGTTGGTGAATCTTCACAGCCAGTAATAATTAATTAGTTAACTGGTTAGTTAGAATTAGTTAGACTATAGTCATAAGAAGTACTTAGTGTATTTACGGGTTAGAGATTTAGCTTGTATATTATTATATTGTCTAAAAAGTATGGCGGAGCTGGCAAAATTTAGATCAGCTGCTGTGCTCACCGCGAAGGAGATGGGAATGGATGGTCAAATTTTAATTCAATACGTAACGACTGAATGTGATAAATATATTGAAAGGGAAGATAGAAAGGTAGCTGAAGAGAAGAGGTTACAAATTGAGGCTGATAGAGAAATTAAGAGGCTGCAGATTGAGGCAGAAGAAAAAAGGTTGACTGCCGAAAGGGAGGCAGAAGAAAAACGACAGCAAAGGGAGGCAGAAGAAAAACGACAGCAAAGGGAGGCAGAAGATAAAAAGGCCGAAAGGGAGGCAGAAGATAGAAGGTTGCAGAGGGAGCACGAATTACGACTAAGGGAGCTGGAATTACAAGGCCCGGCTCCTGAAAATGGTGCCAGCCCTTTTGCCTCAGATGCTACGCCTAGTCTGGGAGCCTCAAACTCAGCTATGGGGTTTCATTTAGACCATTTTGTTGAGAAAGACGATGACATAGAGGGGTACCTAGGACGTTTTGAGTTATTAGCTACTACATATGGGTTAGAGAGAGAGAGGTGGAGTTTAAAGCTATCACAGGGATTGAGAGGTACTTCTTATGAAGTATTTGCTAAAATGAACAGGGAAGACCAAGACAATTATGACATGTTAAAGCAGGCTTTGTTATTAAGGTACGAGAAGAATGGTGAATTTTATCGTAAGAAATTTAGAAATGCCAAACTGTTGTCTGGGGAGACATACCACCAATTCTCTGCTAGACTAGAAACCTATTTGGAGAAATGGACGGCTCTGGGGAAGACCCAAGATCTTAAAGAAATGATCATGATTGAGCAATTGAGAGAGTCCATGGCTCCAGACATGAGAAAATTTCTCATGGAACAAGGTGCAGAGAAGTTGGGGGAAATTTTAAATGTTGCTGAGAGGTATCAGGCAGCCCAGGCAGAGGTAAGTGGTGCTAAGAAGAAGCACATAGACAATTTTAAAGCTCCACAGCAATTTAATAAATTTGATAATAGAGAGCAGGGAAATAAAGGTAGGACAAACTTTGAGCGGCCAAGAAATGACTATCGCGACAGAAACTCACAGTTCAATGACCAAAAGTTCAATGAAAGAAAACCGTTGAACCAAGGAAAAAGATGGTGTAAATGGTGCAAGAAGGATAACCATAACACCGAATTTTGTAGAAGTAAACCTTCAAACATTGCTGCAATGAAGTCGGGGACGCTGTCGCAAAATTGGTTTCAAGTCATTGCAAATGAGTTCAGTTAGATTTATAAACCCATCTACGATCGAGTGACCGCTTTCAAAATGGCGGCGTATCAGCGAAATGTGTATCGGACAGAGGAAATCGCCAACGATAAAATAAAACGAAGGGAATCCGTATGAAAAGGATTTTACATTTCAGTACAGGGAAGGATGGTGTATAACTGCATATAAGATGGAACGGTAGGAAGTTCTCATTTACGGAGATATATGCGTATTTCGGCTGCCCACAGTTACGCTAAAGGCATGTAAACCCACTTCTGTTCTAAATATTAAAATCAACAAATAACAGTTTGGGAATTTACATGGATAGGAAGATAGAGTTTTATCAGCTGTATAAAACTAGATAAGATGGAACAATATGGATATTATATATGCCGAGAATGATAAAGGCAAAATTTCAGTCGACGCACAGATCTGCCGAAATCACTGTTCGGGAAGGATTTTTCAGGTTAGGTTTAGGCTGTGACGTCGGTACTCTCCGATACGTCTGCGCTTTGCGTATATAAGTAGCGGATCGGTAAACTGAGGGAGATACACAACGAAAGAGGTTTGAGCCAGACTGGAGGCAGAGTTCGCCACTATCCATGAATTGTGAGCGGATCGCCAGAAACATTTTTAAGTCCAGTATCTGAAGTCTGAGGGTTCCATGAAATAACTCAAACCAGACTGTCCAGTATCAGAAGCCGGTGCAGTTCATCCGAGGCCATCCCACAAAAGTGCAGGACCCCAAAGAGTGAACTTCAACTGGTCATTGGCATCCCTACTGTTGGGCCTACCAAGTCTGATATCAGCAAAGGACAGTTTCCGCAGTATCAAGTTGGAAAGATAAGTGTCCTGTTTGACACTGACCACCTATACATGTGAAACAGCCAATAGTTGAAAACAATAAGTAACCATACATAAACTCAGTCAACTGATGACAGTTATCCTAAAATTCAAAGGACTAATAACAGTGATTTCAGTAACTTTATCCTTTAAGATCTTGAAGTCTAAACAGACAATAATAGTAACTGTGTGAATATTTTTATATATATATGTGTATACTCTTTTCCAACTAGTAGAAATAGAATATTAGTGTAATTATTAAACTATTTTAACTGTACCTGAGGATTTATTCACTTCTTCCATTTGTGGTTTCAGTGAATGTTCATTTTACTTATCCCCTAGAATAAAAGTAATCATAAGATAGTCACAGGGAGGAGACACCTTAAATCCTGGTACTACTTCTTACCAACTGGGCCAGGGTTTTCACAGTCTGACTATTTTTATGATAACAATACACCAGTGCTTATTTCTAAGACTGGGGTATTACTTGTAAGACCAGAACTCTTTACTGGCATACTGTTACATAATAAATAATTTTAAATAACCTCCCGCTACAGTGGGGGCTCGTCTGCGGGATATATCTTTGATATTCCTGAGCCAACTTTCTATTTCTGCTGTGTAGAAAATTTTTTTTTCTTTTTTGAAAATTTTTTTTTGAAAAAGTAACATAGTAGGAAATAATTATATTTTTAGGAGTACCATTGAGTACAGATAAAGAAAGCTGTTTCATATATGGTGAAGTCAGTTTAATTAACTTTAATTTTAACTAAGTTAATTATATTGTAGTAAATTAGTTTGAGTAAGATCACTTGCCCTACTAGACTACAGATACATCATGGCTGACTTGGTCAAATTTAGGTCTGCTACACTGCAGGTGGGAAAAGAGCTTGGCATGGATGGTGACGCTCTGATCCGGTATGTCACGACGGAATGTGAAAAGTACACCGAGAGAGAAGCGAAGCAATTAGAAGCAGAGAGAGAAGCCAAGAAATTAGAAGCAGAGAGAGAAGCCAAGAAATTAGAATTAGAAGCAGAGATAGAAGCCAAGAAATTAGAAGCGGAGAGAGAAGCCAAGAAATTAGAAGCAGAGAGAGAAGCCAAGAAATTAGAATTAGAAGCAGAGATAGAAGCCAAGAAATTAGAAGCGGAGAGAGAAGCCAAGAAATTAGAAGCTGAGAGAGAAGAAAGGAGGTTACAAGCAGAGAGAGACCATGAGCTGAAAATGAGACAGCTTGATCTTGAACTTCAGGCTGGGACTATCACCCATGGTAATAGCTCACCTCATTCTGCGAATAGCTCTTTTCAGAACACAGCAAATGGAGCCATGAACTTCCACCTAGATCCATTTGTTGAAAAGGAGGACGCAATTGAGTCATACCTGGATAGGTATGAAAGGCTAGCCTCTACATATGGACTGGAAAAGGAGAAATGGAGTTTAAAGTTATCCCAGGGATTGAGAGGTATTGCATATGATGTGTTTCTGAAACTCCCCAAAGAAGATCAGGAAAATTATGAGATACTAAAGCAAGCCTTACTGATCCGCTATGAAAAGAACTCTGAGGCATATAGGAAGAAATTTAGAACTTCTAAACCTCTACCTGGAGAAACATATAACCAGTTCTCAGCTAGGCTAGAAACGTATTTGTTGAAATGGAGTAGTTTAGGTAAGTATCAGAAAACCTACGAGGATCTGAAAGAAATGGTTATGTTAGAACAAGTGAAAGATTCCATGTCTCAAGAAATGAGGAAATTCCTTATGGAACAAGGAGCAGAGAGGCTGGAAGACATTTTGAAATGTGCAGAGAGATACCAAGCAGCTCAAGCTGAATTGGTAGGAACAAAAAGGAAGCAGGTAGAAGGATATAAGCCACCACCGCAGAATACCCAGTTTGACCAGAAGGATCATCCATACAGAAATAAACCAAGATTTGATAATAAGGACAAGAACCCTCACTCAGGAAAATAAACCCTACAAACAGGGAGGTAAGTGGTGCAAATTTTGTAAGATGAGCAACCACAACACTGATGAATGTGGGAGGAAAAAACCCCTTCATCATGCTGCATGTTTACAGGTGAGGACTTCTGTTAGGAAGGAACTGACTGTGAGTCAGAATAGCCTCCATCACCCACCTACTCAGGAGATAGTGACTGTGAATGGCAAGCAAGTCACAGGAATGTATGACACAGGTTTGTCCTATGACGCAGTCGTGTGTGCATCTCTGGTGAGCCCTGAACAAATCACCACAGAAACAGTACAGATTCAAGGGCCACTAAAAGGAACATCACCCCTTACTTTACCCATAGCAAAGATTCATGTCAGTTGTCGCTATGTGGAAGGGGAGATAAATGCAGCTGTGATAGATGATCCCTTTTACCCCCTAATGTTGGGGCGTAAATATGTTTTCTTAGGAGACCCTGTAAAACCTATGGTTATGGCAGGAATCCAGACCAAGGCTGACTCCAGGAACATAGAGAGGGACACCAACGTAAAATTTCATTCAACTGAAATGAAACGGGCTCAAGAAGCAGACAGCACGTTGAAGCCTTGTTTTGGCAAATTATCAAAAACACATAAAGCTCCAAGGAAAGGACATTTCTATATGGAACATGGACTCTTGTACAGGAAAGCTGGAAGAGGAACGAAAAGTCATGGTCAAATCGTTGTACCATCCACCTATAGGAATAAGGTTATAGGCTGGGGACACATATCAACTTTGAGTGAACACCTGGGTAATGGTGCCACAAAACAAAGAATAGCCACCCAGTTCTACTGGCCAGGTATTACGGAAGACATAAATCAGTATGTAAATTCCTGTCCAGAGTGCACCTATGTAGATTCAGAAAGTCGACGGAAGAGTCTTCATCAAAAATCTACAAGCAAACCAGCAATCAGGGGTACTCCCGAGATTTGCACGGGAGGGGAAAGGAAACATCCCACACAGGTTCAATTGCAGTCTGAACCCCATGCGCTGGAAAAAAGGAACAAATCACGTAGCGAAAATCAAACACCTACGGATTTGCGAGGGAAAACCACATCCAACTATCAACGAAAAGAGGGCGGTAAACTTCATGGGAAACCTACCGACCCGGTTTCACCAGCAGTAAGAGCCTGGATGAAAAGCCGAACAGGAAGGAGAGAGATAGTAAAGGATGAATATATTCTTGGAAAACAGAATGTGGGCGCAGATTTTCTTAGTCGCCATCCCACAGAGCTTGAGGAGGATAGAAGGAAGGAAAACTAACCTCGGAACGGTCGATTTGCAATTGTCTTGTACCCAATAGTTAAGCTAGATATCATCCAGCTTAAAATATGGGGGAGCTATGTCGCAAAATTGGTTTCAAGTCATTGCAAATGAGTTCAGTTAGATTTATAAACCCATCTACGATCGAGTGACCGCTTTCAAAATGGCGGCGTATCAGCGAAATGTGTATCGGACAGAGGAAATCGCCAACGATAAAATAAAACGAAGGGAATCCGTATGAAAAGGATTTTACATTTCAGTACAGGGAAGGATGGTGTATAACTGCATATAAGATGGAACGGTAGGAAGTTCTCATTTACGGAGATATATGCGTATTTCGGCTGCCCACAGTTACGCTAAAGGCATGTAAACCCACTTCTGTTCTAAATATTAAAATCAACAAATAACAGTTTGGGAATTTACATGGATAGGAAGATAGAGTTTTATCAGCTGTATAAAACTAGATAAGATGGAACAATATGGATGTTATATATGCCGAGAATGATAAAGGCAAAATTTCAGTCGACGCACAGATCTGCCGAAATCACTGTTCGGGAAGGATTTTTCAGGTTAGGTTTAGGCTGTGACGTCGGTACTCTCCGATACGTCCGCGCTTTGCGTATATAAGTAGCGGATCGGTAAACTGAGGGAGATACACAACGAAAGAGGTTTGAGCCAGACTGGAGGCAGAGTTCGCCACTATCCATGAATTGTGAGCGGATCGCCAGAAACATTTTTTAAGTCCAGTATCTGAAGTCTGAGGGTTCCATGAAATAACTCAAACCAGACTGTCCAGTATCAGAAGCCGGTGCAGTTCATCCGAGGCCATCCCACAAAAGTGCAGGACCCCAAAGAGTGAACTTCAACTGGTCATTGGCATCCCTACTGTTGGGCCTACCAAGTCTGATATCAGCAAAGGACAGTTTCCGCAGTATCAAGTTGGAAAGATAAGTGTCCTGTTTGACACTGACCACCTATACATGTGAAACAGCCAATAGTTGAAAACAATAAGTAACCATACATAAACTCAGTCAACTGATGACAGTTATCCTAAAATTCAAAGGACTAATAACAGTGATTTCAGTAACTTTATCCTTTAAGATCTTGAAGTCTAAACAGACAATAATAGTAATTGTGTGAATATTTTTATATATATATGTGTATACTCTTTTCCAACTAGTAGAAATAGAATATTAGTGTAATTATTAAACTATTTTAACTGTACCTGAGGATTTATTCACTTCTTCCATTTGTGGTTTCAGTGAATGTTCATTTTACTTATCCCCTAGAATAAAAGTAATCATAAGATAGTCACAGGGAGGAGACACCTTAAATCCTGGTACTACTTCTTACCAACTGGGCCAGGGTTTTCACAGTCTGACTATTTTTATGATAACAATACGCCAGTGCTTATTTCTAAGACTGGGGTATTACTTGTAAGACCAGAACTCTTTACTGGCATACTGTTACATAATAAATAATTTTAAATAACCTCCCGCTACAGACGCAAAGATTAAAGGTTAATCCTAAGGGACAACAGGAACCTTATCACCCCCCAGTTTGTGAGGATGTTATTTGTAATGGGGTCACCATAAGGGGCCTTTATGATACAGGTTTGGATTATGATTCAGTTGTGAAGTCTAGCCTAGTGGACCCAAGTCAGTATACCACAGAAACAGTGGAAATACAAGGGGCGACTAAGGACATACCACTCATGACACTTCCCATCGCAAGGATAATGGTGAAAACTCGCTATGTGGAAGGAGAAATCAGAGCAGCAGTGATAGATGAACCAATCTACCCTCTGATATTGGGGTGTAGATACGTCTTCTTGGGGAATCCCGAGAAACCTGTGATCATGGCGACAGTGCAGACCAGGTCACAGAAGAAGGAGGAAGAAGGTGAACCTATAAATGCTCATCCAGAGGAGATGAGGAAGGCGCAGGCTGAGGATAGGACACTCAAGCCCTGTTTTAAAAAATTGCCCAAATGCCACACACCTCCGAGCAAGGGGGAATATTTCATGAAGAACAAACTATTATACAGGAAGACAGGAACTAGATCCACTGGTCACGGACAGTTAGTTCTTCCCAAGATATATAGGGCAAACTTAATAAGGAGCTTACATGTTGGAACAGATGGTGACCATGAGAAAGTCGGTACCATCTGCCAAAAGATTGCTCGAAGATACTATTGGCCCGACGTAACTGTCGATGTTGAAAACTTTGTAGAAGCATGTGGCGTATTTCATGAGGGAACACCCACAAAGGGAAAATATGTGCAGGACCTAGAAACGCCACGGGGCAACTTTAGGCCTGAAAGGAAAACTAATTATACTCGGGTAGACAAAGTGGAATGGGAGCCCCCTTTTCACACCCAGTCTTCACTTGAATGGATTAACATGGCCACTATGCGAAGAGTACAAAGAAGAAATTTTACCCAGGATAAGATGACAATCCCTCGGTCAGACTTATATAAACTGGAAGAACAGACAAGAGAGCGAAGATCTCTCAGAAACAATCTTAAGTGGGGAGACAAAACCCAGAGAAAAATTGGTAGTGGTCGATTTGTGAGTGATGATTCTAGGAAGAAAAGTCCTCATTATAAAGCTTCTAAGGGACGGGACCAGACGGGTTCCAGGAAAAATACGTATGATAAATTAAAGATCCAGATGTAACTTTATTAAGGACCTGGACAGATGAGAAGGCGGAAGAGACTGTTACCTCATCGTATCAATATGTGAACGAACTGACCACTCGTTTGAAAGCTGGATGGAAACTGGCAAATGATAATTTGAAACAAGCCAGGAAGAAACATGCAGCATATTTTAATAGGAAGGCAAAGGACAGGGAACTGGCAGTCGGAGAGAAGGTGCTGCTTCTACTACCCGGAAGCCAGAATAAATTACAAATTGGTTGGCAAGGTCCATATACGGTTCTAGAGAAGGTGTCTAGAACAAACTATAAAATTGACAAAAAGGGGAAGGAAAAAGTTTATCATGTAAACCTGTTAAAGAAGTATCTGGACAGACCACTCCAGGAAAGCACCCCTTTATTGACCTTGGCTATTGCAACCCAGATGCAAAAGGAACCACTCACCTCACATGAATACCCATTACATCCTTGTGAAACAGCAGCACAGGTAAAAGTCAGTAAGCACCTGACTAAAAACCAGAGGGAGAGAGTTCAACAAGTTCTGGAGGAACATACAGATGTATTAACAGATAAACCAGGCCATACAAATTTGCTACAGTATGACATTAAACTGGTAGACTCAAACCCAATCTGTATGAGAGCCTATTCTATTCCGTTCGCGAAGGAGAAGGCATTGAAGGAAGAAATAGAGTATTTGTTGAAGGAGGGGATTATTTCGCACAGTGAATCATCTTTTAGTTCTAGTGTCGTTTTGTTGAGAAAACCGTCTGGGGAACACAGACTGTGCATAGATTACAGGAAACTGAATGCTGTCACAGAAGGACAAGTGGATCCATTACCAGACACAAAACAGTTATTTGCCAGACTGAACAAGGCAAAATACTTTTCAAAGGTGGATCTTAGTAAAGGCTATTACCAGATCCCAGTGAAGCCTGAAGTGAGACCTTATTTGGCTTTTAGCACTTCGGATGGACATTATGAATTCAATATGCTACCATTCGGACTGAAAAATGCTCCGAGTGTGTTTTCAAGGATGATGCGAAAATTGTTGGATCCCCTGAATAACCCATGTATCACAAATTTCATGGATGATATTCTCGTCGCCACCGAGACATTTGAAGAACACATTGAAGCTCTGGAGATGTTGTTTGATAGACTTCGGGAGGCGAACTTAACTGCTAGGCCAACAAAATGTTGTATTGGATGCAAAGAGTTGGAATTCTTGGGACACACGGTATATCAGGGTAATATGACCCCTGATCCTAAGAATTTGGAAAAACTGCAGAGAGCACCTAGGCCGCAAACAAAAAAGGACGTGCGATCATTCGTGTCGTTATGCGGATTTTATCAGAAATACATCAAAAATTTTAACGCTATTTGTGCTCCTCTGACTGATCTGACTCGCAAGGGACTTCCAGATAAAATTATTTGGACTGCACAATGTGAACTAGCATTTCAAGAGTTAAAGGAAAAACTCACTAGCAAGCCTATTCTCAAACTGCCTGATTTGACACAGGACTTTGTCTTAAGAACCGATGCAAGTAATGTAGGACTCGGAGGGGCTTTGTTGCAAAGATCATCTTCACCTGATGGGGAACTTAAACCAGTCGCTTATGCAAGCCGCAAATTGAATAAGGCGGAACAAGGATACTCCACAAGCGAAAAAGGAATGTTTAGCATTAATCTGGGCAATAAAGAAGTTTCAAATCTATCTGTATGGTAGGACATTTGTGGTGGAGACGGACCATCAGCCTCTCGTGTTCTTGTCTCAGGCTAAGCATGAAAACGCAAGATTGCTGAGGTGGTCTTTATTGCTTCAACCTTATCAGTTTAGTATCCAATATATCCCAGGCAAATTGAATGTCGGTGCAGATTTCCTCAGTCGGCACCCCTGTGATCAAAATTAGAGTAGTGGCAGACGTGAGGAGTAATTTTACCTATGTGTATCGCTGGTTTTGGAACTTGCCATAGGCATGTTTTCAAGTGGGGAGATGTGTAGTGAAATTGACAGAGATACAACGGTAAAATCCCTCCAAAGATAACATTTAAGGATAAAAACATAATGCGTAGGCTGCTGATGTACATGATCGCCTAGACCGCGGGTCATCATCCTCCATAATAATTGACTTGCTAGACAGGAGGGGAACGGCGGATCAAAAAGAAAAAAAATATGACTGGAAAGGCTAAGGAGACGCAATTGGGGGGGGAACGGAGAAAAGTCACGTTTCCCAAGTTGACATAAAAAGTAAGCAACTCCACAGAAGGGACCCTAGATATGTTACGCCACAGTAATTTATTGGACGCTTTTGCGATACCAAGCTTTTGATTTGAATGGAGCGGTAAAACGCAGATGTTAGGAATATTACAAAAATTAAAAAGTAATTTTTTCTTAATATTAATGTTAGGAATATAAAAATTAGCTGGCCGGATGGCCTATTCTGAGCAGTGAACTAAGATGGTCTTAATTTTACAAACGGATAGATAATATTGAAGATAATGACAAAAGACAGTGTAGTTCACATCATCGACAGACTGTGTTGAATAAAAAAGTGTCGCAATTTGCACACAAAAACACGACCTTGGACGCAGGTGTTCAAATTTACTTAGTATGGAGGAGAGGGTTTTTGAGCGGTAGCTGTGTCTAAATATAACTTTTAACGACAAAATTTTGGAGGGGAGAGAAAGGTTGGTTCAAAAATCAAGCACATTTTTTTTAGAAACACAAGTAGAGACGGACAGACTAACAGATAAACATCCATACTTGACTGAAGCATGACTGAAATGACTTTATGGTAGGAAATTTGAAATTTAAAATAAACCGAGGCAGTGATTGGCCACAGACAATCATATCATTAGCGCTCAGACGCGAAAGTGGGGCCATTCTTCAATAGTTGTTCAGTGATAGACACAGATTTTAAAGTGTGGTGATTCCATATGAAAGCAAGTGAAATAAATTTAGGGACGCCATACTATAGCCAGCAGCTCAGCTGAGTTTTGCTAGCAATTCTGTGTTATTTATTCATAATCTGGTAAGATTGAAATTATTTCCTTATATATTTTGAATATTGTTTCATGTTTGAGTGATTTGATACTGCCATATCGAAATCTAGCCTTACAAACAAGTAGGGATTTGCTCTAGACCCCCCGCCCTAGTCAGGGTCTAGGGACCAACAATGTACATAAACTCCAGCAAGGATTATGCAAGACAGATCAAGTGTTGAGAATAATGATACATATTACCTATCCTCTTTTAGGGCCGAAAACTAATAAACATTTTCCAGGATCTATAGTCTGGGAGGATCTATCTGATGTAAAACCACCATGGTAAATGTGCTGTTTGGTCAGAGAGATCTGACCTGTCTGTATGATGTGGTTGTTGTGTCACTGTTGTGTCCAGACGTGGGTAGAGAATAGATTTTGACACATGGCCCATACTTTGATTGCAGAGCTGCGAGTTTCTGTCGTCAACAAAGCAGGGTCTATTCAGTTGGTGACTTTACTCGAGTGTATCTGTGCAGTATTTGTGACAGAGACCACCATTATTGCCCGCCAGCACGGAGAGGTGGGACCACCTGATTTCAGCACCAGAGCGACAACTACCAGATGAGTGAGCCTCTGGTCTGCTGGACTTTCACCAACGCCCTTTAGTTACTAAGAACCCCATAAAGATTCCCACCATTTTCTGGACACTGTGTAGTCAATATAGACAGGTGTGATGAGGCCACCCCAACAGCACAAACAGTACTATCCTCCCAAGTAGATGAATACTAGAACATTTTAATAAAACTAACTAGTATAGTACATATATATGTACACTATTGCATTTATGATATAATATTCTATGCATTTCTTTTCATAATCTCTAAATCCTTTTAAGTTCTGGTCAACCTAAAAAATTGACACAGAACAAAATAAATGTAATATACGTATATCAAAAAATTTTACACACGTGAGTTAGTTCAGTGTATTTTAACATTTATTAATATTATTAGTCTTGTTAATATCTGTGGGTATATTTATAATCCATTACACCACACTACATATCATAACCCTAGACACTTTACGTAGCCACATTCATTAAAAAAAATTAAGTGTGAGGTCGTAGTGGTAGCAAGAAAGGCCTTCTGACAATTCACCACTACATTTTATCTCAGGAGCCTTCACAGCTGGCCTCATACAATTTACATTTAGTAATAACACCATCATACAATACCATCAAACACCACTACACTAGCAATAGATTCGGTTATGAAAACCTCGACATCACACAACAGAAATGGAATCCAGTGGAATCTGACTAAACAGCTTGATGATCTGGATTTTGCAGATGACTTGGCTCTCCTGTCCCATAACCATAATCAGATGCAAGAGAAAATGAAAATTCTCGATGACAGGTCACAACAATTGGGCCTGAAAATACACAGGGAAAAGACAAAGATTATGAGAATAAATGCAAGAAATGATAACAAGGTTGAACTTGAAGAAACACCACTAAAGGATGTAGAATCGTACACATATCTTGGCAGTAATATAGACAGAGTTGGAGGGACAGACAATGATATCAAAATAAGAATACAAAAAGCAAGAGGAGCTTTTATTGCATTGTGAAACATATGAACAAGAGAAATCAAGTCAAACACGAAAATAGGAATCTTCAACTCAAATGTGATCAGTCCTATTGTATGGCTCTGAGACATGGAGAGCAACAAAACAACAACAAAAAAGCTCAAGACTTTTATAAACGGGTGCTTGCGTAGAATAGATGGACTGAAATGGTATGACAAAGTCACAAATGTAGAATTGATGACAAGAACCAGACAAGTGCCAGTGGAACAAGAGTTGAGAAGAAGACGCTGGCGATGGATAGGACACACATTGAGGAAACCTGTTGATAGCATTACAAGACAGTCCTTGTTCTGGACTCCACAGGGAAAGAGAGGCAGAGGTATTGATTGATTGATATATCCTAATTATAACCCATTAGAGGCTCAACGAGATATCTTTCATCATTAAAATAATAAAAAATTCTTGTGCTGTTGATGGCTTGTGCTGGTGGGTGATGTAGCTGGATCCTGATGAGGTGTCCATATCATTTTATTGTTCATTGTCATGATGTGCCTTTTCTTAATGTTTCTGTCCACCTGTGCACTTTATTTTTGTCACTGGTACCATTTTGCATCTTGGGGAGAAACAGTTTTCGTTCTTTGCTGTTGATGATTTGGCTGTATTTTTTTACAAGGCAGTCATACCATTTTGTTTTTCAGTCATGCTTTTTCGACAACAACCAAAAAACTACAAACTTTCATAAATGGATGCTTGCATAGAATAGAAGGATTGGATTGGTATGACAAGATCACTAATGTGGAACTGATGACAAGAACCAGACAAGTGCCTGTGGAACAAGATATGAGAAGAAGCTGAAGACGAATAGGAGGAAACTTGTTGTCAGCCTTACCAGGTAGTCCTTATTCCGGAATCCCTAAAGTAAAGGAGGTGGAGAAGACCAAGGAACACATGGAGAAAAGAACTGGACACAGACATGAAGAAGACATGGAGAGACCTGTAGCTGATAGCACGGGACAAGAAGATTTGGCATACGTTTTAAGAAAGCCTATGCTCCTTGGGGAGCTGAATGGCGGTGATGATGATTGTTCTATCTTTCTCTCGCTCCACCTCCTCCTCTCCCCCCCCCCCCCCCCCCCCCCCCGGAGTTTCTCCAAACGAAAGTTGCAATTCGTTCCGCACAGAATATGACTATTAGAAATAACTCTAAGAGACTCATATTCTGTGCAGAACGAATATCAACGTTCTTTTGGAGATTACCAATCGGAAATAGCACGATAAGAGCGGCTTCAGGCATCTTTCCAGAATGAAGGCAGCTTTTAATCGTCACCGTGCACTTTACACGCTTCCTCATTGTAAGGTTGGGCACTTGAAAATAATGATTTTCTACTGTTTTTTGTTCCCCCTTCTACAAGAGGTAGGCTACCACTTCATACTAACTACGTGTAATAACGCTCAAGAACCACGCTGAACATCGCACAAAATTACAATGAACTTGCAATAGTTAGTACTGATAAGACCAGAACCACCTACCTGGAATATCCTAATCAACCCACCTCTTTGCATTTGTCAAGCACTTCGGTGACTAACATACTAAAGAAATTACCACGATGGCATGTGAATATTCTAGACTGTCAATACTTTCAGTTTCAGTATCGTCTTACTTATTTTTCTTGAGGGCGTTTATGATATTTGCAACCCATTTGAAGCGATCCAGGAAGAAGAAAACTCATTTGTTTTGAATAAATAAAATGATCTTATACAGCCAATAGACAGAGAAACGTTATCACTACACTCACCAAGGTAAATACAAGCAAAAATAACATCAGAACAAAATTACCAAAGGTCATTCATAATAATGATATACTGTGAGTTACAATTTAAGTATCGTCGCGTCTCCTTACGGTGACGTCTATACGTATTTTGTATCGCTCAAGTGTTGTTTTCTATAGTTACTTTGGGTTTTCCCGAACCGTGACCACGTAATTTTGACGTGTTAGCTGTAGAAATTCCATAACTAATTATGGCAACTCTTTCATTCATAGCCTGTATTTTGTAGTTGTTGTTGCACTTATTATTATTGATCAGGTCTAAAGCTGAAAGTTACATTCTGTCGTTTAAGTTTGGGCTTTTTTAAAAATTCAACTATGTCATGTTATTAAGCTGTCAAGTACCTTCAAGTGGTAATCTTCAGACTCCGCACAGGCATAGCCTCAAACTGACTACTGCTTTCTTTGAAAACGTTCAAGTGGACGTCTGAGAGTGTGCAAAGAAATACCTTCACGCACTGCTGTATGATCTCTCTCTCTCTCTCTCTCTCTCTCTCTCTCTCTCTCTCTCTCTCTCTCTCTCTCTCTCTCTCTCTCTCTCTCTCTCTTTCTCTCTCTAAATCCATATTAGCTTCTTGATTTCTTTCAGTAAATGTTTTCTACTCCCATGTTTATTATCGCGGGAGCTACGGGGATCGTGCTATGTCGCCGATGCCTTTGGCAAATGTAACGAAGAACATGGACATTAGACCCAATGTCCATTTGTCCGGGACTACCCAGGGTTCTCCACTATCACAAGTGCTGTTTAATATCTATACAGCAAAAGTAGCCACCATTCAGCTAACTGGGTTGGGACGAACATTGACTTTTGCTGATGATATACTTATTTACAGAACTGGCTCTGACCGACAAGAAATGGTTAATAGCATACATGGGACACTACAAGAGGTGTCTAAATAGTGCTAGGAAACTGGCTCTAACGTCAATCCCAACAAGGCCTGCGTAAGGTGGTGCTCCTTGAACAACTCCACTGTGAAAACAGACCCAGATATTACTCTAAATGGACAGAAAATTGAAAGGCACGAAAAGCTGAAATACCTTGCAGTTACATTCGACCGCGGGCTCTCGTATAAGTACCACGTTGAACAAATTACACAGAAATGCAGGAGAGGTCTAGCAGCCCTGAAACTAATGGCCGCGGCGCGTCGGGAGCAGAGATTACTATTTCTTCTTCATCATCAGCTAGTCAATATCGGTCGTTGAGTATGGGCTGGGAATACTCACGCTGTCAGTAACACAATGTGAACGACTAGAACGCATTCAAAATGAAGAGATGCGTACAGTCTTGGGCTGTACGCGAGATACCCCCATTGTGACAATGAGGTACATGCTTGGAATGCTGTCGATTATATTCAGATATTCGATGGTCCAAGCAAAAGCCTATATGCGAGTAACCAAAGACAAAATGCACCCCCTGCATGGAAACATAGCTGACACTAAGGGAGCAAGAATAAAGAGAGGGATGTAATGTGTCACGGGATCTGTCTCCCCTTTGCTCTGCAGTAGTGGTTAACCAGTGGCCAAAACTCAAGAGTATCTAAAATGGGTCTTCAAAGGTGTCTACCTTCGCACAAGACTACTCTTGGCAGAGTTGTAAATAGAAGGATAATGATGCTTCTATCTCAAGGGAATATTCACAAGATAATTCAGAAGCCAAGAACAATACTGCATAGGGCAGAACACTATTAACTTATATCTGATCCAGCAACTTTTGTGAAGTTTTAAGCAATGGTGTGGCTTGTTCGAGACCCCAGCTGGTTTAATCCAGCAAAATTCCTGTTATAAGTATTTTTGGCTCTATGGCTGTAACTATATGTATATGTATTAAAGATTTTAGATCATACATGCGCTCTCTTATCTATAAGAACTGAATCAACTATGAATTTGTAAAATAACATATAACAAATTTAATAATCAATTAGTCTTTAACAAATTTAAATAAATATGGATGAAAGTGACTTTAGAGGGTTTTAAAAATTGTCTTCATCGAGACTTAATTGGGGATTGTTGTTTATTGTCCGTTGCTTGCGCCTGTTACAAAAACAGTACTGCAATTGGTCGTTGTCAGGTCTTTTGTGATGAGGACTATTCTCTAGAGGCGTCTAGATGAACTTCACTCCTAATGTCAATGTGGGTGTCTTCACAACGTGTCCATTGTAGGTAGTTGGTGGCGACCCCAGTTATTGAATCACAAGATTGTGGCGAAGACTCTTACTTCAGACTGGTCTCTTTTAAGTGTAACTTCGTACCACGAACAGTAATGTAGTCTCGTACCACGAACTTTAGGAAAAATAAAAGAACAAATGCCTCTGCTAAGTACATTTGTGGGCTGAAGATTAACAGACATACTGTCTCGCTGTCCACTCACCAATGTTAGCCTCTCTGAATAATTATTCTCCCTGAGTATACGTAGGATAAATCCGGGAATATGATTAGAAATCACCGTTATTCTTCTGGTTACTTAAATGGGGAAAATGTATCTGGACAGCGCGAGTACAATAACTTGCCTGAATTAACATTATCAAGTTACATATTCTCAAAAAATGATACTATACACACTGTGCACATGTGATGTTATCATTACTTACGTACTCACTGCTCCATTCGGAGTCTGGGGTCGCTTCTGCTTTCGCTTTCCTGAGCGAACTATCAAAAAGAAAAAACACCACTTGCGGTAGTGGTTTAGGAACATACCATGTTCATATGGTGAGGTTGCCAGCCTCCTATGACTGGTATAACAACTTAGCAAGTACCGACATGTCAAATTCACATTTTAAGCTATATGTTTACACTCACCCTAAATGGGATATACAATCTCCTGGCACAGTAGAATGGACACAGCAACTTTGATTTCATCATTGTTACGTAATGACATTAACAGAATACAGAAACTGTACTCAGTTTATACATTAATATAAAATACATATGTTAAAGAAAAATGACATCGCTCTAAAAATTGTTAGCAGCATGCTTCAAATAGGAATTATCAAAAGATGAACTGACAAGTAATTAATCTTGATTAAATCACATTCGATATGGGGTAATTAAACCTTCGCTGCAAATTTATCGTTGGAAACTTCAGTTTAAAAGTGACTTTTGGTGATAGTTAGTATGTTAATAAGTTTTGGTGATAGTTAGTATGTTAGTATGATATGGATGTCAAATATAAATATTGTTTTATTTTTAACACAATATATAATCACATGTTCCGGGTATCTTTTGAAATAATCTTTTCTGCTTAATTTTTTTTTTAATCTGAAGGTGGGAACACGACTCTACTCGTGTTCCCACCTTCAGCTTAAAAAAAAAAATTAAGCAGAAAAGATTATTTCAAAAGATACCCGGAACATGTGATTATATATTGTGTTAAAAATAAAACAATATTTATATTTGATATCCATATTTTGATGTAAAAGACCTCAGAAATGAAGTATCTGAGAAAGGTGACTAGACATATTGGATGCTACTGGTAAGGGTTCTCTCATTTGCGAATTCGAAATGCTCACATTAGGATGTGCTGTGCAATAATTGATTGCCATTTCTTCTAAATCAGCAATAGTAGATGGTTTTCGTTCTTGCAAAAAACTAGAAATAGACGATGACTCCAAAGAAGACAGTTGAAAGTGTAACACACATCTAAAGAAACGTTTAACACATCAGCACATTAGGCCTTGAAACATATAATGCACTGAAGAAGAGACAAAAAACAATGACATTGGCGAGAATGATGATGATGGCGGAGGAGAGGAAGAAAGATCTTCTTGTTCTTCTTGCGATCGCATCTTTGATGATTACACCGTCAGACGAGTTCTCATGATGAATTCGACTGTTGTTTGAAGTTCCTCTTTAACTCCATATAGCTTTGAGTTTAGTGTTGAGTCATTCGGCCAGTATATCTTTCTTAACTGGTCATACAGAGGACAGTCCTGTAGAACATGCTCAGCAGTTTGTTCGTTTAATCCACATGTGCACAGTGGTGAAGCAGACAATCGTAGCTTGTGCATGTGTTTATTCAGTTTGTTATGCCCTGTCCTGAGTCGAAAAATAGTTATCTGTCCCTGCCGGTCGAGAGTGTGATAGTCGTCTTTGGGTTGGTTCTGTTCTCTTCTGATAGTCTGGATAGCTCTCTTTTTCTCAAAGTATGTGACTTCATTATCTTCTTGTTCACATTCTCCTCCCTTTTTTGCAAGTTTATCTGCCTTTTCATTTCCGGGTACACCACAATGAGATGGTACCCACTGAAGTATGGTTCTCTTTTTTGGCAGCTACCTTGTTTAGTTCATTTCTCAGATGCGGGAGTTTACCACCCTTGAGAGCTTGCAGGACAGACAGTGCATCTGTGAGGATGACTACCTGGTGGCAGTCAGAGTTGGTGTTATAAATCATATTTGCAGCTTGCTCTAGAGCTTGAACCTCAGCTGTATAGTTGGAACAGAATTTACCAGTGGGAATGTGCCTAGTCTCATAGTGGTTGTCAGGATATGAGATAAAGATACCGGCACCTCCATTCCTAACAGCATTAGTTGCTGATCCATCTGTATAGGCATGTATCCATGATTGATCGGGATAGCTTTCTTGGATCATACTCAATGTAGCAGTTCGTTTTTGCAGATCATTATACTCACATCCACTTGTGAGACCACTGACTGATGTATTAATTTGGAGGGCACTGCTGGCCTGCTCCCATGGTACAGGGTATAGGGTGGGCTTCAGTGGTGTTGTCTTCATGGATAGGTCTTCTTGATGCTGTCTTATAAGTCTTTTCCCCCGATGCACAAAGCTGCTACGCTTTAGACGTCCCAATGCCAGATCATCTAGTCTTGCCTTCATTGGGTGCATTGGCATACTGTTGTACTTTTTCCATCTGGATCATGGTTTTTGTGTCTCTTCTATGGGACAATGTCTGTAATCCAGCAACCTTCTGCATCTCTGTTATTGGTGTAGTTTTCATGGCTCCTGTAATGAGCCTGAGAGCTTGATTTTGCACCTTGTCCAAAGACTGCAGATGTGAGTTAGCAGCTGATGACCATGCTGCTGAGCTAAACTCTAAGTGTGGTCTTATTACTCCATTATAAATCTTCTTTAGATTTCGTTCATTTGCTCCCCAGTTGGTACCTGCTAATTTTCTGAGTATGCCTAGTCGTCTTCGGGCCTTTCCTTCTGCGTTTTCAATATGCTTATTCCATGTAAGCCTTTGGTCAAATGTCACCCCAAGATAGGTGGGGTAGCTTTCTTCCTTGATCACGGTTGTCCCTAGGTGTATGTTAGCTGATTTGTCCTTGGGGGGCGAGGGAGAACAGTGTTGTGGAGGTTTTGTCTGTGTTTATTGTGATAAGCCATTTCTCTGCCCATGACACTAGCATGTCTGCTGCCCGCTGCATTCTATAATTTGCTGTGGTGACATTTTCATCAGCGCACCAGAGTACTAGGTCATCTGCATATAAGGCAGCTTTAACTCCTGCAGGGAGATCTTTCACCAGGTCATTGATGTAAACAAGGAAGAGTGTTGGGGAAATTACTCCTCCTTGAGGTACCCCCTGATGGAGCAACACTTTTCTGCTCTGCAGATCGTCAAGAGTGACTCTAGTTCTCCTGTTATGCAAGTATGACTGGATCCATTTCATCATGTTGCCTTGGATTCCACTTCTCCTAAGTTTTGCAATGAGGCCATCTTTCCACACCTTGTCAAAGGCCTGCTTGAAGTCGACCCAGATCGTTAGGACCTTTTTCTTCTCCTGGAAGGCATCTTCTATTGCTTGAGACAAGTAAGTAACTTGGTCTTCTATACTGTAGCATTCTCTAAATCCAGCTTGTTCCGGCACCAGGATCTGCTCAGACTCTAAATACCATTTCAATCTGTGGTTGACTATTCGCTCCATAGTCTTCCCAACACAGCTTGTGAGACTGATTGGCCGGTAACTTGCAGCCTCGGTCTTACATTTCCCTTTCTTTAGTATGGGTATTGTGATGGCTTCTCTCCATACTTGGGGTACCGTTCCTTTCAACCAGCTGTGGTTGAATATCTCAAGCAGTTTTGTCTTTGCTGCTGAGCTCAGATTTACTAGCATTTCGTTGCTGATTTTGTCTGGGCCGGGTGACTTTTGAAACTTAAGTTTGGAAATAGCCTTCTGTAGTTCTCCTAGTGTGATGGGTTCCCTCATTGGGGCAGGAGTATCTGTCTGTCCCATGGTTGCCAGTATTTCTTTTCTTATCTCTCTCTGATGATCTATGTTAATGGGTAAGTTGCTTTCTGAACTGTATCTTCTAGCAAACAAGTCTGCAGCTTGTTTTCCTCTGAAAAGTTTGCCACCTTCATCCAATGTGATAGTCTGCCTAGGTGAGGAACGCTCTTCATTTAGAGACTTGACTAATCTCCAAAGTTTCCTGCCGTCTTTCTCAAGGTTCAGCGATGCCGTTTTAGTTCTCCAGCTTTTCCGTTTTTCTTCTAGCTTTGTTCTCTGAAACTCTGCTACAGCCTTTTTCCATTTGTTGTGAGTTTCAAGTGAAGGCTGAGACTCTGCGTCCTTTCTAGCCCTGTCCATGGCTTCCTGACGTTCTTGGAGTGTGCTGGACCAGTATGGTATGTAGTTACGCCGGCATCCTTTGGGAATGGTTTTCTTTTGCAGCTTGTAGTATGCATCTGTTGAAGTCTTTTACCACTTCATTAATGTCTCTGTTCTGTACCTTGAGGGTAGACAGCAGCGTGTTCACCTGATGCCTGAATAAACCCAGTTGGCTTTTTTGTAGTTCCATCTTGTAATGGCTGGGCCTGTACTGAGAGTTGCACTCTGGACAGTAAGAAAGATTGGGCGATGGTCGCTTCCCCCTAGTTGGTCTCCTACTTCTCTACTAATAGATCCAGCTATATCTGGTGTGGAGAAGGCAAGATCTGGTGTTGAAGTTGTGTGCCATCCTCTGGAGTAGAAGGTAGGAGTATCTGTGGCATTATTGACTAGGATTAGGGAGTGATCATCTTGCCAAGTTTTCAACCTCTTCACCTCTGTGATCCAGATGGTTATAGCCCCAGCTCTGGGAGTGGCTATTAAAGTCTCCAACTGCTATAAAGTTGGTGGCTGGTACCTGTATAGAGCTGAGACTCAGGGGTTTGTTGTTCGGACAGTAATAGTTCAGGAGTTCTATTTCCATCTTGTCTACCTTTATCTGCAACAGCTGATATTCTGCTCCATCCATGAAGGTTTTCCTTTCGTGTGCAGGAATGTTATTCCTTACAAGAGTAAGTACTCCTCCTTTTCGTCTATCTTTTCTGTCGGATCTGAAGCATTGATATCCCCTTATTTTAAAGGTTTGATCTGCTTTCAAGTGAGTCTCTTGGATACAGCAAACACTGACTTGCTTCTCATACAAGATGTTTTCCAGCTCTGTCTTTTTGCTGTATCCAGCCTGCTTGCTGTTCACTCCCTCTGCATTCCAGTGCATCATGACAAGTGGCACTCTGGGTTTCTCTTTTTCTGTTTTGTTTTGGTCAGTAGTTCTCCTCCGCCGTCTGCTGACTCCACAAGACGGTCTAGAGGGTCCTCCAGTAGCTGAGGGTGGGCTCTGTCGAGGCTCAGAGCCCGGCACTGCACCTGCCTGGTGAAGCTCCACAGGGCGAGCACCAGTACGAGATTTATTTGACGGTGTACTCTCCATAGAAAAAAAAAGCGAGTTGCGTGATACTGTGGTTTCCGGTGCGCCTTCTGGCCCAGTATCTATGACTTTAGCACCTGTTCAACGGGAGAGTGGGCTCATCCCTAATCTGTTTATGTTCCCAGTAGTAGACTATTCGCAAGCAGCCTGGGGGTGTCACTGCTCTGCGCGGACCTTGTTTACCGAGGCGGCGTCCGAGCTCGTATGGTGGAAATATGGTTGCATTATCTTCAAAATAGCCCTGTCTTTCCTGCCATCCTGCAACTTTGAGTTAGGGAGTTCTGAGCTCCAGTCTCTTTCCCAGGCATTTTATCCTGGCCTGGCACGCATACAGAGGACCCCACTTCTGGTTCTAAGTTAGCAGTTGGGGACAGGTGGGGTAGCACACTGTGCATTCCCCGTCATCCAGGGGGCTCTCCAACTATGCAGAGCTTTCACAATGCTGTGCTCTGGTTCTGGGCTCACCCAAGGAATCCTCACGTCCTGCACAGAGCCACTTCCAGATACCCACCACCTGCCAACCCCCCATTGTAGAAATCTCCTG